>QANY01008723.1:1535593-2135593 GCA_003255025.1 Datisca glomerata | reverse complement strand
AATGATTACACCAACCTCTTCCTTCAAACTGTAGGAACACAGTTTACTAGGACAGAGGACCAAGTCACTCAAATCCAGGAGATACAGGCTAAACCTCCTCCAAATAAACTTACTCTTGAACCTGTAACTTTCAAGCCTCCTCTAGATGTGCAAAATTTTAAATTAAAATCTAGTAAGGAGGTGGATGACTTTATGGAGACCATTATGGGAAAAATAAAAAATCTGAAGATCTCCACACCCGATAAGAGTTCCACACCTGAAACTTCGTCAAGACAACTGAACATGATGAATCAGGATGATTCACCCAATCACTGAAGATTTCGAAAAATATTCTTTATCTCAAATCTTAGATATTCAGAAGAATTTTATTGATTCTATCAATAAACTCTCTTCTGGCTACTCAAAAAGACTTACTAATCGTATGGCATTAACATGACCCAATATGTATTATTATCCCAGACCTACTCCTCAAGATCTCTTATATGAAGAAGACTTTCTTCATTTCTAGAAATCCTATCATGGCAAAACCATCTATGAATGAAACATAGACGGCAAAACTGAATATCAGGTCTTCGAGACCATCCACCAAATGATCATGTATTCTTATGTGTGTAAACAAAATGATAATACAGATCACCTAATCTGTAGGTTCCTGGTCAATGGTTTCACAGGAACACTTAAAGGTTGGTGGGACAACTATCTCAGAGAAAGTCAACACTAGCAAATTTTAAACTCTTTTAAAATTAATATTGACCCGATCACTGGTACCTATACCAGAACAGAAGATGCCTGCTACACTTTGATCCAATCTATTATTCATCATTTTCTTAGACCAAGAATAGTAAATACTGATAGACATAGAGAACTGCTCCAAAATCTAAGACGCCTCTCTCTCACCCACTTCAGATGGTATACGGATGTCTTTCTTATGAAAGTCATGTAAAGAGGAGATACAAACAGTGAACATTGGAAGGCAAAGTTCATTTATGGCCTCCCTAGTCTGGTGACTGAAAGAGTTAGAAGAAAATTTTGAGCTAAGCATGATCAAATGGATATTCCATATGATCAATGTAACTATGGACATCTCATTGCCCTAGTCATAGAAGAAGGACTAGGACTATGCAATGATATGAAATTACAACATATGATGAAAAGACAAAATCTTGACAACAGAAAAGAACTAGGTGAATGTTGTAATCAGTTTGCCTACGATACTAAGATTCAGCATCTCTCTTCATCCAAACCTCACAGGACTTCCATTTCTAAGCCTTATAAAATGCACAAAAAATACTTTTCTAAAAAAAATTCAGACATAACGAGTCTAGGCATAGATATCTACTACATCAGAAAAAATCTCACACCAGTCATCCAAAAATCAAGGTCATCTGCTATAAGTATGGCTTACCATGACACTTTTCTAACAAATACCGATCTAACTTCATGAATTATCTCTCGATGAAGAAACTCCACAAAAAATCCTCAATTGCCTCTCTGAAGACAGTTCCACTGATAGTTCAGATGATGACGTTGCATATATTTCTGCATCTGAGTCCGACTCTTCTGTCACCTCTGAACAGCCAGACTAGCCTTGTTGCAGTTCTAAGACCTACAATGTCATAAACAGAGACCAACTATTGGAAGACGATAATTGAAATGAATGCTTTAGATCTAAATGGACCAGGTCTAAACGTTTTAACCGATACCCAACGATCTCTTCTTACTACAAGTGATCAAATTACTAATCCAGAGATGAAGTTAAAATTCCTAGAAACTTGTTACAAGAAATATTCCACTCTTGAGATCAGACCTATAGAAAACTACAATATGAAAGAACTGTTAAACCGTATTCAACAGGATTCTATACCTCACAAGCCTGTTACCATTTCTGATATGAAAATAGAGAATAATATAATTAAATCTGAAATTCAGCCGCTAAATACTACTAATCAAATCATTTTTCAGGATCTCAATCTGCTCAAACAGTCTGCACTCAAAAGGAACACCCTTGTAGACTTTGTTACTATCATATATATGGCAAACTACAAATCAGTTTCTCAAACTATCAAGTTGCTGTCATTTATAACCCTGAACTATTATTTTATCATTTATGGTATTTAACTTTTCATTTACCTTCAAATATAACCTTTCATCCATTAACCATTATATATAGATGTTAGTTTAGTATGAAACAATGTAGTTTTAAAATATTAAAATTGTAAATCCACCCCATTAATATTACACAGCGTGTTAGGTCCTATTTTTTGCCAAACACTAGCAAACCCAACCAAACCCATTTCTTCGTGAACCCCTCACCACTTTCCATACCACTTTCTTCTTCAGCTCGTTGTGAACCTCCATAATTGCAGGTCTATAGCTCGTCATCTACCTCCATAACCGCATGTCCGCAGTTCTTCGTCTTCTTCAACTCATTTCGAATGTGAAATTTATGGGTTTGGCCATAAACCTTTTTACTTTGCAGATCTCCATTTCAGGAAAAAATTATCCGTTTTTGCTCAATGCATAATGCCGTTCTTCCCATGTTTATCGTCCTTGGTTTGTTCCTATTCTTCCCTTATCTTCCCGTGTTTATCGTCTCCCATAGTCGAATCTACCAGCAAATTTAAGTTTTGATTCAGGCTTAGCTCGTCTCCTGCTTTGTCTCCATTTTGATATGTATAAATTTGAATTTTCTTTCTAATCGTGAAATTTCTTTCTAATTATCAAACCTAATGCACCTTCACGGGATCAATAAAATACACAACAAAACCCAAAAAATTGAAAAAACCCATAAAATACATATCAATAAACATGGGAATGAAGCTGAGGAAATGGAAGGTGAAAAAACCCATAAAAATACAGAACAAAACCCAAAAATTGAGCAAATCCATAAAATACAGATCAAACCTAATGCAGATAATTAAACACGGGAATGAAGCTGAGAAAACCTATAAAATTACATATCTACTGGGGTATGGAGAGGGGTGAGATGAAATTTCACTTTCGAGCTATCATCACCTTCGAGTTGAAGAAGAGGAAGAGCTGAAATTTCACGACGAGCTGAAGAAGACGAAGAACTGCGGACATGGGTTATGGAGGAATAGCTGCTGTGATAATCGGTATGAAGAGATGGCTGAGGGTTCCCCAACGAGCTGATGAAGAAAAGGGGTATGGGTGTTCACGGTTTGGTTCGGTCGGTATTTTGATAAAAAATTGAATCGAACCGAAATTTCGGTTCGGCGATAAAACCGAATCAAATTGAATTGAAAGGTAAATGTTAAACAAAATCAAACCGAGCCGAACCGTGAGTTTTGATTTGGTTCGGTTCAATATTATTAATTAAAAATAATTTTTTAAATGATATTATTGAAAAAATAAATATAAAATTAAAGTTTTACTTCGGTTCGGTTCAATTCGATTTTGTAAGAAATTATATATAAAAATAAAAAAATAATATAAATTTAAAATTTGGTTCGGTTTAAAAACCACCAAAATCTGTACCCGAACCGAAATTAATTTTTTTAAAATGAACCGAACACATATAAAGAACCGATCAAACCGACCCTTTTCAATTTGGTCGGTTCAGTTTGGTTTTGAACACCCCTAGATTGAGGTGAGGGGTTCACGAAGAAATGGATTTGGTTTGGTTTGCTAAGGTTTAGGAAAAAATAGGACCCAAAATGACGTAGTATTGATGTGGGTGAATTTATAATTTTATATTTTAAAACTACATTATTTTACATTGAATAACAGATATAACAGTTAAAAAGAAGAGAAAATTTTGTCAGGAAAATTTCTCATTTTAGTGACCAAATTTTTTTCGTCGGTTTTAGCGACGAATTTTTCTTGTTAAAACTACGTACTTTTAACAAAGTCCATCTCATAAACACAAAGGAGGAAAACTCTCTTCCCTCAGCTCCTCACCCTCGAGACATAGAGTCGTGCCTTCCTCACCCCCGCGACATAGCTCTTCCATTTGTCACCATTTTTCACAGAGCTCTCCATCGTCTCCGCGGTGGAGGCAAGCAAACTCCTTTCTCTCTCTCGCTCGACGCTGTAGGTAGCAAACCCCCTGGACAGAGCCGTTCCCTCTTCTTCATTTTGTTCTCTTCTCTTCTTTAACTTTGTTAGGTGCATGTTGTTTTGGACCGTTCTATAATGCTTAGGTGCTTGATTGATGAAATTCCATAGGATAATTTTGATTTTGTGGAGGTAAATAAGTTCTAATTTTTAAGAAAAATAAAAGTCTAGTGCTAATTTTGTGGTAAGTGAGTTCTAATTGTTCGGTATACCTGGTCGCCACCCCTTGAAAGTCGAGCGGTGCAAAAGGAAACAAGAAGAAGCGTTAATTTATGACTTGGAATCTGTCAATTCTCACTAGCTTTTATTAGCAATTGGAGATTTCTTACAGTTTTTTATGAACTAGAACTTTACGATTAAATAGAAGATAATTTCCCAATGATGAGAGAGTGTTGAGAGCTAGTCTAGCGAGAACAAAGTAAATCATTGACAGACTCAATTCTAAGCAGGCTGGTAGTGATAGAGATGTGGAAGAATATCTTGGAATTTTACATCTTTATGATCAATTACTTCTTATAATCTGTTCTAAGGTGACATGAAATTTGGTTAGCAGAAGATAAATTGGGTTTTGAGCATTCTTATCTGTGACCTTTTTTTCTTTCTTAAATGTTTGACTGCGGTTTTAATCAAACATGACCAACTCCAATGAATTTTTCATGGACAGACTGACCATTGACAATATTGGAAGGGTTTTTAGTTAACCATTAATTTTCTGATCTTTTATCTTTTTTAGTTAACCATTACAGCTATCTAATTTTGTTTATAAGTTGTGCAAAATAAGTTCTTTTGGCAGAAGCTTGGATCTTCAGCTTCAATGGCCAAGAAAAAAGACGTTTGTAGAGGATTTAAGGTCTCGGAGAGGAAAAAGAGAACTTAGTTTGATGAGAAGATGAAATTCATGTTGGACTTTGCGTTTAGATGTCCTATGTTTGAGAAGTTTGAAGTTTTATTTGTTTAGTTTAATGTTTGAGAGCATTAGATGTTATAAGAAGAAGAAACATATGATGGGGATGGTTATGGTGGTCTAGGGTTTGATGTGAGTTGAAATTTATGTGCTGATTTCGATCACTTTTTTTTTCAACAATCGTTTGAGGCAAGTATGGAGGAGAAAGTTTGGGAGAAGACTCTTTATTTGGTGTATTATAACCCAAAGTGGAAGGTACCTCTATTTCCTTTTGTTTTATTGTTGGTTTGCTGTTGTTCTTAACGATACGGCTCAAGAAAGATATGTGAGTAATCCCTCTAAAATATTTTGATTGATAATCATGTTAGTTTTAATGTGTGTGTTGGGGGGTTATCACTTTGTATCTGAGTGTGCTAGATGATTTTTGAATACTTTTTTATTGATGCTCATTGTCTAAGGTAATAGTGTTAGTTTGTGTGTTGGGGGGTATCACTTTGTATCAGATTTTGTTAGATTTTTTTTGAATATTTTCTGGTTGATGTTCATTGTCTAAGATAGTAGTTTTACTTGTTTTATTGATATGTTTCTATTCAAATGAAATGAAAATATTTATATTTGAGCATGCTAGATATTTTTTATTGATGTCACTTGTCTAATAATATTATTAGTTTCAATGCGTGCGTGTGTGTGTGTGGGGGGGGGGGGGTTATCATTTTGAATTTTAGCGTATTAGATGCTTTTTAAATATTTTCTGGTTGATGCTCATTGTCTAATAATATTGTTAGTTTCAGTGTTGGGGGGCTTATCACTTTGAATACTTTTGAATATTTTATGTTTAATGCTCCTTGTCTAAACTCTAAAGATAATAGTGTTAGTTTTAATGTGTAAAAGCGATAGGGGGCGTTAATTATCACTTTGAATCAGATTTTGCTGGATAATTTTTTAATACTTTCTGATTGAAAAATATATTTATCTTGAATTTGACTCATTGTAATGTTACGGAAACGCATGTGTGCTTTACGGGATGAGCCTATCACTGAGGATGCCACACCTCGCACCGTAGAATAGATAGTTGAAGAAGTTATCAGGCGAAATAAAAGTCTTGGACATGGAGCCCAACCCATATCTTCCATGAAAAGAGTACTTGAGTTGAAAATATAGAATTAAAGAAACAAATGAAGTCGATGGAGAGTCAACTATAAAGCTTACTCGTTTGGGCTTGTCAAAAAATTTTTTCACCTCCTGACAATGACTCAACAGCAGAAATGTGAGGTTCAGAGATACATTTATGAATAACATTTTGTAGTGAATTATGTTTCGGAGGTTTTGTAATGAACTACTACTACTTTGTTACATTACATATATTAATGATTAATATATGTATTTCTTAGAAAAATATCAGATTTGATAAATTTTCGGATGATATTATTATTATCGCACGTGTATATGAAAACTAAAAATTTAGTATCTTTTATTTACAATTTGAAAAAAAAATTGGTCGCAAAAACCATTTTGCGATCAAATAAAATTAGTTAAAAAAATATTTCGCGACCAAACAAAATTTGTTGCAAAAGACTTTAGGCGACAAAAAACAATATTGGTGGCAAAAGGTTTTTGCGAAGAAAGAAAATTTTGGTCGCAAAAGATTTTTACGACAAAAATTATATTGGTCGTTAAACATTTCGCGACCAATGTTTTTTTTCATCGTAAAAACCTTATGAGACCAAGTTTCCTTCATTGTCAAAGGTCTAACGCGACGAAGTTCATTTTTCATCGCGAACTGCTTTCCTTGACGAAGCGAAGTGATGATGTTATCGATGAACATATGTTCATCGCGTTAGACCTTTAGTGACCAAATTTAGGAGATTTAGCGATCAAAATATTGATCGCTAAAGCCCATGTTTCTTGTAGTGAGTTCAGAGTTATAAATGATAATAACTTTAATAGTAGAAGCGACTGGTTTGGAGTTTTTCTTATATATTTATATATATGTATGTGTATCTGTGTGAAAGCACCTTGATTATGTATGTTTCTTTAGCTAGAGTTATTGTGTGAGGTTTTGTCCATCTACAATTGAGATAAATTTTGGAAAGTATATGTTTAGGTTGGCAATAGTATAGGACTTTTCTTATTAAAAGACCTTTGTATGTTTACTATATTTTCATGTGTACTTCTCCATATTTTTAGTGACATATTGGTCATGCGGTAGAAGGAAAATCCAAATTTGCTGCCTTCTAAGTTGTTTTCCTTCTTGGGCTCATAAGGAAGGAAACTTGAAAAAATAGATGGAAATTTCTAGATTTGTAATTTTAATTAGGGTAGTGCAAGTCTTGTGGGCGTGTTTTCCACCATGTCTTAAAATTCTTAATTTTAATTTCCAAAATCTTTGACAAAAAAAATCCAAAATAAATTGTAATTAATGCTATATTAAGGTAATTTCTTATGCCTTTACAATACCGCATTCTCTGTAAAAGACCAAGTTCAAAACTTGTAGTAGAGGTTTTTTCTTGCGAGGTGAGATTTAATATGAATTTCATGTCAATTTTTTGAGTTTTGTCTGACTTTTTATTATTTTTTTAAATTTTATATGAGTTGAGAGTTTCACTATAAGTTCTTTTGTATAAAAAATTAGTTTCTTTTCTAGAAGATCCAAGTAAAGATACCTTCTTTTCTATCTTCTGTGTTCCTGCTACTGGGCATTTGTTGTATGTTATGAAGATCTTTCTTTTGTTCATTGTCTTATTTTACTATTGATCTAGATTTTTTGCAAAGAAGTATATTATGGATTCTTTATGAGTTCTTCTTCTTGCAATTAGCCAAAAAAGAACTTTACCTATTTAGTTACATTTCTTTACTTATAGTTAAATTTCTCTGCTGTTGAGAAATTTATCTTTTCGCATCAAACATGATGATCTGAATAGAAAATTACCATTGTTATTGAGAATTTGATAGTTAATAAATGGCTAAAAGAAACTAATTATTTTAGTATTAGTTGGTAATTTGGTATGTATATGTAATTCCTTGGATGCTCAAAAGGTATATAAGTAAGACCTTTCATACCATTATTGTTCTTGCACGTTGTGTTTGTTATTGTTTTAATTTTTAGTTATGGCTGCTTTGTTTAAAACCCTCAGTTATTCAGCTGAAATGTTATAAATTAATCTATTTTACTATGTAATGGCAACTTCCACGCATGGCCTTTTCTCCTTTCTCAAAGCCTTCACAGTCACGAGCTCTCCCTTGGTAAACTCTCTCACTTTTCTATCTCTCTCTTTTCTTATAAACAAATTACTTTCTCTCCTTCCATGGACCCGTGCGCCATAGATTTCTCCCTTCCTCAGTAGCAAACCTTGATAATCTTCAAATCAACCATAGAATAGCTCTCCAGATGGTGAAATCGAAAACTAAAATCGACAATCAACCTTAGTCGAGCTCTTCAAAAGGATCCCCTAGCTTCCCTGCACATTTCCCTTCTGCATGTTACTTTTACCTTTAAGAGGTCCTCCTTTGTTTTTCCTATGTGCTACCCTAACTTTGTATTGTTAAATACTTCTTTATTCTAATTGTTCATCTGGTTAGAATTTATTTATATGCATTTGCCCTCCCTCCTTTTTTTTCTCAAAGTATCATTTTCCTTTTGAGAGATTGTACATTCCTAAAATGTTTTAAAAAATTTGTCATTTTTTGTGTTTGTTTAAGGGTTTCTGTGATTACCATAGAGCCAGCAGTAGAGATTGTGTTGTCTAATGATGCCTAAACTTTGATCGTGGCACCAATGTAAGGTGTTACTAACTTTCATTTGATAGGTTTTTCTTTTTGCTATACTAATACCTTATGTTGAAAGTAGGTTCATTTTGTTGAATGGCTCAGTTCAACTAATTTAGTATATAACAACTTAACTTTTATCCTTCATTTCTTCAAATTTTCATTGTAACTTTGATCTTAATAGGACATTGTTAATGTTATTTTTTATGATGAAGATATTAAGGCCATTTCATATTTTGGCCCGCATACAGTAAGTTAATTGCAAAATATAGGGTTCTTGAAGCCATCTTCAGTAAGTTACTTATCACTATTGAATTACTTTCTAATATTTTGTTATGTAGATTTGACATTGTTTTATTGTTTGTTCATTTAACTTAAGGATGTTGCTTGTGTTTAAGCAAGGGCATCAACTAAAGGGAAATGCATTCGGGTAATCTTTTTATCTTCCTTGGTAACACCTCTACAATACCTTTTGTACGCAGTATGGTTGCTCTTTTACCAGAGTAATATTTGAAGTTAGTGTAAACCGCTGGCTCTTTCGTCTTGAGTCTAATGTTGGAGCTAAAAATAATGCATTTATAATGCCTGACGTAAAAGTAGATGGAACTTATGATGCTCTATTTACCATAGCTTTTGACGATGAGGTTTGCTTTGCTAGTAGCCATGAGATTTATTTGGAGCTATGGCTTGATATAACAGTCCATGAGTTTTTCTGATTTGATGTAGATAAATATGGTCTTTATATTGTTAATTCATGAGCTCTCCCAAGTTGCATTTACAAGTAGTTTGGTGGTGGGACTATCAATGGGATATTAATTGACTTAAGTGGCCATGTTATAAAACATTACTCATATTTTAAGTCATAGACTTGAGTTATAGAACATTTCTGTTGAGTAATTTGTTTTCCACCATTGTTTGTTCATAACAGTAAACAATTTAGAAGTAGTTCTCAGTCGTGTCAAAATAGGAAATCTTCCTGGTGCTGAAATTTCGTTAAGCTGATGTTTGTTGCCATTTCCCATTTGCTTATTAAAGATAAATATTTTGCTATGTCAGACTTTAACAATGGTTGACGAGTTTTTATGCTTTTTAATGATCTATATATGCATGTATAAACGGTTTCCTTAGCATTTCAAATTGCAAAACCCATTTTCATGTTTTGAGAAAGCCGTTCTTCAAGAGAGTGGAGAAGGGGATGGGGGTTATCTGTTTATCTGACTGAAAGAGTCAATTCTCTCTCTACAAAGGTAATGTTATGTTTCTTTAAAACTCTTCAAGATTGTTAGTTGTTCCCTGATATTCTAATTTGAGATTGATTGCATCATATTGTTAACTTCTTTTCTTTCTTGGGTTGATTTTAGTGGCAACAAATGGAAGTTGAATATTCTTTTTGGCAAATGCTTGTGTGTAACTTAGATTGAGTTTACGTGTGTAACTTAGATTGAGTTTACGTGTGTAACTTAGAAAGACAGTTCTCGAAATGCACCTAGATGGCTTTCAAGATTGCTTTCCCTTCTTACAGCAGGTTCAGCTGACAAACCTGTTTTAATTATCATCAAAATTGGTAGGGAGGTATATGATAGAGAAGCTGTTAGTTTTTGGTTCAATTCAGAGGTCTTGGTACTGGGTTTTGATTCAATTTTTAATCTTCTGTTTGCAGCTGAACCATGTGAGATAATCACTTTCAAGGTTTACCAAAGAGATTGGGTACCTATAGTACCTCTTTTGTCTTACTAAGACCTAATTACCTTTCCATAATTGCTTCTTTTCATTTCCAAAACCAGTCCAACACTTTTGTAATGGTGTTTGAAGCTCAAAGGTACTTTTTAAAATTATTTTGACATCTAGAAACAATTGTTCTTGCTCAATGATCCCACTTTCATTTCTTCCCTCTTTTGTTTCTTTTGATGATGATGATGTTAGTCATATTTATATTTGGGTAACACAAAAATCTACTCTCATTCCTGTTTAGTAGATTAGAATGAAATATTGTAGAACGAAAGCTTTAATAGATTAGAATGAATGTTAATAAATTTTGTAGAATGAAAGCTTTGGTTCTGAATTGAAGGAGTTTCACAGTGTTTTCTAAATATATATCATACACATGTTTATGCTTCATGTGGCATGCTAAACAAGTTTTGGATTATTGCTTTGGCTAGTATATGCATTCATATAGTGGAGAAAATATATAATTGACTGTGAAACATCATTTGCAATTTGAGTTTATTCGAGTTTTCACCTATTAGTGTCTACTTTCTTGGATTTTTGTAAAAAATTAAATTAATTTATTAGTATCAAATATCCTAATGGTTTTGAATATCATACGCATGTTTATGCTTCCTATGACTGCTTTTTAAATGTTGCATTTTGAGACAGAAGCTAATAAACTTGGTTTGCAGTTAAATGTCAAAATTTTGTTGCTCTCCACCAACTACTATACTATATCATGGAATGTTATAAGTCTGCCACTAATTCTTAACTTCTTTATCTAATACGTCATTTCTTAGTTGTTGATAATTTAGATTGTACTATTTGGAATATGATGTTTGCTCCTTCATCTGAATGGATTATTTATGCTTTGGTACAACACTCCTGAAGCATTACCAAGATAGTTATGTGCGCACCACCTTCTCACCAAGGAAAATCACCAAGCGGACCTCCTAGGGTACCTCCACCTTTAGTACCTAGATGTGAATTTATACTAGATTTTAGTTTTTTGGATAAATTATTTTTGCTTACTCTATGTAAAAATCAATATGTAATTATCATTTTGAGATGTGATTTTTAGTAGACAACTAGTATGTAACAATTTATACTAATTAAATAAAATGATATGTGATTTTATTATTTCGTGATATTTTTTGAAAAGTTATTTATTTTTCATATTTGTACAATTGTAAGTATAAGTAATAAAAAAGTTATAAAATGTATTTAATAACATTAACAAAACAATAAATAATGAAAAATGCTATGAAAGACATGCAATAACATTTATAAAACGTTATGAAAGACCTACGATAGCATTTATGAAATGCGATGAAAGGATTTTTATAGTGTTTTTAAAACATTATGAAAGGCTTTTTATAGCGTTTTTTAAATGCTATGAAAAAATTCTAATAGCGCTTAAAAAATGCTATAAAAAGCGTTCCACAGTGTTTTTAAAAATGCTATAATAGGTGACAGACTTTTAATAATGTCGGTATACATAGCATTTTCAGAAATGCTGTCGAAACCCTATGATAACATTTTTTGGCCGCTATCGTAACCTTTTTTTGATGTAGTGAGCTGTAATTTGATTTATATGATCTTTTGTCTAATATGCATCTAGGTTAAGTTCTTATCTCTTTACTTAACAAAACAAAACAAACAAATTCATGTATTAATAACTAGAGACTTCATTGGCATCAATCATTACATCATCGGATCTTTAGAGAAAGAAAAAAACTCGATATCACCCATCCCTGCAAGTATTTTGTAACTAGGTCTTTTTTTATATTTAGCATGTTTTAGTGAATTATATCTGTAGGTGTAAGCCTTATTGATTTACATTGTTTTGATGATTATTTCATTTGGTAGAGGAGAAATATTTGGTGTCAATTTATGCATTGTCCCAGTAAAGACCATATGTATACTGTTATTAAAAATCTTCGGTACCTTAAATCTGCTCCTAGAAGGGGGTTGATGTTCACTAAGAGTAATCATGTGGGAATTGGTGGATACATAGACGTAAACTGGGCAGGAAGTATTACTGATAGGAGATCCACTTTGGGCTACTTCACTTTTGTAGGAGGCAACTTAGTCACTTGGATGAGTAAGAAGCAGAAGGTAGTAGCTTTGTCTAGTGCAGAAGCTGAGTTTAGAGGAATGGCCAAAGGGCTTTGTGAACTTCTTTTGTTAAAGAAGTTACTAGAAGAAATTGATTTCTAATCTAGCAGCGCGTGATGAATATATTTTATGATAATAAGGCAGCTATAGACAGCTCATAATCCAGTTCAACATAATCGTACAAAACATGTCGACGTAGATCGTCATTTCATCAAACAGAAACTCGAGGAAAAAATATTCAATTTTCGTTTGTCAAGTCTGAGGACCAATTGGCGGATATATTAACCAAGGCAGTTTTGAGTAGAGTCTTCTACAACTCTCTTGTCAAGTTAGGCATTGGAGATATCTACGCACCAACTTAAGGGGGAGTGTTGGCGTGAGTTGTCCAAGTTATAACATAAAATGAATGTAATTAGTGTAGGGATATGTCATATCTATTTATAGTTTTCCTTTATTTGATTCCATGTATGGGTTTTCCTTCCTAAATAGGTAATTGTACATGATATATTTATATCCTAACAATTCTCTAAAATATTATGAAAGAGATAATTTACAATATTGACTAATAGAGATATACTGATACATAAATTGACGTTTCAGAAATTAAAATCTAAAGAACTGAAGTGAATTAATGTGGCACATAAAAAAATGACATCTCATTTTGAAATGTTTTTTTTGTAATTTTGTCAATCAAGGAATACTTTTTTTAAATAGTGTACTCAGACGATCAAAATTGATGCAAAAACGAAGGTATGATAATAAATTACTTGAGTTATGTTTACATACTGAAATTGCACGTCTCCATAATTTTTTCAAGATCCGAACATAAAACAAATAATTTCTTGATACATATTTTAAGGCAAACATGTAAATTGATTTGTTAGAAATCTAAACTTCTATTGAAAAAGCATGATTAATAAAACATGTTTACCACTTACCAAAAACAAGACATGTTTTACACTACAACAAAAAAAGACTTAGATGATGGTGAAAACCAGTCATCAATACCCTTTAATGACGGACAATTGACTGTCATCTATCGTGCTGTCATCTAAACTAACTTTATCAAAAACTATCATCAAAAAGTGCCGCCAAAACACTATTGATTACGGAGAATCCCCATTATTAAAAGGGCCGCCAAAACACCTTTAATGACGGGGATTGCCTGTCATTATAGGTGCTGCAAAAACACCTTTAATGATGGAGATTTCCCGTCATTATAGGTACCGTAAAATACCTTTAATGACGGGGATTGCTCATCATTATGGGTGCTGCAAAAATACCTATAATGATGGGTAATCCCCGTCATTAAAGGATCATTTAAAAAACTGTCATGGAAAAGCAAAACCTGCCTTCCCATGACAGTTTTTCATTTAAAATTTACCTAAGGAGAAAGTTTTATGAAATGAGATGAAAGACTCAATATCTAGAGTAAACAGCAAATATCATATATTATGAGGAGAACAAAATCAGAAAGTTGACATAGAAACATAGAATGAAATAAAATGAAGAACACGGACGAAGAACATCAAATCTCCTAAAATAGTTAAGCTTAAACCAAAGACAATTCGGTAATGAAAGTAAGAATCAATTACGCACTAAAAGGTTGCCATCATGTATAGAGAAATCAGTCCCACCCTCCAATTCAAGTCTACACAACATTATGATTTATCATAATCAAAACAACATATAAACAAGAAGGATTTGGATCTAACTTCTGAGAAACAAAATAATATTTTCATTAATAACTCTATAGAAGAAATTGATATTATCGTTATCATTGAAGCAAAAGGCAACTGATCGTATGTTAGCTAAAAAGCTAACTTATATTCTCAAATCCTTTCATGTTTTATTAAATACCATTAAGTGGCTAGTTCACTATAAGCACTATGAATCTCAAAAGAAAGATGTTACCGGATGACAAGCTCCAAAGGTAGTAATTAGTCAATAAAATATCAATATCATCATATAGATAGATAATAATGCAACTACAAGATGCATCTTCAGTACCAGAAATCATGATTTTCGTATACAGTTGTAGCAAATAAAGAACTTTCAGTGTTTGAGGAGAACAATATTCAGATTGAAAGTAATATCAGATTATAAGATATCAAATGCAGGGGAAGATTGGAGAATTCATAACAATTTTCTTGCAAAATTACCTTTTCATAAGGAATCAGTTAGTCCAAAAATATTTCATTGCAATTAAAAGAATCGAACTATAGCTTATGTAATGATTAATTTACAAATTGAAGCCATGCGTGCTAATGCTATTATTCTAAGCATGCTGACAGGTTATTATTTTCAGCTAAAGTGTAGACCTCTTGAATATATTTTGCATCCCTTTTCGACGAAAGGAAGTCTCTTTTGTCTCTCAAACTTGTGGAAGACTCGACCCATAATAAAAGGATGCACAGATAGCTTCTACATTACTTAAAGCATCATAAACAGTTTGGTTTTAACAGAACTTACTCTTGAATTTTTTGAACAATAGGATTATCACTTGTCTCCCACCTTTCATGAATCTCTTTGAATGCCTCCCACTTTTTACTCCATCAAGACTACTTTGAAGGTAAAACAATAACATCAGTTCCTGCACTTCTTCCACCTTTTGGGGAAGTGGAAGGCTCATACTCGAGATGCCTCCTCTTACTTGGATTGCCACTTAATTCATCATTTAAGAAATGTTCTGAAAATTTCAACCAAACAATAATAAGTGATTTTATGTTGATGCACTGGAGATTATTGAAATAAAAGATACTACAAGAAAATTCGCTAATAACTGGTATAGTTCACCAATCCAATAAGAGATGCTCAGACACAAAAATGCACAGCGCAAAGCAAACTAATTGGGCCACTTTTATAGTTATATGTTACATTATATCCATCAATTATCAACCATACATATGCAAGTCATTCATCATAATAAATGATTTTATAGGAATTGAGGAACTAGTCTAACTAGACTGACAGCTAGTGTTCAGTCCCAACATGTGTAAAGACGCTTGAAACTCAACAATTAATAGCACACCAACAGGATTTTAGATGATGCTACAACTCCAAATGATTCTCCAAGAGATTTTTGGGATCAACAAGATTAAGTCATTATGTCAATTACCCTCGGTTTAAATATAACATTCACAACCACCCTTAGATGGGTCATCTTCTAACCAAAACTATGTATACGTACACAACTAAACAAGAATCAACTTAGGCCGACCCAATAAAATGAAATTGTTAATTAACATAACTTCGTTAGTAGAATATCTATCCACATGATACACAAGCAACACATGCATAAGATGATGCACAATGGAAAGAGTACTAGTTTTTTATTTTTCATTTAGAAGTTCAAACCATCATATAAACCAAACAGACCTACTCAGTCCTATAAATAATAGAATGACACAAATGAGATTCAAAGAAAAAACTGAAATAATAATTAGTAGATATGATCAATTTACCTCTCAAATGAAGTGGAAAAAAAGTCCCTTCAAAATGTTTAACCAGTTTATTAGTTATCATATCATGTCTCACTATGCAGAACAAACCTTTTCCTTCTCAACATCCCCAAGATGCAAATGGCAGATTCCTTCTTTAATTGTCAAATTTAGATGCAATTCATTGTTTGAACTGAAAATCTCACCAGCACGCTCAACATGCTGAAGAGCTTTTCTATGCTCTTTAATTTCCATGTACAGCGAAGCAAGAAGATCAATCACGCTTGAATCAGCATCAGTAGGATGATCCTTAATATAGTCCTCAAGAATGCTGAAGGAACGTTCAAGTTGACCACATTTTTGGTACAACTGACATCAAAAGAAAAAAAAACAAAACATATTATGTAGAGATATCACGTACATATGAATGATATACAATCAAAGTTTCCATCTGGTAGAGACATTTAGAACCACCTTCAATAAAGAGCGGCATTCCACAAGAATGAATAATCATGTAGATTTCTTATACGTAAATAAATTTTTTGATAGTGCAATACAAATCCAAGACATCAATACTCATTAAACTTTGAAGAAACATGTCATCAAGAAGTTTTCACAACCACCAAAAGGATATCCTATATATTATTTCCATTGATGACAAACTTAAGTCTTTAAGTCAAACAAAAAGGGCATCTAATTGAATTAAAAGAAAAAGATAACCCTTTGCTCCTGTCTTTGAGTGTTTCAACATTTTCAAGACACTTTTGATGTATCTGAATATATGTCTTAGCAGCTTTCTGATAATCTCCATGCTCAATGTAGAATGATGCACACTGAAATAATAAATGAATATCAATAGGATCTGCTGCTAAAAGGAAAAGGGCATTCCCCAAAGGGGAGGAAGAATTTTATGGGTGAGCGAGAAGGCAAGATTCTATGATCTCAATAGAATGAAAAGAACGTAAAATAGTCTTTTAAATCGTTATCGCCAAACAAAATCTTAGAAGATTTGAAGCAGATGGAAGACCTAGACCTGAACCTAAATAACGATAAACATACCTGAAACTGTAAAACTTAAAACTTAGAAATTGTTCAGACTCCAAGAAAATGACCATGTGTAAATCTAACACCGAATCAGAACGCATGAGAGTTTAGAGTTGTGAACCGTACACGAATCAACTCCAAAAGCTAGAGATTGTGGGGCATCAGGAAGAGAGATAGATAGATAGATAGATAAATAGATAGAGAGAGAGAGAGAGAGAAGATAAGTGCCGCGAGAGAGACGAGAGAGAACCCTGGTCCTCTCGATCGCCTCTCTCTATCGCAGATATGAGAGTGTGAAATGGAGGGAGATTAGGGTTAGAATATTAAGTGTCAATTTTATAATTATAGAGTAATTTCAGTACACTTTAGTTTTACCATAATAGGTACACTTATTATTATAGTTTAAGTAAAACCCGTCATATTAGTTAAATATAATTTTTTTAACATTTTAGAGCCTTTTTTACATAACAGGTTTGAAAGGCTTGTCATTAATTTTAATATCACGTTGTCATCTAAAGTCCATTGTAGTAGTGTTACCAAGTGTAGCAATAATAATTTAAGATAAAAGTTAAAATAAGTTTTGGGTAACTCAATATGAATTCATCTAACATCTCCAATATCTTTAATGCGAAATCAATTACTTAAATTTTTTTAGGTATCGTTCAATAAGTAGATTATTAGCGTGCCATATTTTAATTGATTATAAAATCTCACAACTAATAAAATTTGTGAGTGGTATATAGATGTACAATAGAGTACACAAGTCGTTAACTAAGTTTTCAATGCATATGCAGAGTGTTAATGATATAATTTTCTGTGGTATCACGAACTTTAAAATAAAAACTCGGCCATTTTTTCATCTTAAATAATTTTGGGACATTTTTGAAACTGATTACTTAAAATTTGTCAATTTTACAATTTCTACTTAATGTTATTCTCAACTTGAGGCCAATTAGCATGTTTATCCCTTCTGGCACATTTCAATTAGTGTCTCTCACTTACGGCATGTTTGGACCATGACAAGTAGAAGCAAGCGGAAAAAGAAGGATTGTATTTCTATTACTTGTAAGTCACTAAAAAAGACACAGGAAAATTAATGACTTACACAAAACTTGAATGTTTTCCTTCCATTTTCACTAGCTAAATTCCTTACATTTTCTAACATCCAAACATAGCCCAAAACATACTACCTTATGTTGTAGAGATTTAAAAAAACTTACACACCGTGATTTCATGAAAATAGGAGACAAAGTAGAGGACAAGACCATAGACTCTGCTCTACTCATCACTGCCATCACGGCTACACCATGTCTCCCACAGCGAAAGAGCAACCAGTGGCCCAACTACAGGAGGGATTGGTGGAGGTCTACTGGAAGCAACAATAGGTTCTGATTTCTCTTTTGTAACTGTCACCCCTTCTCCATAATAACTTTCCCCTCCTTTCTTTGGTGCTGTTGCAGCCAAAGTGCCAGATTTACATGTCATACGACAAGGACTCATAAGTTGATAGAAGTTTAAATACAGAGTACGTTTACGAGCACTCTCAAATGACTAATAACATGTTTGAGCATTGCTAAAACAAAATATCCTGAAAACTTGTTTAAAAATAGTTTTCGTACCAAATAATGTTTCCAAATGTACTTGGAAATGCTTCAAACAAAAATATATTTCAAATATGCACAAAGGAAATGAGAAAAAATAGGCATTATTTACTTTACCCCATGATCCTTTCAGGGTAGAGAGTTGCTTAAACTTGCTCTTTACAGGCAATACTATAGCCGTCCCACGCATATAGCTCTGCTATTGGATGCCCACTTTTTCCTTAAAAATCAAAACAAATAGTTCAAAAAAATTAAGGGTAATGATTATTAATAATATTAATGATAAAGCTAGCAGGTTTAGACTTTAATTAGAGAAGATCATAGAAGGAGTGAGAATATCATATCCATACCTGCAGGATTAATTTGGCTTCTCTGTTTCTCTGCAACAAACAGGGTAGAACTGATAACTGTAGTGGGTTGAGAAGATTCAGCGCCGATGAAGAAAGTTCACGAATGTTCAAGCACTTTTGGGTTAGCCCACTACAAATTAGGCCCAGAGGGTTTAATTCCGGTCCTGAAAAGAAGAATTTTGAGATCTTGATATAGGGTATTTAGATTTGAGATTGACTACGACTAGTCATTGGATATCCAATTTAAGTAAGGATATTAAATAAACAAGTTTTCAATTAAATTATCAAGAATAACTCAAAATTGAAAATAACACAAGTTTTTAATTCGCAGAGTTCGAATTTACTGCTTTTGTAATGCATTTTGAATATTTATGTTATGAATTCAGTACATTTATGGTATGTTTTTAAGTAGTGTATTTACACTATTTATGTTACCTTGAAATCAAAAGATTCGATGTTATTATATATTATTTTCATTGTTTACTATAGGTATACTTATTGGAAAAATTAGAGAAATGAGCGAATTGTTTTTATTATTTAAGAAAAAAGTCAAAAAATTTTAATTGCACAAATGATCGATTTTTTATCCCATTTTCCCTCTCTGTTTCTCTCTCTTTCTACTTCATCTCTCGTTCTTGTTGCTTCACCCATTGTCTCTCTCGTTCTCTCTTTGTTTCTCTCTCTCGCTCTCTCTCCGTCATCACCGGCGGTGAAAAATGCCGGCGAACTCCTCGCTCCCTTGTTCTTTCCTTCTTTTCCATTTTTGTAAGTGGAAAAATATGCACATAAATTGAGAGGGAAAAGAGATGAAGAATCAGGGAAAGAGATGAGGAATCGGGAGAGGAGATTGTTATGGTTTTTTAGATTGATTTTCTTATTTGATTTCAGAAATATTCAAACTCCAAATTTAATAATCGGGGAATCTAGCGAGAGAGATGAAAAAGAAAAATAAGGGGACGGGCTTGAGTGTGGGAAGGGGTATGGTACCAGATGATATATAAAAATATATTACATATATATTATGATATACTGATGATATATTAAATATACTACGATATACTGATAATATATTAAAATATACTACGGTATATTGATGATATATTATATATACCACTGTATATAAATATATACCCATAGTATATTGCAATGCAAAATAGTATACTTGTACATAAAATTTTTCAGTTTTGTAAAAGAAAATTATACTTATAAAAAAACCGGCCATTCATTGAGAATTGAGAGAAAAACTCAAGAGACCCACCCTACAAAGCCATAAACATGCCTAGAACTAGATCCAACGCAGCTCTAAATGGAGACAACAGGTCTAGAAACGAAGATGAGCACATGGATTAACCAACCTCACCCATTGAAATACTACAAACAATCCTAAACAAGATGCATGAGATAGAACAGAGGAACACTAAAGCAATGTATAATGCATGGCAGAATGTGCAAGAACAAATCAACACGCTACAACAGGTACTCGCGAAAACGCGAGCAGAGGTTAGCCAACGGGTGAATGACGACGAACGAAAACATGACGATGAACAGTGAACCCACTCCCGGGGAAACCATCGAGAAAAAAGGTAAGGTGGCCATGAGAACAGTAGAACACGCGACGGGAAGAAAAGTCCAGTCGTGAAACCTTGTGAAGGAAGCTACGGGAGAGGCTTGGCAACCGCGAGTCATGTAAAAGGAACAAATCGAGAACTGTTCGACCAAAGGATGATGGAAATAAGGAATCTCGGGAGCATAGGAAAAACCATCCTTGAATCTTTTATCCGGACGTCGTTAGGCTGAGAAGTCCTGGCAGCACTTGTACCCAAAATAAATCGTTGCGCCCAGGTTCAAATGTTACGAAGGACAGTCTGATCTCGTAGACCACCTTTGACAATTCAAACAAGACATGGCACTGTACCAACACGATGACAAGTTGATTTGCAGAATGTTCCCCACCAGTTTAGACGGGACAACTTTGAAGTGGTACCACTCCTTACCGATGCACTCGATCACGAGCTTCACTATCATGTCCTCCGTTTTCATAGAGCAATATTCAAAGTACTGTACCGCCATGGAAGACTCGAAATACTTGATGACAATCTCTACTAAGGAAGGGGAGTCTCTGCGAGAATAAACTCATCACTTTAAAGATGAAATGGCCAAGGTCGAGAACTACGACGATCGATTCACCAAACTGGACACAGAGGCACCCTTTTTCGAGGACCTGATCAAGGTGAAGCCCCTTTCTATGACAGAGGTTTTCCAATGGGCACAAGCCCATATTACCTTAGAGGACGAGAAGAGGAGTATGCGAAGAAAAGTTGAATGGAAAAAAGAAGAATCCTGGAAATGGGAAAGAAGTTTAAGACATGAAAGAAGGAAGCATGAAGAAATAGAAAGAACGGATGTGAGAAAAGTCCAACATGACATGAATACCCACCAGAGGTGAAATATTGACGGAGTCCACCCGAGGGACAAAAACTACACACCGTTGACCACCGTGGTCAACCAAATACTGGAGATAATTAAAGACAAACTTTGGCTGAAAGGACTGTTCCCGTTTACCAAGGAACCTAGCTACAATGATAAAGATAAATATTGATCCTATCATAAGAGCAATGGGAATTACACGCGAGAATATTTTCAGCTCAAATACTATATTGAGCAGCTGATCAAAGAAGGATACATTTGCCAATTTAAAAAAAAAAAGATGAACAGAGAAGCGAGACTGAGAAAGACAGTCGAGAAGAGGACTGCAATGATAAGGGAAATTAGCCCCTCTGCATCGTCGACACTGTTATAGCAATAACCAAATAATAGGGGACGTTGAGAAAGGAAAGGAAGATATATTACAAGAGGTCAATGTTAGAAAGACATCAGCAAAAGTCCTCAAACGGCAACGAGGATTCGCCGCTAGTGTTTTTATGACTTTGATCTGGAACATGACGGACACCACAATGATGCCCTCGTCATTTCAATACAGGCTAGTAACTGCTTGTTGAGGAGGGTCTTGATGGACGATGGGAGCGCAATGAACATCCTATACCTAGCAACCATGGAGAAAATGTCCATGGGGGGTCAAAAGTTACATGGGAATTTGCAGCCGTTGATCGGTTTCAACAAAACATCAGCTACTAGGAAGGAATTTGGACTCTCCCGATGAGAGGATATCTGTTTAACGATATGACCAAGTTCATGGTACTGGGAACAGCTTCCCCGTACCTCACAATCCTGGGGAGAACCTGGCTCCACAAAATAAAGTATGTACCTTCAACATTCTACCAAGTGTTGAAGTACCCGTCACCAGAAGGAGTGAAAATAATAAGGGGCGACCAAGCCGCGGCTCAAGTCTGTTCAGTGACCGCTTTAGAATTTGCTAAGAAAAAGGCTACAGAGAAGATGGAAGGAAAAAGACCTGCGGATCTATAATAATCACAGAAAAATGGGTAAGACGTCCTGAGATATAAGGTAGGAGAAGAAACGGAGCCCATATGTTTGGAAGAAGGGGCCTAGGAAATAACCAACGTTGGCGCCCGACTCGAGGAAAATGACAAAATGAGATATAATTTCTAAGGGAATAGAGATATATTTGCAACGGCAACACAAGAGATGCCCTATATTTCAAAAGAGATCATCTGCCACAAATTGAACATGGATCCCACAATGAAACTTGTGAAATAAAGGAAGAGAAACTTCGCTACTGAACGGAATCAAGCGATCAAAGAGGAGGTGAGAAGCTCTTGGCAGCGGACTTCATCAGAGAAGTAAACTACCCTGAATGGTTAGATAACATAGTAATGGTATGAAAGAAGAACGTGAAGTGGATGATCCACGTTGACTTCACTGACCTAAACAAGGCATGCCCTAAAGACGAATACCCTCTGCCAAGGATAGTTCAAATGGTAGACGCCACTTCAAGGAACAAACTTCTTAGTTTCATGGATTCTTACTCAAGTTATATTCATAATGCAGGTGCAACCTATCAAAGGCTGGTGAACAAAGTCTTCCGCAAACAGATTAGAAAGAATATGGAAGTCTATGTCGATGACATGCTAGTCAAAAGTAAGAAACGGGAAGACCACATTAAGGACCTTGAAGAATCCTTCTCTAAGGTGAAATTTCAAGAAGTTGAACCCGGAGAGGTGCACTTTTGGAGTGGCGGCGGGAAAGTTCCTTGGACACTTAATTACACAACATAAAATCAAAGTAAACCCGTACCAGGTAAAGGAGATCATAAAAATGAGGTCCCCACAGAACCTCAAAGAAATTCAAGGGTTAATGGGAAGACTGGCCACCTTGAACAGGTTTATCTCTAGATCGATAGACAAATGAAAACCTTTCTTTGAGTGGTTACGGAAAAGCTCTACGAGCGACTGGAACGAAGTCTGTGAAGAAGCCTTTGCTAAAGTTAAAGAGTACCTAACGACTCCCCCTTACTCTCCAAATCTACTCCCGACGAATAGCATCTGTTATACGTAGCCGTCTCCATGGGGGTAGTAGTGTAGTGCTCATCAAAGAGAGGAAAGGAAACAAACATTTATACTTCGTGAGAAAAAGTCTTGTAGTGGCAAAGACAAGTTATAAATGAATGGAGAAACTAGTACTGGTCATTATAACTGCGGCACGAAAACTAAGGCCTTATTTTGAAGCTCATAACATCGAGAATAGAAAAATGGAGGCAAGATAGAGAATAGTAAAATGGTCAATTGAGCTAAGTCAGTACGGCATCAGTTACGATCCTTCAGACTTCAATAAAAGGGTTAGCGTTAGCAGATTTTATAGCAGACTTCACAGACTGGGAAGTTGAATGGAAAACCCATCAAACGGGAAAATATAGAACTTGGAAACTCTTTGTTGACGGTGCTTTCAACAGTAGAGAACCAGGGGTAGAGGTGGTAGTACAAACTCTTTAGGAAGAAATGTTGGAACACTCAATCTTCTTCGAATTCAATGCGTCAAATAATGAAACTGAGTACGAAGCGCTGATCATGGGAGTATCCCTATTGCGGGGATATGAGGTGACTAATGCTAAAAATTTCTTTGATTCCATGTTGATTGTGAAACAGGTCACGAAGGAATACGTAGCAAAAGATGAACGAATGGTGAGTTATTTACAACGAATGGTGAGTTCTCATCAACACGATAAAAGAATATGGAATCCAACAAATTCCAAGAACTGAGAACGGGCACGCTGATGTCCAGACAAATCTAGGATCTTCATTACACTTACCCTATAAAAGGAACGTCCCTGTAGAAATTCTGGAAAGGCCAAGCACTTTGCTCCCATGGAATAACGTGGCTGATGTTGAAGTTGAATGAGAACCAAGTTGGCAAGACAACATAATCCGCCTACTTGAGGAAAAAATGCTTCCTAAATACAAACTACTTGCTGAAAAGGTTCAACAATGGGCTACCAGATATACGATGATTAACGGTGTATTATATAAGAAAATGTTGGCAGGATTGTACCTGAAGTGTCTACGAGAAAAGGAGGCCAATTATGTTTTAGTAGAAATTCACGAGGGCACATGTGGAAACCACACTAGGGACAGAACACTAGGCCATAGAAGTCGTGAATGAATGATACAATTGGCCCCAAATGCATCAGGATGTAAAATAATATGTGAAAAGATAATGTTTCGTGCCCGTAGCAAAGATGACCCCCAGAGAACTCAAAACCATGGCCAGTCATTGGCCATTCATGTAGTGGACCCTGGACATTGTTGGGCCACACCCCATGGCCCCTGCCCAGAATCATTTTTTATTGGTAGCAACATATAAGTTTACTAAGTGATTGAGGCTGGAGCCTTTGCCAGAATTCGTGAGGAAGAAGTAAAAGGATTTCTATGGAAAAACTTGATGTGCAGGTACGGGATCCCCGAGATCTTAGTAGCTGACAACGGACTTCAGTTCACTGAAAGTTTAGTTAGAACTTTTTGTGAAGATCTGAAGATCACAAATCACTTCTCCACGCCTTACTACCTATAGGGAACGAGTGAGCAGAATGATCAAAGCCAGGTCATACTTGATAACCTGAAGAAACGGCTGGAGTTCGCCAAAGGGAAACGGGTGGAAGAGCTACCCGTAGTCTTATGGGCATATAGAATGACTCCGAGAGAGACAACTGGAGAAACCTCGTTCGCATTAGCATGCGGAGCAGAAGCGATTATTCCCGTAGAAATTGGATGCCCTACCATCAGATCAGAGCTGAATGAATAACAAAATGGAGAACTCCTAAGAAATGGTCTTGATGAACTAGAAGGAACACGGGAAGCGGTTCTGATTAGAATGGCGCATTACAATAAGAAAATGAGATTTTATTTTCAGAAGAATGTAAGAAAATGGGAATTTCAAATATAAGACCTCGTCTTCAGAAACCATTACAATTAGAAAATGAGATCTTATTTTCAGAAGAAGGGAAGAAAACAGGAATTCAAGCAGGAGAACTCGTCCTCAGAAAAAAATTCCAAATGGAAGGGAAGCTCAAATAAAGCTATGAAAAAACTATGAAAAAACTCGCGTTGATCAATCAAGAGCTTTGCCGCCACTCCTTAAGGTTACCTGTTGTATCATACACTTCTTGCATTGTTTTCCACGCTTCATACCCCCCTTTTTCTTCTTAAGTTAAGGTAAAGGGCCAGGCATGGTGGGGTAGGAGCATTCTGTCGGCAATCTTTTTGGTTTGACCAAGAAGTCTTATGTCCTCCGAGTCGCACGGCGTTTTAACCGAAAGAACTTCTTGCGCAATTCATGCCTTTCTGTTTTTATGACCAAAATTTTTTTATTGATTTCCATTTCAAATTGTTCTCTGGACTTTTTATCAATATGAGGTGATCGTAACACAGTATATAAGACTCGTGATTCAGGCAATCCAATCTTCTGTGTGTAAGGCGGAAGCCCCCAAAAATGGTTTTCAAAAAATGGGTGATCAAAAGATCGAATCACTATGCGTATCTTGGTGGTCGTGACTTTTGGTGGTCTTTCTTTGATTCCCTATTGCTGGCATAGCAGGGACTAAAGAAAGCATAGTTGCACGGAAATTGCCTGCCGGCTGTTGGTTTAATTAATTAAAAAATGATTTATTAACGAGATGGCTATCAAAGATTTTCCTATCTTTTTTCAGCCGCCTTCAACAATGAGATTTCAAAAGACGATTCTTTCTCTACTGCTTCCTGACGAATGATTGATAGGAACGGATTGCCTGGGCTTCCCTGCATCCGATCGACTCATACCTCCCAGCCCTGTCTCCAGGATCTCATTCAATAGATCCAACCGGGTAGATAGAGGAGTTCGTCTCCCACTTCCTTTGCTCCACTGGCACCAAAGATCAAGAGGAAGTGAGAATGCTGACATGAGTAACGAGAAATCCTGTGAAAAACATGATCGCCTGCCAGTGGAAGGCTTTCTGCGTTCAGTCAATCTACGCAGAGTGAATCGGTCCCTAAGGAACCCCCGAAAGGGCTGCCGTCCGATGGGTACACGAAAGTGACGAAGTTGCTTTGACTACAGAACCATGCCTGTCTGTCAGAAGAGACTCTGGGCATAAAAGTCTTTGAGAGTGACAGTTGATAAGTCATACTCCCAGAAGGAACCAAGGGCATAAAAAGTTCTTGTGAGGGGCAATTCACAAGTCCTACTCCCAGAAGAAACTAAGGACATAAAAATTATTTAGGAGGGGTAGTTCATAAGTCATACTCCTAGAAAAAACTAACAACATAAAATGACCTTGGGAGGGGTAGTTCACAAGTCTTATCCCAAGAAGGAACTAATGGCATAAAAAGTCCTTGGGAGGGGTAGTTCATAAATTCTACTCCTAGAAAAAACTAGGGTCATGAAAAACACTTGAGCCCTACTTAGGAAAAATAATTGAAGAAGGAGAAACCATGGGAGCAGGCGATTCCAAAGACCCATTTGTAAAAACAGGAAAGGAATAAACAGATAAGAAGTTGTTTCCTTGAAAAAACTTTCAAGTGTTTAAAGGACTAAGTAGTTGATAAACATACTTAACTATCTAAAAAGTTAACCATAGAAACTATTAAAAGGGAAAATTATCTTTTATTGCTTATGGAACTTCACTAAAGCAGTCAAGAAGGCTAGAAAAAATTGATTGATAAACTTATATTAAGTGTTAAGAACGAAAGGAAGTGACGAAGCATATTGAAGAAATGAGTCATTTCATTGAAAAATGAAAAGTTACAAAATGATTCCAAAGAAAAAAGTACAAGACAATGAAAAATGAGAGAAAATAGGAAAAAGTGCCAAGTCTCCACGCCCTTGGGAGTAACATCAGCAGCCACTTCAAGGGTGGAAGCTGAAAGCTCAGACTCAGAATCAACAAGATCAATAGGAAGCGAGACCAGTGACATGCAGGGAGATTTATCAGTCTTGGAGTCGCGGTAACCCGCTGTAGAAGTCATCTGCTCATACTCATCAACCATAGCCTTGTACTCGACCGCAAGTCTAGCCTCTCATTCACGGTATGTTGCCAAAGCTTCCTCGACCTCAACTAGCTTTGCCGCAACAACAGATAGGTTCTCCTTACTTATCTCGATGATCCTCTCTACCTCCCACAATGACCAGTCAAGGTTCGAATGTTTAGCCATAGCCGCATTTAGCTCGGAAGTCAAACGGGCAACAACCCGTGAAGATCAGCCTCCACCTTCTTAAGATCGTCCTGTTCTGAAACAACGGTGCCGTAAGCCGTGGTAGTCTCATTACCTTTCTCCTATGACTGGCTATCTCCACCTCAGCAGCATGAATTTCCTCCTATAGCCGGTTGTGGTAAGTCACATCCTGTTCAAAAAGTGTTTAGAAAAATTGGAAAGAAATTTACAAAGAAAAAATAAGGATGTAAAAAGGCAAAAATGAAAGTACCTGCATCAGAGAATGACTCAGGCTGATAACCTTGTCATGAATGGACATCTGGTGGAGTACATGAGCATTCGCGGCAAACATAATCCCCTTTCGGGACTACGTGTGAAGAATGGTGATCCTTCAAGAAGCTGATGTCAGCGGGAACCGGTGGAGCCGCAGTGCATCGCCGCTACCTCCATACACCCATATCCTCAAATAGATACAGGGAACTATAGGAAGATGAGATTGAATTCTTAGCAGGTGAGGGAGGAGCCACGATATTCCTCTCCGGAATAGGGAAACCTCATTAACAGGAGTAGGGAGATCAGCAACGGTGATAGGGAGATTAGGGATGAGGGAGTAACATCCCCCGAAGTGGCACCTGACAAGATGGCATTCCCCATCTTTTGGCACTTGTCCTTGCCAGTTACCCCCCACAAATAACTCTTGAGACGCTTCGCCATCTCAAGCTCGTTATATGCAAAACACAAAATCGCGTCATGTTCTTTTTCCTCCTTATGTGTAGCTTCCCGTTGAGCCTCACGTTCTCTTTCTTCTTAAGCAAACCCCTCTTCTTCCAGCTCTAACTCCGAAGATTCAGAAGAACTTGACCAGACTATTTGGCAAGAAGCGAGAATAGGGATTGCAACGAGGATGGCCTGAGGGACTTCTATTGTAGAAGATAAGGGGGCAACGGACTCAGCAACCAGAACAGCATGACGGTGACTTCGATCTCTCTCCTTAGGTCAATGAGATCTCTCCAATCCCGTTCTGGAAAATTATAGTCATCACGAAGTCACACGGCTGCTTCTTTTGGAGTGAAGGACCTCTTGTTCAAATTCTTGTCTGCTTAAAACAAAAAACACATGATAAACGTAACAATGAAACGAAAAAGTCAAACAATAAAAAGTAAGAGGAGCTCCGACCACGTGCTGAACTCTCCCCAGATCCAGGGAATGACCTAGTGGCCGTCGCTACCCCAGTTTCCACCTATGAGAATAGTAACCTACTCCTAGCCTTTATCCTCACTAGGGTGGTCAGTGACTAGTCCTCCCCGCTTCTCACTCGCATGGGGAGCTAAGTCATAGGACAGTCCGTGCCTTTTCACTATATACACGGCGCAGATCTCATGTACACCAATATTTTAACTATGCCTCTCATTGAGGGCTTAAATCCCTAAAAGAGCCCTATAAGTATTAGGGGTATACTGGGAAGGAGCGTGGTTGAAAGTACTAATTTTTTTTTAAAAGGTGGAGAGAAAGGAAGTTTTAAACCTAAGGCTATGTACATCGGGGCTAGAGAAATGTAGTATGTGGGATTACATGGGAAAGATTTAAGGATTCCTTCCCCGAAACCACGGACTACGTCTAGAGGGATGACATCCCGAATGAGGGTAAGGAAATGGTTGAATTCGTTCCTATTTCTGACTAGGGGAACATTGACCTTAAATGGATGCTCCTTCATTGCTACCGGGGAAAGAAACGTGAAACAGAAAGACTAGATGAAAAGAAACAACAAATACGAAGAAGGGAAACTTACAGAAGGTAGAAATGAGCATGAAAAGAAAAAGTAAGGGAAACCACTGTGATATAAGCTGCAGACGCAAAAATTGAGTTCAAAATGTTTAATGGATTTGATAATGATAAGACACATGTTCTGAAAAAGGGAAGGGAAAATGATGGGTGCATGGGAAGAGATGTAATGAAATGATTACTGTCGGTCTACCTAAAGCGGGCAAGCCAATGACAACACAACAACTATAGAGAAGAAAAGTTAGCGGACAAGAAATACGCACAACACAAGAACTATAAACGAAACAACGCTCATGGGGAACGAAAAATGAGACCCACGCGTGCGCATGTCGTGACAAAATAAGATGACACAAAGATGAAATGGAATTTTTGAGGAGCGTGTCAGTAACCCCATAAACGAGATAATGATGGTACGCCATTTCATTATTTAAAAAATAAATGACTTTTCTTGCACAAGAATTAATATTTTGTAGAATAAAAGAAGATCCTAGATCGGTAAAAGTGAACCAAAGATATCCAGTCTCCCAAAACTGGACGTAGGCTGAGAGCATTTATTGCACTTCAACGAGCATCGCGGAAGAGCAATGGGGAGCAAATGAACAGGTAAAAATACCTGTTACCACGTAGACAAGGGAGACCTACTCAAGGCTCGTGGAAAGAGGTAGAAAAGTATAAATGAGTTACGGGTTGAAGTCGTGAGACACCTCAAGAACGGGGATCATCACCTTAAGAACAGGGCCAACACCTCAAGAACAGGGCCAACACCTCAAAAACAGGGATCATCACCTCAAGACAGGGCCATCAACTCAAGAACGAATATCATCACCTCAAGAATGAGAAAGAACATCAAAACGGGAAAGACTTACTAGTTAATATGAGCGGATGAAAGGGGTTCAGATTGGTACTCAAGTGACTGTGATTGATTGGGTAAGCTGAATGACCGGATGAGATAGATTGGCAGGCCATCCAAGTGGTTGTGATTGATTGGCTCGAAGGCATAAAAAATCATCAAGTGATTGTGACTGATTGATAGCTGGGCGAGACAGATGAGAAATGAGAAAGGGAAAGGGTCGCGTGCCAAACAGAATGATCCTTGGGTGTAATCCCTAGGCATAATGAGTGCCTCCTGTTATATTATTATTTTAATCAACTCATGTAATTTGGGAAGCATATATAAGGCCAGTATATTAAATAAAAGAGGGGACATTCAATACAAACTCAAGCACATATAATTATGAGCATTTTACTCCCTACAATCTCTTATTCTTGAACTCTCTCTCTCAATAATACGCATATATGTCTATCATTATCAAAACTTTTTCCTTCAATCATTGATTAACGGAAAGAATCATTTATCTTTTGGTGTTTTCATTAAGAGTTGAGAGAACTAGATCCAACGCAGCTCTAAATGGAGACAACAGGTCCAGAAAAGAAGATGAGCACATAGATCAACCAACCCCACCCACAGAAATGTTGCGGACAATCCTAAATGGATGCATGAGATGGAACGTAGAAATATTGAAGCAATGCATAATGCATGGCAGATGCAGCTTTGTATAACTGTTGTAGTTATCCCTCTAAAATTTAGTAAATGGATTTATATAGTTTTTATATAGAATCTAATGACTTTTAATTAAATCAATGTCGGCAAATAACAATAAATAACAGTTTTTGTTAAAGAACACATAAACATTTTATCCCGTGAATACCTTCCAACAATCTGATAATAAATTTAAACTAAAATGTAAAAAAAAAAAAATTAATATCTGATTTAATATTATTTTGTTGCAGAAACAATTACATGTAGATTATATTAGCATTTTGAATGTATATCATATTAGTTAAACGTAATACGTATACATACTTGTTTTGATGTTTGAATGTATATGAAAACAGTTACAAAAGCTATATATAAACTGTCATGTAATGTCATCGGCTCCACATGAGAGTATAAAAGGCGTTGGACGACACGTAGAGGTCTCTTTCTTATATCTATTTTCTTACACGTCTCCTACTACTAAATATGGACTAATCCATCTTTTTATTTAAAGTAAAGTAGTTGTTAAAGATTTCAGTTCCTTACACGTCTTCTTTCCCTTTTGGTGAAGTCTCCTCTCCCACGAGTGCCATTAATTTATATCTCATATACATTAATTTCTAATTAAAATCCAAGATATTATTGGTTTTAAAATTATTATATACTGGATGTTCATGGTTCGGTCAGTTAGTAACTAAAAATTAAATCGAATCAAAATTTTCTTTTCAACTTTATAGAGAACCGAATCGATATATTTTGTTCACGGTTCGGTCAGTTAGAAAAAATTTATTTTTTCTTCCACAGTTGTTTTGAGAGCCCACACTCAATTCCTACTCAAATCATCGAGAGATGTACTTCTGACACTAATGAGTGGTTGTTGGTGTGAAGATCAATTACTAGCTCTGTGAATTTCAAGAATAAAGAACATGAGATTCTTCAAGCATTGCAGCTGTTCAAATAGGACTAGCTAAGGAAGAGTTAATTGATGTTGGTTCTATGTTTACATATTTTGTGTCAGTAAGATAAACTTCTGGTCTATGGATACCATTTTTAGATCTTGTAACAATAGGATGAATAGAAACAGGACCAAAAAGATGAGATGATGCAGTTTGATGTGTGGGTAATGAGCAATATCATATATGTATGTTCAGAAAAAGAAGCAACTATTGGGGAACTAGAATAAGTATTAGTTTGAGAACAATCAGATAAATGACCAGTTTGTTCAGGTGTTTGGGTATTTAAAGCATATGTTGAATTTGACACATTAGTAAAATTATTTGATTCACCAGATGATTGGGAACAGAGGCACTATTGGCGCATGGGGGAGCCTGACTCCTGGACGTGCCGCATCATCAGGACGCGTCATTTCACTCTTGTAGTTGATTGGACGACGTTTGGTTTACTGAAACACTCTCGTCCATTTATGAAATGTCTGATTTCTAGCCGTTCAACGATTGCCAATATGGTCGGTATATATTCCCCCATTGAATGGAAGGTTTTTCTCCTGGGTTTGTAAATAGGCAATTTCTCTCCTCATTTCCTTCATCATAGGGCTGAAATGAAGTGAAATTTTTTTATCTTACCCCCATTTCTTTTCTCTTCTTTATTAAAATAATGATCCTTCCCCTTCTGGAGCCTCCTTCGTTCTTGGAGAGGAGGGGGGCTTCCTCTTTTGATCTTCTTAACTTTCATTTGGACAAAGGATTTTCCTTCCTTGACGAGGTGGAATGCCTCGTGTCTAGTCCGTCATTCCTGTTCTGGCTAGATTGTTATCCTTGTTTTCTTACCTCTGGCGCGACTGCTTTGGCTGAATCCTTTTATCCTTTATAACGAACAAATATAGCCTTCTCCTTTAGTATCTAGCCAGATGCCCTCGCTCTGGCTAGACCCTTGATATCTTTTACGAGCTAGGGTGTTCGACAGACATCTTTGTCAATATCTAACAAGGCTTTTTTTGCCCTGATTAGATCATAAATCCCTTCTGTGAGTTGAGATGCTCGAAAGACATCACTTGTGAACATCTAACTAGGCGTGCCAACTTTGGCTAGATCCTAAATCCCATCTACGAGCTAAAATGCTCGGCAAACATCAGTTGTCGACATCTAGCTAGGCGTGTCTGTCTGGCTAGATCCTTGATCATGTCTGCAAGTATGTGTCCTCAACATACATCACCTGTCGATATCTAGCCAAACATGTCTGCTCTGGCTAGATCCTAAATCCCGTCTGCGAGCTGAGATGCACGACACACATCGCTGACATCTAGCCAGACGTGTCTGCTCTGGCTAGATTCATGATCATGTCTATGAGCATGAGTGCTCAATGAACATCACTTCTCAATATATATAGCTAGGCATGTCTGTTATGGTTAGATCCTTGATCTCGTCTGCAAGCATGAGTGCTCGACAGACATCATTTGTCGATATCTAGCAAGATGTGCATGCTCTAGCTAGATCATTGATCTCATCTACGAGCATGAGTGATCGACAAACATCACTTATCGATATCTAACTGGTTGTGTCTACTCTGGCTAAATCATTGATCCCATCTGCAAACATGAGTACTTTACAACATCACTTGTTTATATCTAGCCAGGCGTGTCTACTCTGGCTAGATCCTTAATATCATCTGTGAGCATGAGTGTTCAGCATACATCACTTATCGGTATAGTCAGGCAGGTCTGCTTTGGCTAGGTCATTGATTCCTGTCTGCGAGCATGAATGCTCGGTAGACATCACTTGTTAATATCTAGTCAGGCGTGTCTGCTTTGGCTAGGTCATTGATTCCTTCTACGAGTATGAGTGCTCGACAAACATCACTTATCGATATCTAACTATCCATGTCTACTCTAGCTAGATCCTTGATCCCTTCTGCGAGCATAAATGCTTGACAAACATCACTTGTCGATATCTAACCAGGCGTGTCTGCTCTGGCTAGATCTTTGATCTCGTCTGCGAGCATGAGTGGTAGGCAACATCACTCATCGATATTTAGCTAGGCATGTCTAATTTTGATAAATCCTTGATCCTGTCTACGAGTATGAGTGCTCGGTAGATATAATTTATCGATATCTAACTAGGCCTGTCTGCTCTGGCTAAATCCTTAATCCCGTCAGTGAGCATGAATGCTCGGTAGACATCACTTATTGTTTAATCCCGAATGGTGGGCTAGAGCATCTCACTAGTTATCACTTTTTGTTTAATCCTGACTGGTAGGCTGGAACATCTCCTTACCTTTCATCACTTTTTGTTTAATCTCGGCTGGTGGGCTGAAACATTTCACGAGTCATCACTTTTTGTTTAATTCAGATTGATGGGATGGAGCACCTCACCAGTCATCATTTTTTTTAATTCTGACATATGGGGTGGAGTACCTCACTGGTCATCACTTTTTGTTTAATCCTGACTAGTGGGCTAGAACACATCACCAATCACTCATTTTTTGCTTCGTCGCGTGTTGTAGAAGAGTCGGTCCCTCGAGGATTGTAAACCAACTAGGAAATCTTCAGCAAATACAATATGTTCTATCATTTCATCGTATAAAAAAAAGACCTTAGCAGAAGTTATTCCTAAGTTAGGAGAAAATGGTGGCCTATTATCTAAAAAATTATCTATGAGTACGCAATTATTGTTATCTGCTGATCAAGGGTGGGGTGGGGTGGGGTGGGGATAGTCGGGCTCCAGCAACCTATGCTTTTGGCCTTCCTTTTTTTGCTGAAGTGTCCCCTTGTTCGAGCTTCTTCTTCGCCTTAGTGGTGAGAGACCTTGATCCTCGCACTCTGCTCGGGGGTGAATGCTAATTTGTCCTAAGTTTTCTTCTCTAGCGGTTTTAAGGGAGTACAACCAACCATCTCGACCTTTCAAGTTCCTTTCTGAGGTTGCTCCTTCAGTAGTACGCCAGTTTCAGGCTCCTCTATCCATGTGGTTCCAATCACCCATGTGAAGGTCTTGTGAAGATCCTAACCTCCTCGAAAGTTGGTGTGGGGAGTCTGGTAATCGCTTTTACCCATTCATCGGGGGTTTCATGTCCTGATGCGGCTCGTGAGCCCAACTACCAATTTTGTCAAGGCCCTCGTCTTTCTATTTTTTCCAAGGTGGGAGCTGGGAGTTGTGCATCCTAGATTCGTATTTCCCTCCAAGGTGGAGGATTGACGCAAGGCTTTGTATTTTAACTATGAATGTTCCCAAGCCCGTTTACCCGTGCCTCGCGGTTTTTCTTTACTTGTGCAAGAGCTTTGCAAAATTGTTGGTGGCCAAAAAAGAAAAAGGGCACCCAAGGGTAAGGTGGAGGGTGTCCCACCAATATTTTCCTCCATCTTTCGCAGCTACTCACATATTTCCCTTAGAGGGTCCTCCAGGGGTCTTTACCCTCGTTCGCTCTCCGGAGACCTTATGGCCCTCTTCTACCCTCCTAGGATGACCCCAACTAGTACCTTACAAAAGGGAGCGCTTGGCCTTGTGAGGCCTGGTTTCTCTTTGGTCCCGGTTATTTTGAGGTGTGAAGTTCCCCCAAGGTAGAGGGTTGCCTTACTTTCTTACGAATAGCATTTCCCCACGGCTCTGTGAGTGCATGACGACCCCGCTAGCTGGCCTTTGATTCATGGAGGAGGGCCATTCCAATGTAAAAGGCCATCGTGGTTTGAACGGTATTTGGCTTGCCTTTCCTCCTTCGTCATATAATTATTATGATGACAGAATGTCCCTCCTCCACTGGGGAAAGTGGTGAGTCATCCCTCTCGTCCTGACTTCGTCGGCGTAGGGTGTCGAACTCATCCTCTCTTTGTGGGAGAGAAATGGTTTTAAGTGCTTTAAACAGGAACGCCTTTACAGTCATTCCCACAGGCGACACCAACTGTTTTAGCCAAAAACTTTAACAGTATAGATGTCGGTCTTCCTCGTTAAATGTGAGAATCCTTCTTCGGGGAGGATATGTGACATTGATGTCATACATGATATTTCCTTTTGGCAAAATACAGAAAAGAACCATAAAGGCGAGGAACTAGGGGTGGTTGCCCCGCCGAAGAGTCTTTGATGCCTAAGTGTCTTTGATGCCTAAGTCAGTCATTTGTCGGTATTTTGGCATAGTTTTTGTAGTGGAGAGAAGACATGCCTTTTTTGTTCATTCGTCGATATATTTATACATGAGTCTTTGTGTAGGAGGATGTGGGTCGAAGAAGCCTTCAAAGGCCTATTGAGGAAGTTGTCCGGGACAGAAACCTATCTTGACTGCCGCTGTTGAATGAAAATGAGGTGACCTTTAACATAAAGCTAACGGATATTAAGTGTCGATGTTCTCATGAAGTGACGAGGCGGAGGCTATCCTGTCATTCTGCCACCGATTTGACCGGTTGAATGCTCGACCTTAGGGGGGAGTGCCACCTTGGTCGTTACCCTTAGCGGGTATTGATGACCCTCGTCGATTTGACCACTTGAATGCTCGAGCTTAGGGGGGAGTGCCACCTTGGTCGTTACCCATGGCGGGTATTGCTGACCCTTTACTCGAGGTCATCCGAGCTCTCTTCATGAGTTTTACCCTTTCCTTTCCGTGAGGTCGAGTTTGTGCCACCGAACTCTCTTGAGACTGGCTGAGTGAGGCTAGATCTCTTCCTTGAGAACTTTCCCTCATCTTTAGTTTCTCAGTATGACGTGTCGCAACACACGTCGTTACATCATTAGAGGTTGGGAAGAATGTAATCATTAAAGAACATTTCTTCACTACTGAAGTTGAAATTAGAATTGACGAATTCACAATTTTGATTATTTTGCTAAGTTTCCTTGCAAGACTCGTCATATTTCATTTGAACTTGTACAACGGACTCCATGTCCAAGCATACATCCAAAAGTTAATGGAAGTAACAAGCTTGATAGAAATTTATCATATCTTGTCCATACTATATACTTAGAATTTTGAACTTGGAACATATTTATTTACTGTATTATTAAGAGTAGCAGAATTCACACTTGTATCAAACAACAGATGCTACATACTTAGCAGGATCGGGAATGGTTCCCAACAGATAGTCTTCAAGACTATACGCATTTACAATAGACAAGACTTGCGCTAATAAAAAAATGTAATTGTTGCGATCTTTCCTGCTTGTGACGGGAATCAGAGACTTTGGAAGACAAATTTGAGATTCGGCAATTGACTCTGCAGAAATATTCATTGTAGTTAAATTTTCAGAAATCATTTGAGTTATATTTGCAGCTGAAATTATTTGAGTTATATTTGCAGCTGTTGCTTCTGCATTTTCACCGTAGAAGCCATGGAGAATTTCAAAAACTTCAAGAACTTTGACAAAAAGAAGATATCTTGATCAACTGTAGCTCTGATACCATGTAGAGAAATTATATAGAGACAATCTTGCTCTGAAACCTCAATTTCATTAACTTCACACAAACCAACTTACATGAAAGTATTTATACAAGACTTGAACAACAATATGGAAGCCAACTAAGTATCTGACTTAATCCTTTACACAGTAAGTTAATAGACAAACTTTTACATTTGTATTTCACTAGCATCCATAACTTTTAATGATTTAATTCTCACTTGAAAGTTTGGAAATTTTTATTTAACTCCCTCAAATTATGTGTAATAAACACTTTAAACCTTAACTTTAAAATATTAACATTTTGAATCTTGAACTATACAAGAATTATATTTTAACTTTGTTTTAGCTTTAATATTGTAGTCGTGTAGTTTGTTTTGAATGCCCATGGTACAAAGAATAAAATTGATAAAAATTGGCCTTTTTTCCTAGTGTAACTTGTTAAAGTGAATTTTTGGAAATCTTATTTCTCGTTTGAATTTCTTTTTCCAAATCTTCACTGCCTCCCACTTCTTCTATTTCCTGTCATATTAAAAAAAAGTTTATGTTAATGCACCATACTTTAGCATTTGACAAGATTTTGACATATATATATATATATATATATTATGGATTTGAATACGTTTTAAGTATACTTTCCACTTATATTTCAATCATGTTATCAATCTTTGTAGTTTTGTCAATTTAGTCTCTAAAATTTCGTATCAATAGTAATTAACAATATTTGTTGGCATTTTTTGACCATTTCTATTTAGATTGACATCAAATAATACATGAACGTCACTCGATATCTGCAATAGATCATGTGCATATTATTGGATGACAAAAGTGGTTCATGAGTGGTGTGAAATGTATTAATTGGCTAATGATTTTTAAATCTAAATACCAAATATCAAAATTAAAACCATAGTGACTAAATTAACAGCAAAAGTCAAGTATTTTCCCTTTTTTTCTTGAAAAAGAAAGTTGAAAATTTGTAGGTTTACCTTAGGCCCCAAAAACAACCCATATGGTACTCCATTTAGTCTAGCCGAGTGATGAAGCTGTTAGAAATACAAAAAAAAACTACTAAAAGGAATTAGAAGCAGTTTAATTAATAAAATGGGTGTAAAAAAGCAATAATAATTAATTAAATTTGTCAATAGAGAAAAGATGGAAATAATATTTATGTTGGTAAGGCGGTTTAAATTTACATGGTGGGCAGCTGCGACACGTCGTAAATATGGGAAGTTAGCAATGGGGCCAACAGGGAAACGACGATGTACGAGACCATCATGAACAAACATGTAGGCCATCCCAAACACCGTAATTCCTAATCCCTGTAAGATAATCATAAATAAGAGAATTATATTAGCCCTAGAATAGGACTGATTCTACAGTAAAGTAACTGTATAGTATATGATCTATTTTATGTATAGTTATACGTAATCTATGTACATACGTATAGATTTTTATATTCTACTACATATAATATATATAGCGCGCAGAGATTGCACCTTAGAATTTTCCTAATTTTATTATTTTATCATACGTAGAGATTTTTATATTCTAATATACATAAAATTTTGTACTTCATAATTTTCCCTAATTTTATTATTTGATCATAGTGCATATTTTTATATTTTAATATACATAAAAATAACTCGTGTACCGTATAAGAGTTATACTTGAATTTTTCCCTATTTTATTATTTGATGCTAAGTGTACTTTGGACGGAGAGAAATATAAAGGAACGACGTCGTTAAAAGGTGGGAGATCACTTACAGCGCCAAAACAGAGAACAGGAAGAAGACCCTTGTTGAAGAAACCAAAGGAAAGAAGAACAATTGCAGGGATAGCGTTGACTATGGCGAATACATCGTTGACCTCAAAAGGTCCTTCTCTTTGTCGGTGATGAGACTGCATCAAAAGTTTATTCCTTTTCTTTTTTGGCCAATAATGTTTGAATATCTAACATTTTTTCATAAGAATACAAGTACCATTCACGTTAACTGCCGATTTAGTTAATTTACATTTATTATATATCGAGTTATGATAATTGACTATGATATCATTGTTGGGTGGTATTCAATTCTCTTATTCTAAAAACTAGTTTGATAAATGACGTTTTCTTTTACATTAATAAAATAACGATAAGTCTATTTTATAATTGATGTGTGCCAGTACTAATAACTTAAAATGTTAATGTAGTACTTAACCACAACGTAAACTCATCTCGTAGCTTTGACTTCAAATGCATGTTTATAATCTTGAAAATGAAAGAAAGTATACTAGAACACATATTTAATCAAGTGAAAGATAATTTTTAAATCGTAAAATTTTTCTTCCTATTTGTGAGGAGTAAGTTCCTCATTTTCCCATTCTAATGATACGTTAACGTGAATGCATTCTACTGAATTTATTTTACAATTGATTGATCGTAAAAAAGAGACACTCACCTAACGAATTTTTTCACACTTTTAAATCAATCACAGAGTAATATGATTAAAAATAGAACTAGTTATTGCATTTAAATGTTTTCTTTCTTTTTTTTTCTTTATTTGACTTCTCTAGTCGTTTTTTTCTGTTTTTATAATTTCTCCATTCAAACAATAAAAAAAACAAAAATCACCGACCTGGTGCATATGCCATAGTGAGGCATGCCAGAGAACTCTGTGAGCCCACCTTGCCCAAAACTCCATACCCACCTGAACAAAAACAACATTCACCATTTCTCATTCCATTTAAATTTTCATACAAACCAAATAAGAACATAATATTTGAACTTACAGCAGCTCCCACCGAAAGAGCCAAAGTACCCAACATTTCAAGAACTGGGATTTCCCCTTCCTGTTCATGGAATTTAATCAGAAATAACATTTATTTTCTTGTTGCTTGGATTTTGAAAAGAGAATCGGTAATTTTAAATAAGAGAAGATTGAAAAAAATACCTCCATTTGCCAAGAAAATCTGTAATAAACAGACGCAATAGCCATGGATGTGATACCAAGGCTAGAAATGATAGCAGCAACGAGATAAGTATATCTTTCTAATCTTTTTCTCTCTAATCTTTCTGTTACCTGCGAAAAGTTTCTCTGTTCCTTTGAACTTTCAGAGCTATCCTCTGTTTTTTGGCTAAAAACAAACGCTATGCTCATGCTCTGTTTTCTTCGCAGAGGAGAGTTTTTCCTTTGGATGGTGTTTTGGAGGGTAAAAAACGTGTACGAAATTTGATTTGAAATGGGTTTTCGATTCTGAATCTGTTTCAGACTGAAACGGTGCGTCGTGACGCTTGTAGCCACAGAAATTTCGGCAGCCATGGATGCCGAGCTCAAAGCTTGAGAACGTACGAACTCAAGCTTGACAGAGATGGAAATTCGACCAAGAAAATTGAAACTTCCGTGTGATTTTCAAAAAAGAAATTGAGAGAGAGAGAGACGGTAAGAGTAGGCGTAGACGTATCAGCTGCAGAGTTTGGTTATTGAAATACGAATAAGGGAATAGGATGTTTTTTGGGGACCGACTTCAAGTCCAAGTGGATCTTTAGTCTTCTGAAATTGCATTTTCTTTTTTTAGATGTTACCCAATTTCAATCGTTTTATTATATATTTGTTTATACATCATATCTAAAATATAAACAAGTACAAACGAATACAAAAAAAAATGTTTCAATTATTTCATATGAATGTTTACTATCACGGTATTACTACATAAAAGTTAGTCTTTCTTAGTTTATTAAGGTCTTATTTAGCTATCACTACTAGCAGTACTAAAAGACCGGATAATATTATTTTAGTATTGTTCTGTGTTTAGTTTGTAGTCTGTTTAGATTATCTAATACAATCAGATTAAATAGTACTCATATCAATGTGTTAACTTATACGACCCTGGTCATTGAGATTTAATGGGACTAAGTGTAAAAAAAAATTTCATCGATCAATTTCTCCTCTCTACCTTAGCTAGGATTTATAGGATTTGAATTTTCTTTTGATAGACTTTTTAATAATTAGTTGTATCTATTAATATTGAGGAATGCATTGTCTACTTAGAAAAATGATTTTTTTTGTGATTGGAAATCTAAAATAAGATGTAGCTTCAGAGCGATGAATGACGATTTTACAATTCAATACTATCATGTACTAAACAGTATCTAAGTAATACAGTTTGTAACCGATACACCATTAAACATTGATCTACACTATTTAATCTAATCCAATACAGTACTGTCAAATCTAATAGATTCAGTACAGTATTATCCCGACTGCCAGACATGACCTAAATGACTAACTGGGTTATTCTATTTTTCTATAAAAGTTTAGAGTTCTTTAAAGATTGGGTTGTTCAACCCTTAAAGTGGGTGATCCGAAGTCCCTTATATAATTTTTATGTTAGAAATAATCTACAATTTTTAATGAATAATATTGAGCAGTTTAATTATGCTTGTTATAAGTGTTTTTCCAACCATCAATGACTCAACGATACATGTTACATCGCGTTAGGGGGGGCCCCGATGAAGAAAAGTTTCTAAAATAAAGAACTGACCTCATATGTTCAGTGTCGAGTAAGCTTGGGTTGCACAGACCAGAGCACCTATCAGAGTGATCAATTCATGAGGAGATCTTAGATAGTACTGAGCGTAGGGCCATCATTACCTGCCGAAAGTAACATCCCAGGTGGCACCTCTTCACAGGCTCGAGCACCCAGCAAGTTAAATCACTGTGATGTCAGATCAGTCTCTGAACCATCGACAATAAATGTTTATCACTTTATGTCAAGGTCGCCTCCCTTTCATCCAATCAACGACAATAGAGATTGGCTTCGTGTCTCGCGAAGCTTCTCCAACACACCTCCAAGAAACTTCTTCGACACGCTTCCTTCCACCCAAGGACTCATGTATAAATACTTCCACTAATCGACATAAGAGTTATACCTTCTCTCCCCTAAGGAAACTATGCCAAAGTATCGACCAAATATTGACTTAGGCATCAGAGACCTTTAGGCGGGGAAACCACCCCCGGTTCCTCACCTTTTTCATTCCTTGTTTGTGTTTTGTAGAATTTGAAGATACAAGGAGCTTCAACCAAATAGGAGATTGCATGAAGATATTGTGTTGGATAAGGTTATAAAGATTTGAAGAAAAATTAGTGAACCACGAACGGTTCGTGCACGGAATATAAAAAAAAATTAAAAAAAATATTTAATCACATTAAATATAAAACCACACAATCGATCATACATATTTGGTTAAACGTATTTAGAAGAGGTAAAAATAATTTATACCTTTTGTTGTATTAGAGAAATTTTGACTTGGTGGAATCCTAATAACTTTCTCGTGTTCTTCGTTCTTGAGATTCGAGAACTTCAATTAATTTTCACACCAACAACCACTCGTAGGATTCAGTTATTTCTCCTCCTCTATGTATTTCGGTGGCAACTAAGGGGGAGGGAGAGAAACTCTTTTCTCAGCTCTGTGTAATCACACATTGTGCTTAGGTTTTGTGTCAACACACTTAGGAAGGTAACCCTAATACCATCCCTTATATAATTTGATGGAGATCAAGATGTTATTTTGAAAGACTCGCAAGATCCATTATAAGGAATTAGTGGTCCAATGACTCGAGGTAGGACAAAAAGGATGAAAGAGGCTTTACAAGAAAAAATCATGGACTTGCATGACAAATAGGCTATTCTAGAAGATTCCAAGACGTCACCAAGGATAATCACATATCTTTATGCGCAAGGCTTGAATTTGGAAGAACAAGGATTGTAATCCATGACATGAGGCACAATTCGATGTTTATGTGTTTTTATGGGTTTTAGGCTTAAATAAGGTTTTATTTTATTTCAAGTTGTTTGTTGGGTCTTGGACTTTAGGCTCATTTAAGTTATGGGTTTATTTGATTTTTATCTTATTTGTTTTATGCTTATATCATTTTAGGGTCTCTATATAAGGGTAGATATGATGTAAAAATCGTGACTTTTGTCATTAATAATATTATTCTGGGAGGTTCTGTTTTGCGTTCTTGTGTTCTTGGTAGAATACATAATTTCGACTTATCAAGGGATTTATCACCTTATGGCATCTCAAGATTGGGTTTTTAAGGATTTAGTTTCCTTAGGGTTCTAATCTGATCAACTTCGATTTTTTCATAGCTTCCGATTTGCGTCTTGCTCGTTGCAAGGGTTCCTAGGGCAGGTCTCCTAGGAGGTTCGTATCAATTGGTATCAGAGCATTGGTTTCTGAAAACATGTTATCTATCCTCTGCATTTTTTATCTTTATTTTTTTGTTTTCCCTTCCTTTCTTCTTCTTTGTCTTTCTTTTTAGTAAAAAAATCTAGTGATTTTGTTGGCTAATCTTAAAATAGCCATAACTTTTGATCGAGGTCGAAACGAGCATTATTGTATATCAAATTGAATTGATTCCGAGCTCTTTAGTTTTCTTCATAGTTTTACAAGAAATTTGAAATTTCAAACTTCAAATTTCGATTTCAAAATTTCCATTTTCTTATCACATCTTGTCTCTATTTTACCACAACTTATCTCTATAATATTACATCTTATCTCTATCATCTTATCATCTTATTATCATATCATCTTATCACATCTTATCCATATCTTATCTCTATCTTCTACATTCTATTATCCTTATCGGTGTATCTTATCCATTTCTATTTTCTTTATTCTTATGGTTAATTTGAATTTAAATTTGAATTTTATTTGAATTTGAAATTGAAATTTGGATTGAATTTACATTTTTTTTCAGCAACTAATTATCTTTAAAAAAAAGAAGATTGTTGGAGATAGAAGGTTGCTTTGTTTTCCTTGCTTATTCATTCATCAATTAAGTATTCTAGTGATACTTTGACATGTCTTTTGCTTCCTTTTGAAGTTTTCTTATTTTCTTGGCTCCTTAACATTTATTTCTTTTCTTTCTATTCCCATTTGGTTCAACTAAGTTTTTAAATTCTGACTTTTGAGATTTATCACCATCTAACGTTTGCTCCTTAGGATTTGTTAATTTTTTATTCTCTTAAGAACATAAAGAAGGATGGCTTGAGTGATAAAATGCAAGAGTGGTGAGATCGTCTATGAAAAAAAGCTAAAAATAGAGGGAAACATGAGTAAATCTGATTTGAGTGCAAACACATGAGAGAGTGTGTGAGGAACAACAATTTTTTTATTTTTTAGATTGTTAACATGAGTAGCGACGGAGAACAATAAACGATCAACATGAAGATGTTTATGAGGTCATTTAATTACCAATTTAAGTTGTTGAATGGGAGATTTGATTGTTTGCAATCATCTGTTGGAGGAAGAGGAGGAAGAATATTCTGATGGTGGGAGTACTAGTTCAAGGAGGAGAAAGAATGATAGAGAAAAGAGGGATAGCAATTTGGGAAACATTAAAATGACGATCCTTATGTTCCAAGGGAAGAATGATTCAGAGTTGTATTTGGAGTGGGAGAGACAAGGTGAACATGTATTTGACTGTATAATTATGAGGAAGAGAAGAAACTCAAATTGGTAGCCATGGAGTTAACTGATTATGCAAGTATTTGGTGGGATCAATTAGTCCTAAGTAGGAAAAGGAATGGAGAGAGAACTATTCGTACTTGGGAGGAGATGAAAGTGGTGATGTGGAAGAGGTTTATATCTACTCACTACCATAGAGATTTCAAATAAAATTACAGAGGCAAACTCAAGGTTCTAAGAGTGTGGATAAGAGAAAAGAAAGTGAGAGAAAAGAAAATGAAAGAAAAGAAAATGAGAGACGAGAAATTGATAGAAGAGAAATTGAGAGAAAATAAAATGAGAGAAGAGAAATTGAGAGAAAAGAGAATGAGCGAAAGGAAACTGAGAGAAAGAAAATTAAAGAAAAGATAGTCGAGAGGAAAAGTGAGAGAAATGATATGTAACATTGAAGTGAATAATGATTCACAAAGGGATAGTAAAAGGCTGAGGTATGACTCAACTGATCTAACCTATTTGTAGTCATGTTTATCCATTGAGTCAAAAGTCTGAAACCTTTGAAAATTTCAAAGAGTATAAGGCATTGGTTGAAAAACAAGTTAAAACACTATGATCCGATCGTGGTGGAGAGTATTTGCTAGGAGAGTTAGAAGACTTTCTTAAAGAAGAATGTATTCTTTCTCAACTTACAGCACCTAGTACGCCACACCAAAATGGTGTGTCAGAGAGAAGGAATCGAACTCTGATGGATATGGTTAGATACATAATGAGTTACTCATCCTTCCTAGATTCCTTCTGGGAATATGCCTTGAAAACTGTGGCATATATTCTGAACCAAGTTCCATCGAAGACGGTGCTTGGTACACCATATGAAAGATGGTATGGAAGAAAGCCATTTAACTATTTTAAAATACGGGGGTGCCCAGCACATGTTCTAAAATTGAAGACAAACAAGTTGGCCAGTCATTCAGAATTATGCATGTTCGTAGGATATCCTAAAGGAACAAAGGGGTACATCTTCAACAGTACGACTGACAAGAAAACATTCATTAGCACGAATGCTCATTTTCTTGAAGATTACATTAAAAGTGTACAGTCGAGAATCACAGTTGTGCTAGAAGAATTATTGAGTGTGAGGACAACGACTCCCCAATCAAAAATCGTTTCTAATTTAATAATGGAAAAACCACAATAGGAGCCAAAGCATATGGAGCCTCGATGTAGTGGGAGGGTTGTGAGACAACTTGAGAGGTAAATGTCCTATGGAGAAGCTTTGACAGTTATCTCAGATAAGGACCTTGATGAACCTGTCTTCTACTCAGAGGCCAGGGCTGGTCCTGAAACAAATTTATGGTAAGAAGCCATGAACGTTAAGATACATTCGATGTACTCGAATGGAGCCTGGAAGCTTGTAGATCCTCTTGAAGGAGTAAAACTCGTAGGATGCAAATTGATCTATAAGAAGAAAAGAGGTCCGGATGGGAATGTAGATACATTCAAAGCTAGGCCACTAGCCAAAGGCTACACCCAAAGGAAGGTATAGACTACAAGGATACCTTCTCATTGGTGGCCATGCTTAAATCCATCAAAATCATTTTGTCCATTACTACTACCCTTGATTATGAAATCTGGCAAATGGATGTCAAGACAGCATTTTTGAATGGTAATCTTGATGAGTGCATTTATATGGCTAAACCGGATGAGTTCATGGAGGAAGCCCAAAAATGGAATTAAGTGAGCGTCACGAGCATAGAATATTAGATTCGACAAAACTATTAAGAACTATGATTGTGAATAGTTAGTGGACGAGCCTTGTGTGTATAAGATGATACACGAAGGGAAGGTGGTTTTCTAGTCTTGTACGTAGATGATATTCTATCATTGGGAATGATGTAGGAAAATTATCTGATGTCAAGATTTAGCTTACAAAGCAATTTGATATGAAGGCTCTTGCAGATGCTGCATTGGTTTTAGGTATTCAAATCTTTTGAGATAGGAAGAACAGATTATTAGCACTGTCTCAAGCATCTTATATTGATAAGATGTTAGATCGCTTCAGTATGCAAAACTCCAAGAAATGATTTCTTCCTTTTTAGACATGGAGTCAGCCTCTCCAAGGAGCAGTCTCCTAAGACCCCCCAAGAAGAGGAAAACATGAGAAAGATTTTCTATGCTTCAGCCGTAGGAAGTCTTATGTATGCGATGCTTTGCATTAGGACAGACATTTGCTATGACATGGGTGTGGTGAGTCGTTTCCAATCTAATCCTAGAATCAAGTATTGGAATGCCGTCAAGCATGTCCTTAAGTATCTGAGGAGAAAAAAGGAACTACATGCTTGTGTATTCAGGTACTGACCTAAATTTATGAGGTATAGGGATTCTGATTTCCAAGCAGACAAGGATTCTAGGAGGTCCACTTCAGGATCGGTGTTCATCATGAACGATGGAGCAATTGTATGGAGAAGTATCAAGCAATCTTACATTGTTGATTCTACCATGGAAGCTGAATATTTGGCAACTTATGAAGCTGTAAAGGAGGTGGTATGACTTAGGAAATTCTTGAAGACTCTGAAAGTTGTTCTAGACGCTGACAAGCCCGTGACACTTTACTGTGATAACAGTGGGACTGTAGCGAGTTTTAAGGTACCTAGAACCCATAAGAGATCCAAACATATAGAACGTAAATATCATATGATTAGAGAAATTGTTCAACGTGGAGACATTGTGGTTACGCATATTTCGACGGTCAACAACCTGGAAGATCCATTCATGAATACTTTAAACAGTAAAGTTTTTATGGTCATTTGGAGGATTTGTGGATAAGAGATTATACACGCCTACTTTAATCCAAGTGGAAGATTGTTGGAATATGTTCATAAAGTAGCATGTAATAACTATTTATTTATATTTAGTTATTTATCAGACAATAGTATTATCGAATTCTTTTGAATAAATTGAAAGTTTTATTAAAGTGTGTTTATAAATTATTCAAGTCCTGAAACTTTCATCAACGAACGAAGGGTGAAGACAGAGGCTTCTCTAGATGAACTCTTTTGAGAAAGTTCAGAACGATATCCACAGTCTTAGGATCGATTGGACAATTGAATCTGATTTTGACTGTTTGGTTGAACTAATGAATGTCAGTCTTGGGCATGGGAGTGAAGACTCAAACGGTTAATCTACACATGTTATGAACATGTTGAATAGACCGGTAACAAATTTTCATAATTACTTTAATCCTGAGGTGAATACGTAGCTTGATATAGTTAGTTGCAATTTTTGATATGTCAAATGTATGAGTTTGAATTGACGGGCAATACCTCGGCTATTGGGATTATAATTAAATTAATTCGAAGTTACGTGATTCACAGATATGAAAATTCATGGTTGGATTGCGAAAACAACAATATCACATTTTGCTTTATTGATGGGTGTGTGAATAAATTAACCCGGCCAGGTATACTTGTGAATTGTTTGAGACAATTCACTATTACGTCTTTCTTATTCACAGCCAATAAATGAGTTAAGGAAATAATAAAAAGAGGGGTAAAATGGTAATTTTATACTTCTTTCTTATTACTGATATTCACAATGGATATAAAAATATTTTGTGGACCGTGAAAATAAAAAGAGTTTATTTACACCAACAGAAGACGTAGCACGCATGAATCGAGAGTTGATTTGACATCGAACCTATAGTGGAGTCGTACGATGTCAAGATTAAATTAGGTCAGGAATTTATGGAGATAAATTCTCGGGTATTTAAATCCTTACATTTGTTCATGTGGGTCCATTCGATCTCAGAAATAGCTCATGAGAACAGAAATAGACAAACGAAGTAAATTGGATCAAAATATGTTTTGGTGCCTAGAACCCATAAGAGATCCAATAAGAGATCTAAACACATAGAACGTAAATATCACATGATTAGAGAAATTGTTCAACGTGGAGACATTGTGGTTACGCATATTTCGACGGTCAACAACCTGGAAGATCCATTCACGAAGACTTTGAGCAGTAAAGTTTTTATGGTCATTTGGAGGGTTTGTGGATAAGAGATTATACACGCCTACTTTAATCCAAGTGAGAGATTGTTAGAATATGTTAATAAAGTAGCATGTAAGAACTATTTATTTGTATTTAGTTATTTCTATAACATTAGTATTATTGAATTCTTTTGAATAAATTGAAAGTTTTATTAAAGTATGTTTATAAATTACTCAATTCCAGAAATTTTCATCAACGAACGAAGGGTGAAGACAGAGGCTTCTCTAGAGGAACTCTTTTGAGAAAGTTCAGAACGATATTCATAGTCTTAGGATCGACTGAACTGATGAATCTTATTTTGAATGTTAGGTTGAACGAATGAATGTCAGTCTTGGGCATGAGAGTAAAGACTCAAACGGTTAATCTACACATGTTATGAACATGTTGAATAGACCGGTAACATATTAGTTTAGAGCATAAAACCGTTTACTTAGCTCTAAATCTAATTATTACACCTTAAGAGTATTTTCGTAATTACTTTAATCCTGAGGTGAATACGTAGCTTGACATAGTTAGTTGCAATTTTTGATTTGTCAAATGTATGAGTTTGAATTGGCCGGCAATACCTCGGCTGTTGGGATTATAATTAAATTAAGTTGGAGTTACGTGATTCACAGATATGAAAATTCGTGGTTAGATTGCGAAAGCAACAATATCACATTTTGCTTTATTGATGAGTGTGTGAATAAATTAACCCGGCCAGGTATACTTGTGAATTGTTCGAGACAATTCACTATTACGTCTTTCTTATTCACAGTCAATAAATGAGTTAAGGAAATAATAACAAGAGGGGTAAAATGGTAATTGTACACTTATTTCTTATTACTGATATTCACAATGGATATAAAAATATTTTGTGGACCGTGAAAATAAAAAGAGTTTATTTACACCAACAGAAGACGTAGCACACATGAATCGAGAGTTGATTTGGCATCGAATCTATAGTGGAGTCGTACGATGTCAAGATTAAATAGGTTGGGAATTTATGGAGATAAATTCTCGGGTATTTGAATCCTTACATTTTTTCATGTGGGTGCATTCAGTCTCAGAAATATCTCATGAGAACAGAAATAGAGAAATGAAGTAAATTGGATCAAAATGTGTTTTGGTGCCAATTATTTCCTACACCTATATGTGATGAGTGATGTCACTTTATTAGTTAAGTGTGATTATATATATTAAAATTAATTAGTTATCATTTTCTAATTATTGGATAATTAGTAAATAAAATTAATTGATAAATTAATTGATAATAATCAATTAAATCTATCAATTGGATTGATGAATCTCGATACAACTCAAACTCTAGGGAATATTGTAATTTTCGGCAATTATGAATTTATGGGGTGAAATTTTAGGAATTTAAAAATATATGAGTATATTTGTAAATATCAAAAATTACATGTTATCAGTATCTAATAGCAATCCGATTGCAGATAGATCTGGTATTAGATACAATTGCTTGTTAACAAAGCAATGGAGAAAAACGTTTTGCTCTCCCTTCCTATTACCACCGAAAATTATATTGAAGGAGAAAACTTTTGATTTTTCTTCTTCAATTGTTTTGGGAGCCTACATTCAAATTCCTACACAAAAATCTTATGAGATATATTTTTAAAATTAACGGGTGGTTGTTGGTGGACGAAATTCATAAATTATGCTTGGAGTTCAAGTGCGTGTTTCGGATCCCGTAGCTTGAAGAACACTAAAAACGCTCGAAGGAATTCCGCCAGTTCAGAAATTCTCCCATACAAGGTATAAGTAAAAAAATTGTTTCTAACCTTATCTTCTCGTGTAATGTCGTATACGCATAATCGCACGCTGTTTGGTTTTAAGTTATTTAATATGATTAAATTTGATATTTCACCCACAAACAGTTTGTGGTTTAAACTTACTTTTATTAATTTTAAAACCAACCGATTCCAACAGGGTGCACATGCATAAAGAGAGGTTTCTTACACAAAGGAAATCAAAATTGCATCTTAGAGGAGATGAACCTTTTCAAGTCTTGGAACAAATCAATGATAAGAGCTACAAGCTAGATTTGTAAAGAAACTATGATAATGTTAGTGCAACTTTTAATATGGCTGATTTATCTTTGTTTGATGTAGGTGATTTGAGGCTTTACAAGGAAAAATCATGGACTTGCATGACAAAGAGGCTATTCTAGAAGATTCTAAGGCATCACCAAGTATAATCACTTATCTTTATCTGTAAGCTTGGATTTGAAAGAAAAAGGGTTGGAATCCATGACAAGGCCGAATTCGTTGTTTATGTGTTTTTATGGGTTTTGAGCTTAAATAAGAATTTATTTTATTTTAAGTTGTTTGTTGGGTCTTGGACTTTGGGCTCATTTAGGTTTTGGGTTTATTTTATTTATTTTATGCTTATGTCGTTTTAAGTCTCTATATAAGGGTGGATATGATATAAAAATTGTGACTTTTGTCATTAATAATATTATTCAGTGATATTTTCCTTTGCATTCTTGTGTTCTTGGTAGAATACAAAATTTTGAGTTATCAATGGAGTGATCAACCTTGTGACGTCTCAAGATTAGGGATTTAAGGATTTAGTTTTCCTTAGGGTTCTAATCTTATCAACTTCGATTTGTTCTTAGCTTCCGATTTGTGTCTTGCTTGTTGATTCAATGGTTCCTAGGATAGGTCGCATAGTGGGTTCATATCATAATTATTACAGAATTTACACATATACCTCTTATATTGTAAATTACCGAAATTCACGCTCTCCTTAATTGTAATTGCCGAAATTTATATCTCCCTAGAGTCAATACTGTTGCCAAATACTTCAATCTAAATTGATAAAATAAATTGATCTCTATTAATTAATGTCTTTTATTTACTAATTAGAAAATAAAAAATAATTAATTTAAAAAATAATTTTTGCTCTTCATTACTTTAGTGATTAAATCCATTGCATATGGGTTCGGGAAGTGTAGCTCAATCCAAAACACATTTTTGGTCCAACTGATGTTGTTTTTTATTCTTATCCTTATGAGTCACTTTTGAGACCGAATATACCCACATGAATAAAGCTATATGATTCAAATACTCAATGAATTTATCTCCATAAATTATTGACATATTTAATCATGACACCGTACGACTTCAATATAGGTCCGAAACTGAATCAACTCTCGATTCATGCGCGCTATATTTTCTGTTGGTCCAAATAAACACTTTTATTTCACGGTCCACAGAATATTTTAAACATATCACCATTCTTGAATATCAGTAATAAGAGTATGATATAAAATTACTATTTTACCTCTATGGTTATTATTTGCTTAACTCATTTATTGACTGTGAATAAGAAAGACATAACAGTGAATTGTCTCGCACAGTTCACCATAAATTATTCAATGATTTATTTCATCGAATACTTGGCCAAGTTAATTTATTCACACAGCCATCAATAAAGCATAAGGTGATATTGTTGCATTTGCAATCTCGTCATGAATTTCTATATCTGTGAATAACGCAACTCCAACATTATTAAATTACGATCCAAAAAACCGAGGTATAGTCCAAAAATTTGAACTCGCTCTTTTGGCGTATCAAAGATCATAACTAACTAAATTAAATTTTATATTCACCTCAGGATTAAAGTAATTATGAAAATACCCTTAAGGTGTAATAATTAGATTTAGAGCTAGATAAAGGCTTTACTCCAAACTAATTTATTACTGGTCTATTCAACATGTTCCATAACATGTCTAGGTCAACCGTTAAAGTTTCATCCTTTGATTCAACCTAACAGTCATAATCAGATTCGATTGCCTAGTCAATCTTAAGACTGCGGATAACATTATAAACTATTTCAGAAGAGTTTGTCTGGAAGACCCCTCTGTCTTTACTCTTCTTACGTTAACAATAGTTCCAGGACCTTAGTTAATCATAAACACACTTTAATTCATAGAAAAACTTTCATTCATTCATTAAATTTAGTAATACAAAATGTCAAAAAAAAAATAACTAAATAATCATACTAGTTATTATACCTTACTTTATGGACATAATTCCAACACATTGTTGAAAGTTTTTAATCCCGTCTGTGGGAATGACTATAAAGCCTTGAAATCCTTTCTCTCTCGCAAAGAGAGGATGAGTTTGGCACTCAATGTCGATGAAGTCTAGGATGAGAGGGAGGACTCACCCCTTCCCTCAGTGGAGAAAAAACCTTTCTACCGTCATAATGATTATACGACAAATGAGGAAAGGCATGTTGGATATCATTCAGACCATGAGGTCTCTTGCATGGGAATGGTCCTCCCCCATGACTCAAAGGCTAGCTAGCGGAGTCACCACAGAACTATGTGGAAATCTATTTGAGAGAATGTAAGTTGACTCCCTAACTTGGAGGAAATGTCACCCCTCGAAAAAAATAGGGATCAAAGAGAGACCATGCCTCACATGGCCAAGCACTCTCTTTTTGCAAGGTTCTGGTTGGGGTCATCTCAGGAGGACATAGGAGGAGAACAAGGTCGTTAGGGAGCAAATGAAGGAAAAAGACCCCTGAAGAACCCTCTGAGGTCAGTATGTGAGCAGCTGTAGAAGATGGAGGAAAATATTGGTGGGTCACCCTCCACCCTACTCCCTGGTGCCTTTTTTGTCCACCAATAAATTTTCAAAGCTCTAGCTTAGGTGTAGAGAAATATCTCTATATGGGTAAATGGGCATGGGAACATTCCTAGTTGAAATACAGAGCCCCGTACAGATCCTTCCCCACGAGTGAAATACGAATATTAGAAAGGAAACTTCCGGCTCCCACGTCCTAATTAAGGTGAAATGGAAGGATGAAGGCTGTGCAAAAACTGGTACATGAGCTCTTGAACAAAGTCAGGACATGAAGCCCCAGTGAGAGGGTAAGGACAGTCACAAGACCCTTTGCTCCAATTTTTTGTAGAACCAGGCTGTTCACGATGAAATACACATGTGTCTTCCTCCTAAGTCACGTATAAAGTGGAAAGCCCACAGGAAAGGAGCTCGCAGCCGGCGCACTTCCTGAGGAATAACCCCAGGGATGAACCTGAAGGCCTGAGGTGGTCAATCTTCTTTCCACTAGAATACCTAGAAAGAACGGCTTAGGACAAGTCGACACTTACCCCCGAACAGAATGTAAAGGTCAGGGGTACCACCATTAAGGCAATGATAAAGCTCTGAAAGAGAGAGGCCCAAACAAGAAAATGATGGGCAAAAGCTCAGGAAACAAAAGCTCGACTTTTTTCACCTCTCTACCTCAATGTAGCGAACGATGAAGAATGTACTCATCAACATTGGTCAGATAAGAGATATCCTTTTTCTACTCAAACAATTTTTATATATAGGATTAACCTCTTTTAAGGTCTTCTTTAGTTAATCTACTTTTATGGAAAAATAGCACATCTCGTAGAAATATTTGCTAATGATTTCCTGGCTATCCTACAAGTTTCTAAGAATCGACTCTTCTACGACGTGCGATGGAGGATTAAAGAGTGATAACTGGCGTAGTGCTCGAGCCTTCCACTCGGGATTAAAATATGATGACTGGTATGGTACTCTAGCCTATCAGTCGGGATTAAAAAGTGATGACTGGCGTAGTGCCCGAGCCCGCCAATCAGGATTAAAAAGTGATAACTGGCGTGGTGCACTATCCCACCATTAGGATTAAAAAGTGATGACGGCATCGAGATTCAAAAGTGATGACTGACGTGGTACTCTAGCCTGCCAATCAGGATTAAAAATTGATAATTTACGACGTGTTTGAGCCCACCAGTCATGATTAAAAAGTGATGATTGGCGTGATGCTCTAGCTCGCGAGCCAGGATTAAAAAGTGATGACTGCGGTAGTGCTCGAGCCCGCCAGTCTGGATTAAAAAGTGATGACTGGTGTGGTGCTCGAGCCTAACAGTCGGGATTAAAAAATGATGATAAGGGTGGTGCTTTAGCCCGCCAGTCGAGATTAAAAAGTGATGTCTGGCGTGGTGCTCGAGCTCTCTAGTGGGGATTAAATAGTGATAACTAGCGTGGTGCTCTAGCCCTCGTCAGTTGGGTTTAAAAAGTGATGATTGACGTGGTGCTCGAGCCCACCAAGAGGGATTAAAAAATGATGATTTGTGTGGTGCTCGAGCCCGCTAGTCAGGATTTAAAAGTGATGATTGGCGTGAGGCTTTAGTCCGCCAGTCGAGATTAAAAAGAGATAACTGACGTGGTGCTCGAGCCTGTCAGTCAAGATTAAAAAGTGATGAATGGCGTGGTGCTCTAGCCTGCTAGTCAGGATTAAAAAGTGATTAATGGCGTGGTAGTCGAGCCTGCCAATCGAGATAAAAAACTGACAACTAGCGTAGTGCCCGAGCCTGCCAGTCAGGATTAAAAAGTGATGACTAACTTGGTGCTTGAGTCTGTCAGTCGGGATTAAAAAGTGATATCTGACGAGCACACATACTCACAGATGAGATTCAATGGTCTATCTAGAGCAGGAATGCCTAACTAGACATCAAGGTAAAAAGTGATGTATACCGAGCACTTAACTCGCAGAAGGGATTCAAGGGTTTAGCCAGAGCAGACACGCCTGGCTAGACATCAAGGAAAGATGTCTGCCGAGCATTCAAGCTCGCAAACACGATTCAAAGATCTACCAGAACAGGCATGTCTAGATAGACATCAATGAAAGATGTCTGCCGAGCGCCCTAGCTCACAGAAAGGATTCAAGGGTTTAGCCATAGCAGACACGCCTAGCTAGACATTAATGAAAGATTTTAGCCGAGCATTCATGCTCGTAGACGAGATTCAATGGTCTAGCCAAAGAAGGCACGCCTGGCTAGACATAAAGAAAAGATGTCATCGAAGCAAGAAAGTCCAGATAGACCAAGGAAAGTAATGACCGCCAAGCACTCATGCCTATCGGACAGGGTTAAGGTAGGCAATCTCGACATCAGGGAGAAGGATATCTATTGAACACTATAGCTCGAAAGATAAGGATAAGACCCTCTGATAAGCTCTACAGCTCAAGGATTTATCCAGAGCAAGAATGCCTGGATAAATGATGAAGGAAAAGTCCTCTACTTAAAAACCAAAGGAATTCAACTTGCCTTCTAGATCTCCAGACCAGAAAAAAGCTCAACCAAGAAAAGGCGTGCTCGACTAAATGTCAAAAGGTCAACTCCCAATATGAGGAAGGTTCACTCGACCAGACCTCCTAAATGAAAGCACACTTGAAGTCTTTATAAAGGTCACGACAAATCTGTAAGACCTCCGACCTACAAATGGGGAAACCCGCTAGACAAGATGAAGTCCACTAAAAAAAGATCAATGGCATTAAATCACAGAAATAATGAAACAACACAAGCACAAGTGGTGAAATAGGTCAGAGAGGCAATTAATTCCATTTAGTGTAGTCGCCATTGACGAATAAAACTTAAAGCATAAGAGTAAGATGCCCAAGGAACACTACAAGAAACTCGCTTATTGGTAACATAACTTTCAGCGACAAAAGAATTTTCTTCGTTAAAGACCTTTTTTGCGGTTAATGTAACATGTCTTCACTATTTTTGTCGTTGATAGTCTTATTCCCGATGAAATTTAGATTTTGTCGTTACAAAATCCAAAAATATTGGCTCCCCATTAAGATCAAAATCACGAACTTGATCTTCCATGAACGGTTTGTGAATTAGTCCATCAACAACCAACCGTTAATTTCAGAAATATATCTCAGAAGAATTTTATGTAGAAATTTGAGTGTGGGTTCTCAAAACGATTGAAGAAGAAAAATCAAATCTTCCTTCTTCAAATTAATTTTGGCGGCAACAGTAGTGAGTGGAAAAAACATTTTTCTATTCTTTTTGTGTGTTGATAACAACAACTGTATCTTATCCTCATTATCTCTTTGCAATCATATTACTATTAGATATTTATCAAAGGGTAATTTTTGGTATTTACAAATATACTCATATATTATAAAATTTCCAAACATTCTCCGAATTATCTATTATTGCCGAAAATTACATGATCACCTAGAGTTTTAGTTGTATCGAAATTCATCAATCCAATTAATATATATAATTGATCATTATCAATTAATTAATTAATTAATTTTATTTAAATAATTATCTAATAATTAGAAAATAATTAATAATTAATTCAATACAATAATTATACTTAACTAATTTAAGTGGCATCACTTATCACATATAGGTGTAGGAAATATGCATTGGCACCAAAACACATTCTGGTCCAACTTAGTTCGTTTTTCTATTCATGTTCTCTGAGCTATTTCTGAGATCGAATGGACCCATATGAACAATGTTTAGGTTTCAAATACCCGGTGAATTTATGTCCATAAATTCTTGACCCATTTAATCCTGACATCGTACGGCTCTACTATAAGTTTGATGCGGAATCAACTCTGATTCATGCGCGCTACATTTTATATTTGTGTAAATAAAATCTATTTATTTTCACGGTCCACAAAATATTTTAACATAATACCCATCGTGAATATCAGTAACAAAAGTGAAATATAAAATTACCATTTTACCTCTATTGTTATTATTTCCTTACCTCTTTTACTAATTGTGAATAAGAAAGACATTATAATGAATTATCTCGTACAATTCACAAGTATTATTCAGTGACTCATTTCATCGAATACTTCGCCAAGTTAATTTATTCACATACACATTAGTAAAGCATAAGGTGATATTGTTGCTTTCGCAATCTAACCATGAATTTTCATACCAATGAATCACGCAACTCCTACTTAATTAAATTACAATCTTAACAACCGAGGTATTGCCCGCCGATTCGAACTAACTCATTTTACATATCAAAGATTGCAACTAACCATGTCAAGTTACGTATTCACCTTAGTATTAAGATAATTATGAAAATACCCTTAAGGTATAATAATTAGATTTAGAGTTAGGTAAACAGTTTTGGGCTCTAAACTAATTTGTTACTGGTCTATTCAACATGTTCATAACATGTCTACATTAACCATTTAAGTCTCCACTCTTATAATTAAATAGAATAAATACCATACATGTTCACTTTATGGCTTACACATGGAAGTAAGAAAAAAGAGATGAAAAGTAAAGAGAATTACAAAGAAATAAATATAAAAATGAAAAGACATTGATGGCAAAACAAAGACATTATGATAAGAAGACAAAGATTAGTGAGAGATAGGTGGCGGCACAATCTATGACCTTTGGAGATAGGCTCATGATCAGATCCAACGTTGACATATTCTTCGTCATATGATGGGTCCTGAAAGTAGGCTGAGCTGAAGTCATTAAGGTCCTGGGGATCATCTGTAGGAGGTGAGGTTAAAAGATCTGGCTCGGATGGTGGAACGGGAAGTTGACTGAGATCTAGGGAAAGATAGTCAAGCTGGAATTGGGTGTCCAGCTGATAGGGATCTTGAGACTCGAATGGATATGGATCCTAATGGGGAGGAGAAGATACACCACTAAAGATGAATGAGTGTTAGAACTCATGTAAAGCCGAGGAGGAAGCTCTAGAGGAATTTGGAGGACTAGAAAGGAATGGCCCAAGAGGAAAACCATTATAGTCGATATAAACGATGGATTCATTGAGACGTGTTAAGGCTGGCCCAATTGATCTATGAACCATTTTTTATATTTGGGCCAAGCAGGAGAGGACTGCCACAAATTAACATGGTTGCGCATATACAGAGTTCCATCAACATAATGATCCTGTTCACGGTGGAGAGTGTAGAAACAGAAAAAAGTTGGTCTCTGTTTCCGAGGAGCTTCCATATATTGTGTTCAATGAGAATCTTGTGAAGCTGGCTTCGCCAGTATGGTAGAGGAGCAAATAGTTGAAGAAGTATCACAAGGTGCGTGTGGGTATTCGCAGCATCACAAATATAATGGTAGATAGAATATGGAGGAAATCCGATGGCACAGTAATGAAGGGCAGAAAGAGCCCAAAGATACCAGTGGAGTTCTTCTGGTATGACACCTTTAATGAGGGGAACTGTGGCATAAGGGATGGCCATATCAAAATGGTCTGGGAAACGATGTATTTGAGTTTTTACAAATAACAGATGAAGCCAGTAAAATATAGTTTTTGTGGCAATATTGTTGATAGTAGTGGGATTATCAGGTTTAGGACTTGGAGGAAAAATGGTAGCGGGCATGTTAAACGACATGGTAGGATTGGAGTTGAGAGGATCAGAAAGAGTAAGAATAAAGAGGGTCTGAGAAGAAGGAAAGGCTATAGAAGAACTGTCTTTCTGAGGTCGAGAGGGATAATTAGCAATGGTATTCTGATGTCCTTCGAGATGCCGAACTGTGAATTTATAGCGTGAGAACTAGTCTTTCCATCTGAGGAGTTGTTTATCAGGAATAATTTTTCTTTTTGGATCAAGCATATTTGGGAATGATGTGTTATCCATCTCGACAGTAAATTCATACAGGCTGAGATAAAAACTGAACTTTTCAATCCCCTTTTGACTGCTAGGATCTCCTTATAGGTTGCATGCTAATACTTCTTAGAGTCTTTAAATTGTCCACTAGCATGCCCACAATAAAAACGTTTGCCCATATCTTCTTCAATGAGGATGGCCCCCTAGTGTTCATCACTGGCATCCATCTGTAAGATACGCAATCCTGTGTCAGGAATCTTTAATGGATAATGATGTTGGGCAAGGTCCTTAAGGGCTTGGATCGCCTTAGTCTGGGCATGGCTCTAAGATAGGAGAGTCTTTTTTAGAAGTTTGGACATGTGGCTGGTGTAAGTGGCCACATGAGGGATGAAATCTATGAGATAATTAATAATGCCAAGGAACTGTTGGATTTGTTTGACCGTTAACTTAGTATTGGGGAATTTGAGCAAATCTATAGCAATATGGAGACCTGGTTGGAATCTACCATCTTCAAAGATCATACCCATAAATTTAATATGGGTAGCACCAATTTCGGCTTTCTTGGCGGAGAGCATAATCCCATAATGTTTGATGAGATCAATAAACTGAGATAATAAGAGTTGATGAGAAGGCGAATCTTCTGAGAAGAGAAGAATGTCATCAATGTAAACCAAGGCACTGTGAAAAATGGGCTCAAACATTTGGGTCATGGCCTTTTGGAAAAGCGAGGGGGCGACTTTAAGTCCAAAAGGCATTACGGTCCATTGGTACATGGCATTCGGTATACAAAAAGAAGTCTTATACCGGTGGGGTGAATGCCTAACTGCCAAAACCCAACTTTAAGGTCAAACTTGGAGAAGATCTTGCCCCGTTTGGGAGGAGGAAACTTATCATCTTGAAATGGACAGATAGAGTATTGGGCTTGGGAGGAGGAAACTTATCATCTTGAAGAAATAGGTTGAGGGGCTTATAGTCGATCACCAGTCTCTTTTTCCCACGTTTGAGTTCAGCTCGTTTTTTGACATAAAAAGCTTGACAGGCCCAATCAGATTTCGTGGGCTCAATAAGCTCTTGCTGAAGAAGAGATGCACATTCTTCACGGGGCAAAACAATATCATCAGGATTTATGTCAGGATGAGTGGCCTTCGTAAGATTGAAGTCTTCATTGAGTTTGAGCGGAAGACGAATGAAGAATGCAGAATTTTTTTAGAGAGGGAAAGCATGGGAAAACTGATCATGCCTATCAGCACAGTAAGGAAGAATCTGGTCACGGAGATAGGCATAAGCAGGAGGAACTTGTTGGAGTTCTAGGAGACTGGCAACAGGGGTATAAGCACGGAAAAAGCTTTTATACTGGATTCCAGTGGATAGAATATGGAGTTTCTTTGTGCGGGAGAAAGCATCAAAACTAATTAAAATATCTTTGCCTGGAAGATCACTGCCTAACACCTTAATCTAGAGAATGCAATTTGGGAATAATTGAATACCAATACATTTCTTTGTAATCCACTCAATTTTGAACAAACTACCATTAGTAGTAGAAAAATATTGGTTATAAGGAACCTAATCTTCAAGAGGTAGAAGGCAGAGTTTCATGACTGTTCTGCAAGAGCCAGTATCTAAAAACCCAATGGCTGGAACAACTTTGGCAAATTTATCAACAAGAAGCTTGATTTCAATATGTGGTTTGGTGAAAACATCATTCTCTTTGGGAGGGTCATGTAAGACCCCAAGAGATCCCAAGCAAAGGATGAGAGTAACATTAACCGATGTGTCAGACTCAGAGGAGGTGTTGAACTCAGAGGAGCAGCTGGCCGCATCTGAGGAGTATGGTAAGACATATTGAGTGTCCTCATTGCGAATAGCTTGTTCTTCCACAACAGATTCAATATCTTCATCGACTCGGAGAATGAGGACTGTCTATAGATGTTGTAGCATATGAATATCTCTTTTGGTTTTATGACGACATCTTTTTGTAAAATGTCCTTTTTGACCACATATATAGCATTTATCAGACTTGCGGGAGGAATGATGTCTTTTCTTAAAATACCGAAGAAAAGGCTTGGTGCGAAAGTGACTCCTGAATCCCTTTCGACGAGATGGAAAACGGTGGGTTTTTTCCCGTTTGTTCTGCCTGTGGTCCTTGGAACATGAACAATCCTTTTGGGCATGGCATTTGAGTCTGAGATAGGATTTGGTACATGCTGATCATAGTTTAGATCTCCTTTAAACATCCCCTTAAAAAACTTTTGTTGTTCACATAGTTTATCAAAGGTGGCCAATGCAAGTTGATGGATTTCGCCAAGAGAAATGTCTGTCATATCACAGCGAAGGGAATTGATGGTCCGGTGAAGTTCAGGTTACAATTCTTCAGGAAGAGAAGCAATGAACGTGTGTTGGAGGTTGACATCATCAACTCCCTTCAGCATGTAATACTTGTCCTATGTACGTTGAAAATATTTTTGTAAATCACGATGTTCCAAACAACAACATTTCATTTCAAAAAAGTCTAGGAAGTTACGTTTGTCAATGAGTTGGAAGTCACCAATGAATTCTTTATGTAACATCCCCAAAAGAGTGCTAGCATCAGGGCTACGAGCTGCAGTCAACATTTGATAAAGACTAAGACTTTGAAACCATTCTCGTAAAGTTCCTGTGAAGCGAGATAAAAACTCAGAGAGGACATCTTCGAGGGCCATATCTGGTTTAGAAAGCTATAAGTCAATACAAATGCCAAATTCATGAAGACGGAAGATCATCAAAAGTAAACCACGGGCCAGTCATTGGTTTATATTTGTTCCTCGAGTCTTGGGAATGCAGCGGAGGAGGAAGATCTTCTATAGAGGGTTCTTCCTCGTCGATATCACTGGCTTGGACCATGACAATCGTAGAAATATCAGCTTGGCATGCCTCTAAAGAAAGACTAGAGGTATCATCAGTGCTGGAGGTATCAGTTTCTGAAACTGAACTGGAGAGACTATGTAAAGATTGTAAAGTCTGGATTGTCGGATCAGGATCTAGAGGGGCCTTCAGTTTCTGAGGTTGAGGAGGAGGACGGACTGATAGGGCAGAGGGTTTTGTATAGGAAGTTGAGGCCAATGGAGTGGGATGGATCTGAACACCATGAGGTATCAAAGAAAGAGGAGTAGGCTGCACTGGGGGAGCTGTTGATGTCGATTGAGATTGTCTGAGTTATCTTAAAATGGGGTAAGACATTTTGAACAGATTATTATAATCAGAGGCTTTAGGATAAGGCATGGGAAATGAGAGATACCTACGAGTTTGGCTGCTCATGGGATAGGAAGAATATGAATCATAAAGAGTTTGAGATTTCTCCTTAGCCATATATGCCTCTATGTTGTAGAGATCTTGTTGAATCTGGGAGAGTTCTTGCTCCTTTTTTCGAAATTCAGTGCCTATGTAACCTTTTTCGTCCAGTTGCTTTAATTCAGTATCTAAGTGCAGAGCTTTTCAAGCTAGCATGTCCCGAAGCTACTGAATTTAGTCAGAGATCTGCCCTACTTGAGTGGATAGGGTGTCAGATTGCAGATGTATCTGATATAGTTTAGCATCAAGCTTGTGTGAGAGTCCGATTTTGACACACAACATTTTCAGACTGCCAGTTAAGCACCTCTTCAGCCGCAGGGAGAGACCTAGATTCTCCTGTAGTAGTGATCTCGGTAGAAATGGAGAAAGGTCTGGTAGATACTATCGTAGTAGGATTGGTGCGTCTGGTCAAAGGTGGAAAATCTTGTTCGTATGATTCCATCATGGCAAGGCAGGGAATGGTACTAGGAATAGAGTGGACTGGAAGAACCGATGTTGGTTGCATGGATGGAAGAATATTTGTATGACCGGTTTTTTGAAGCAACTCATATAAAGAAAGTTACTGAGAAGGTACGGAGGGCTGAGGGCAGACCCAGTGATTGTCAGTGCTAGAAGAACCACCATGATCATTATCGTCGAAGTGATGGTGGGACGCTTATTGGTGACAAGACAATTTGGTGGGCTTCTTGCGGGTGGTAGGAGCCCTTTGATACCACGATTCATCATCAGTATCTGTTTCATCCCAAATAGGCTCATCACAGTCGCAATAAGGGTCGCATCTGTCTAAGGTAACATCCCAGATGAAATGTCCATTTACATGGGACACATAACAAGCTTGAGCCGCATGATTAATCCAGGCTATGGGAGGACAGCTTCACGAGGGCGTGTAAGCAGGATTGATAGTTAAAATACTTCCAAAAAATAAAGGTTTGGAGGAAGAAGACTCTGTTATGCCAGGTCTGGCAAAGATGGTTTTAATGGTCCCATCGGGGAGACGGTGCACCTGAGGAAGGGTAGAAGTATGAACATGGCGTTGGATGGCATGAAACTGACGTTCAAAATTATCGATCCATTCAAGAGGCATCAGTTGCATGAGTTGACTTTAGACATATGCCGAGGGATCTGGATGATAGAAGTATCATCAGCTCTGTCAGAGACAGCAAACCATAAAGCAGCTCTTGGGGGATCTCAAGAGTGACATAAACATACTGTTCTGCGGTGATGGCTTGGAGACCGTAGTGGTCTAATTTTATGGTTTGCACAATTTTCTTCACATGAGGTCTGTGAGTAGATATCAAAGTTTTGATACTATGAAGGACTCGGTTGGACCGATGATAAAGGCTATATGGACTAAGAAGTGGTAATTCTGTTTCCTGAATTCTGACATCTTCAGGGAGGTGATGGATTTCAATAAGGTTATTGATCTTGTTTGCGAGGGTTCGGTGAACGGGAGTGGAAGATCTTTAGGAGAAAAAGAGGAGGAAAGACGAACAGGTTCAAGACTTGGTGAGTCACTCATTGTCTGGGATTTCTCCTTACTGGCCTATGTCTTATAACAGATTACCACGAGCTGTAAAAAGTATGGCTTTGATCAGTCTAATGCATACTCTCAATATCCAGGTAAGGCTCAACGGTCCTCTTAGGGAGCCGCTGTTAGAATCTATTAAACTAAACTATACATCAAACTAAAACAACTCAGATAAGCATAGTAGAGTATCCTTCTCAGACCATAGTCTGATTCTTTCTGATACATAAGATCCCTCTGTTAAGGGCAAGTGTAGAGCATACTTGAATCTCGGCAGCCAGAAGTAAACTATTACAAGAGCAAGGTAGCAAGGAGAAGGAAGAAGAACTTAGAAAGCCATGAGAGAAAAACACTTATATATTTGTATTCTAAAAACTTCTGGCTTACAAAGAAAGGAAAATCCTCCTTATATAGAGATGGATGGGGAATATAGACAACTAGACAAAGAGAAACAGCTACAGCCCTAAACAGTCTAAAGTATCGATAATTATTATAAAAACTCAAACGCAATTAAGACCTCAATCCTACCAAGGTCACTCATCCCGGCATGAATCCTGATGATCGCTTTTTCAACAAGAGCCTATTGAACCCATGAAATCTAATTGAGCCTGTCAAGCTTTTTATATCAAAAAATGAGCTGAACTCAAACGTGATTTCCAATGTTTTCTTTAACACTATTTTTTTTTCATATTCTAGTCGAACCAAATAATCAGGTGTCGGCTCTACCATAAGCAACCAAGGAAACTCCATTGCTTCTCTCTAAAACTTACTCCAAGAAAGTCTTCAAGGCTTAGCCCTCGTCTCTCCAAGAAGCCCAAGACTCCTTTTAAGAAACTCTTTAGGTTTTAGCCCTCGTCTTTGAAAACCCAATCTGCTTTCCGTCTGCTAGTTCTTTTTTAGAGAACTAGCCGTTGTTACGATAACAAACTTTTCCTCTTTTGTTTTCTCCCTTTCTAGCTCCTTTAGTTCATCTGTTTTTCTTTCCTCTTCTCTGCCTTCTCTGCATGTTTCTCTGTTTGTCTTCTTCGCTGATTTCTCTCATCTTTATCTGTTTTAGTTTTTTTTCCTCTTGTTTCTTCTCATAGGATGGATAGTTTGGTGGATGACCTAGAATGTATCCTCGATCTCGGGGAAATTCTAAAAGAGAAAAGATCCAATTCGAGCAGCTGGCTGGTTGGGAAACTTTTCTCTAAGAGAAGTATTAATCCCTCTGTTAGAATCTATGTTCTTCGAAAGAATTGGGGCATTGAAGAATGCCTCTTATTAAAGGTTCTTGACAAGCACCTATCTCTTTTCTAGTTTCTCAACCTACAAAAATGTAGAGAACTAAGTCTAAAGGGCAGTGGGCGTTCAACGGGTGCCTCATTGTACTGAAGGATTTTGAAGTACGAACCCAGCATTCTAAAATCAACTTTGATAGCTGCTTAATGTGGGTGCAGATTCATGATCTTCCCCCAGACTGGGTTGTCCCTGCCATCATCAAGAAGATTGCTTCCTCTATTGCTAATCTTGTTGAAATAGATAATTATACTCTAAAGGGTCATCTTACTAGGTATGATCGTATAAGAGTAGAGGTCAAGATTAATAAAAGATTAACTCCTGGTTTTGGGTTAAGCAGCAAGAAAGGGAATCTATTTGGATTGATGTTAAATATGAACGTCCATCCCAATTTTACCACAAGTGTGGGATGCTTTGCCATGATTTTAGAAGCTGTGGGGACAAAGCAATTATGGACAGCAGTGATGTTGCTTTTGGTGACTGGATGAAGGCAAAAGCAAACTTAAAGACCCCTGTGAGAATTAAAGAGAAGTTCTTAAAAAGCTCTGAGGCTAAATGCTCTAATGGACAAGGTGATAAAAGCTGTAACCTTAACTCTCCTTCTAGCACTGGAAACAACATGGAACGCACAGGTTTATGAAGCTCAAAATAGATCTCCCCATACGCATCCAATCTTACTTTGGCCATTGTAAGTAGAGAAAGTGAGCTTGACTTCTTCTTTAGTGCTGAGGGAAACAAAAAAAATTTCAACAAAAGGAGCCAACCAAGAGGGAAGCAAGTCAAGAAAGATATCAAGACCAAAAGCTTAGATTCCCCTAGATCCAAGAGAGCCAGAACTGAAGAAACAGACTGGAATTCTGAAAACCTGCAAGAAATTCTCCTAAACTCTTACCACAACATCAACCTTAATGCAATGGTGACTTGCCATGATAAGCCACCAGAGAATCAATGAGCTTCATCATTTGGAACTGTCAAGGGTTGGGGAATCCCTTGACAGTCCAAGCTCTTAGAGATGTTGTGCATCAACATAAACCACATCTCATTTTTCTGATTGAAACCAGAATGCATAGGGAAAAAGCTAAGGTACTCTCTAGAAAACTCAAGTTTGATTTCTCCTTTATTATAGATCCTGTTGGTATGTCTGGTGGACTTCTTATTTTTTTGGACTGATATAAATGATGCTCTTTTTTCTATGGCAGTAGGAATGAAAATGATAGATGGAAAGACTTAAATCATTTAGCTAGCTCTAATTCTGGTACTAGCTCTCCCTGGCTTACTGCAGGGGATTTTAATGAGCTTGCCTCTTCTTCCGAGAAATCTGGAATCAAACCTATTGATTACAATAAGGCTAGTAGGTTAAAGACTTTTTAAATAGGTGTAATTGTTATAGATCTTCATGTTAAGGGTTGTTTCTTTACTTGGAGAAATAATAGAGATAATGGTAACTTCATTCAAGAAAGACTTGATAGAGTGCTTATTAATGATGCTATGCTCCATAATGTTCCCAATATATATATATATATATTAGCTGGTCTACATTACTGATTTTCAATAGTATATTTGTATCTGCCTATAGTATATAAAAATATAGTCATTTACTGTTGATTAGTATAGTTATGTTTAATTTAACATTTAGTTATTTCTGCATTAGTATATTGGTATTTCCTCTCAGTATATTTTTAATGTTTCATTTTTTACATAAGACATATGAGCAATAGAATATGTATGTTTACCCACAGTTTATGATCAATGATTGTTTGGTAGGATATAAATAAGTGTTTAAGAAAATAAATTATGTTACAATAGTATGTTGTTGTGTTGGTATTATGACTGTAATGAAAGATGTATATGCTTTAATGTTCATTGTGTTTGAATGCTTACATGTTTCTAAAAATCTTACAGAAATACAATGATATAGCTGGAAACAAAGAGGCTCAAAATGTAGATGCTGGACAAAAAAATGTTGATCAACATGTGACTACCATTCAAGAACAGTCAATGAAGGTAATTGTAAATGCAGCTTATATATTTAGTGACTGATATGTACTATACGAATGTTCAAATATATATAATGCAGGGAACGATAAAAGAAGATGTCGTGTTAAGACAACAACAACTTACATAAAGAGGTCACATCGACTAATGAACATGGCCCTTAAAGTGTAGCTAGGGGTGCGGACTAAACAACCAAGAACTATGGATAAGCCAGTAGTACAGCCAGCAGTGCCACCATATGAATTAGAGATACCTAGCTTTGACTTATTTTCTCAGCCCCTTTCGGATGTTGAATGATGAAATGTCTTAAAATTGTTGGATATTTATTATTAGGGTATTAAACTTGTTGATTTTCTGTTAGAAACACGGATGGTAGTATTTTTATGACATTAGGATTAATGGTTGGTATATGAATAGGTGATAGATGATGATGATATGCTGCCAAATAGTTCCTGAATTTAAAAGTTTTGATGGAATTTGATATTGATCATTTTGAAAGATATGAAAATTCCTTTGATATATATTGTTTTATTAGTGTATATATAGGTGAGTAAATGTGAATATACTATGGGTACACATCCAATTCCATGAAATAGACAGGTTTGATAAAGTATATATGTTAGTAAACATTTATATGCTATGAGTATATAGCCAATACCCTGAAATGGCCTGGTTTGTTAAAGTATCCGGTGCGTAAAAGAGAATATACTATGTGTATATATCCAATACCCTAAAATAGCCTAGTTTGATAAAGTATATACACGTGAGTAAATATTACCATACCATGGGTACATATCCAATACCCAGAAGTAGCCTGGTTTGATAAAGTTATAAGTAGTAAAAAAAAATATACTATGGGTATATTCCAATACCTAGAAATAGTCTGTTTTGATAAAGTAACATGTGAATAAATGCCCAAATACTCAGTCGATAATGACTTACCATAGTATTAACTTAACCAAATATGTTCATATCATTATAGAAGTTCTATAGAATATGTATGTAAATACAAGCGAATACAAGTGATATAGAATGTGTTCTGCAAACAAACATAAGAGCATAACTAAATAAATGACTACAATAGAACATAGAATAGAAACCAAAGGAATTATATGATTCATAAAATGATAAACAATATCCACAAAATTCACTTGGCCATTATATACCATAAGATTAACACAGTTTGTAATTATATATCATATAGTATATATCTCTATATTGTATAATATGAATGATAAAAAATTGCAGAGAACGATTTATCAAAACAACAGTATACTGATGTACTCTATAATACCATAAAAAACAACGCAATCGCCTAATGTATTTAGAATCAATAACAAAAAAGAATTGAAAACATGAATGCAAATTAAAAGCGCTAAAATCTAAAATCAATACCGTAAGAAAGAAAGAAAGAACATGTAGCCGCCGTATACTCTTGCACAGAAAAAATGTCGTAGAAAACTATTACAGAAAATTAGGAAAGAAAAATTTCGAAAGAAAACTGTTATAAAAATAAGAGGAAGGAAGATTAATATACTTGATTTCGATTGTCGATCAATTTCGTATAAACTACTACAGAAAAATGTAGATAAATTCATAAAATTCTCCCAATATACAATTGTGAAATCAAACAATCTTGCCGAGTATATAACCAAAATCAACCTAAAACAAACCCTACTATTTATGTTACAGATCTTTCAGAAATAACGAATCGAGAAGAAGATGAAAAAAATGAAATTAGCGAAGCTCGAATTCTGCCATACAATGGACGCTTGCTCTGCCATATGTGAAGGAGAAACTGCGGGAAAAGAAGAAGAAGATTATAAAACCTAAAAGAAACAATCAATTATAATAAGGGCATATAAGTAAATTAATATATAGAATCCTAACTAATTAAAATATTTCTCCGCAAAACCGGCCATATCCGTAAAATTAAAAAAAATAAGGGACATAATGCTACAAATTTATTTATAAAATGAAAATAATCACGTCGTTGCAGATCTCAAAGATGAAATTTTTTAAATTGAGAAACACTTTTTTAGATAAGATCCATTATTACACTATACATTAAATCTAAAGACATACAAAGATATGAATAATACTTCTTGTAGTCTATCAAACGTCATTGCAAACAACGAACAGGAGATTCCACGAACGACGGACAATGAAAACCACACCAAGATCTTCTGAGCCAATCCTCAAACACACTCGGACATGTGTGAATATGTATAATATAACAAATACACTTTTCTATCTCTAGATGTATTCTACACATGAGATATAGAGATTTTGGAAGAGAACTATCATGAGGCCGAATCTCTAAGAGAGAGTAATAGAACTCACACAGTTTCGATTAACAATTAATCTATCAGATCGTTCACTGAGCTCAGGATAACTTGTGATTGCTCTGGGATGCCAATAAAACATTATCAATATGTATATTCTATGTTAAAGGCTCCTAGGATTTTTGGATGTAAATAATAAATTATTTATCTAATGTGTCATTGTAATGAGACTCACTGCAATTGGTGAAACACTAAAGTGCCACATGACATTGTAGTGTGCCGGGTGTTACTGTAGTGTCACGTGGCACTGCATGCCAATCTCTGATTCAAAAATCAGAGACTGACATGTGGTAGTTTAATATGTCACGTGATAATTATCTTATAATTTATTATATATTAATCAGATAAATATCTAGATATCAGTTAATTCAAAATTAACTTATCTGATTTCTCAATCAATTATCTTATCGTTAATTAACAGATTAAATAAACCAAATCAAATCACTATCTCATCATGATTTAATCTTATTTAATTTTATAAATCAAATATTATGTCTCACGATCAACATTAAGTTAATCAATATTATTATTTATTTGTAATTTCTGAAAATTACAATAAATAATATGATTAATTAATTAATATCATATAATTATCTCATAATTATACTCTTGCCCCATAAATTTAATTCCTTATGTAAGCTAGTCATTTTCTCATGTCTTGAAATATTCAAACCCTGGTTTGTGTAATACAGAGGTGACTCGGGGATGATGGACCTATAATTCTAAATTCCAATAAACAAAATTATTAATTAAATAATCGTGTTTATTAATTCTATTATTATTCCACTACAAATATGAAATTGCACTCTTAATAATTACAGTATATATTTACTAAGTAATCTTATGTAGTCCATTGATATAATCATTTCATGTAGTTCTGTCATCTAATTATTGATTCGTAAATTAGAGTTGTTCAAAATTATCATTTTACCTTTCTAATTATCTCTTGATCTTTAAGTACCATTAACTCACTAATGAATGCTCAATTTCTAATCGTATTATAAATTTGAGCTCAATAACCATTGAGTTCCAGAATTAACACTTAAGAGAACCAATTTACGATCCGTTAAGAAAGCTTGGATTTTGAATTTTATAAGATCATGTTCCCAGCCATCCATATCACTGAATCTCCAAAACAAATGTCACTATTCTATTTCACAAATAAACCTTAACGAGTGAATTAAGAGATCTAGTAAATATGTATAGGAGTTCATGACTATTCTGAATTTAAAATGATCCACATATGTTCATCAGATTGATGTGTATTAAATTTTTATGATAAACGATAAGTTAATAAAGATATTAATCCACATCGGTCATGTCCTATATAATCTAATTATATAAAGTACATTCACTAAGATATCTATCCACATCAGTGATCCGAGTCTAGATCACATGCATTCAAAATACTTAGCGAACTGTACTAGCAATCATTCACTAAAGATTTCACACATTAATATGTTGCAGACTATTTTATTCATCATCTATGATCTTAATGATCTTAATATTCTCATACTTGTACAAGATCATAGTCTCATTAATGAATATGAAATTTTCAAATATTTATCTAAATTATGCAACCATAATTCAAAAGAACAATTATAAGAAAAATATAATTTTATTAATTTCATATTAAAAATATCTAAATACATGCTTTGAGGGCACTAGGTCAAACACTCTTCACTTTCCCTAAAGTAAATGTGACATATTTCTCAACCCCATATTTCGCACACGACCCTCAAATGATTTAGCAGGAAGTGTCTTGGTAGAAGGATTAGACAGGTTATGATATGACGCTATCTTCGTAACAGTCACATCCCCTTGTTGCACGTTATCTCTTACAAAATGGTATTTTCTCTCAATTTCCTTGCCCCCTCTTGTGACTCCTCAATTATTTAGAATTAGCTACCGCCCCACTGTTGTCATAGTATAAGATCAGTGGCTTGTCCATATTTCGAACTACTTCACAAGCCGCTATATATTCGGTTTACATAGTGGAATCTATAATACTTGATTGTTTAATACTTCTCCAGACTACAGCTCCTCCACCTAGGATGAATATTGATTTAGACATTGACTTTTGATTGTCCCTATCTGATCTAAAATCAGAATTAGTACATCCAGTGAGGTTCAGGTCTCCATTTGAATAAACAAGCATATAATTTCTCGTTCTCTGAAGATACTTGAGAATGTGCTTTATTGCAATCCAATGTTTTAAACTAGGATTCAATTGATAACGACTAACGATTCCTACTGCATAATAAATGTCTAGTATCACACATAACATTTGATACATGAGACTACCAATAGCTGAAGCATAAGGAACCTTTCTCGTATCATCTTCCTCTTGATTTGTCTTAGGACACTACTCCTTGGAAAGGACATTCCATTCTTGGTCGGTAGCTGGCATTTCTTAGAATTTTTCATAGAGAATCTCTCCAACACCTTGTCAAATCTTTCCAGCACTTTATCAATCTAAGATGCCTGAGAAAGTTTCAAGAGCTTGTTCTTTCTATCTTTTAGGATTTGGATGCCTAGAACACAGTTCGCCTCTCCCAAATCTTTCATTTGAAATTTCTCAGCTAACCACTTCTTTACTTTCGATTAGTTTCTACATCATTCCATATGAGTAGAATATTATTTACATAAAGAACTAATAAAATCACTATCTTATCTTTGATGTATTTATAAACACAAGTTTCGTCAAAATTTTGCTCGAATCCATACGATTTAATAATTTCATCAAAGGTAAGATTCAAAAATCATGAAGCTTGCTTTAATCCATAAATGGATTTAAGAAACTTGCATACTTTCTAATCTTGCCCCCTTTTCACGAACTCTTCTGGTTACATCATACAAATGCTTTCTTCAAGAGAGACATTCAGAAAAGCTGTCTTGACATCCATTTGCCATATTTCATAGTCTAAACTAGCGGCTATGGATAAAAGGACGCGAATGGATTTAAAACATTGCAACGAGAGAGAATGTTTCTTCCTGATCGAATTCTTCCCTTTGTGTATAGCCTTTGGATACCAATCATGCTTTGAAAGTCACTATTTTCCCATTTGCACCTCTTTACTTCTTGAAGATCCATTTACATCAAATTGTCATCACATTTCTTGGTTCATGGCATCTTTCCATTTCTCCTTTTCATGATCTTCCATCACCTCTTTAAAGGTTAATGGATCGTCTTTATCAATGTTAGACACTAAGACTTGTGCCTCTAGTTCATAGTGAATATGTTGTCTTATAACCCTCCCACTACGACATTGCACCGGGGTTTCCTGAATAGGAATAGTAGTTTTTGTGGTTTGTCATTTATCAATTAATGATGAAGGTGGTCTGATCTCATTGGATGCCAATTTTTTGAGAACTACTTTGCTCTAGGGTTTGTAGTTTTCCATATAATTGTGTTCAAGTAAAATAGCATTTGTCGATACAAACACATTTTTATCCTTGTGACTGTAAAAGTACCCACCTCTTGTTTCTTGAGCATAACTAACAAATATACACATTTCAGACATTGAGCCTTACTTTTCAATCTTAGGTCTAGGAACGTGAGTTGGACACCCCTATATACGGAAATGACCAAACTAGGTTTGGAGCCATTCCATAACTCTAAAGGTGTATTACTTACAAACTTAGAAAGCACTACCCTCAAAATGTAGATTGTCGTTTGAAGTACATATCCCCAGAATGTGAGTGGTAGTTATGTGTAGCTTAACATCGACCTAACCATATCCAATAGGGTTATATTTCTCCTTTCTAAAACACCATTTTTCTGTGGCGTTCCAGGTGTTGTGAGTTGGGATAGAATATCATACTCCAACATGTAATTCTTGAATTCTAAATCGATGTATTCACCACCTCAAACTAATCGAAGTGCTTTCAAAGATTTACCTAATTGATTTTCAGTTTCAGTTTTAAAGTCTTTAAACTTTCCAAAAGTTTCAAAATTTCTATTCATTAGGTAAGTATAACCATATCTAGAGTAATCGTCAATAAATGTAACAAAATACTCATACTTACCTCTAGATTATACATTTATCGATCCATAGACATCACTATGTACTAGCTGAAGTTATTATTTGGCCCTTTCTAGCGAAAGGTCTCTTGGTCATTTTACCCTCTAGACAAGATTCACAAACCGGAAGAGTCCAAATTTTTAGTTCTCTCAAAGCGTAATGCTTTGTTAAGCAGTTTAATCTATTTAGATTAATATGTCCTAACCTAAGATGTCATAGATACATGTCATCATCATGAGAAACTCTTTGTCGTTCGTTACTTTTAGGATTTGCTACTTTAAACAATTCTGAATTATTTAACACACGTTCAGTCAGTTTAAGCATATATAGTCCGTTCAAAAATTTTGCATAATAAATATTGAATCTATTCTACAAAATAATAAACTGATTATTAATACAAGAAATATCAAATAATTGTTCATGTAGTAACGGAAAAGAAATCATATTTCTTGAAAATCCAGGAATAAAATAAACATTGTTCAAAACAGGAAAATTATTTTGAAAACTCAAACGAACTATCCCCAATAATTTTGCTGATACGAGCGTCCTACTACCAACTCTTATTATCACGTCGCCATCAGCTAGCTCCATTGATGAAAAAAATTATCCGTTACTCTGCTTGCATTAAAGCAAGCAGTGGCTTGCATTAAAGCAAGCAGTGGCTTGCATTAAAGCAACAATCATTTCTTACTAAAGAAAATGGAAGTGCAAGCGAAATTTGAATATTGAGATCGTATTTTTCTTTACTTTTATGTCTTATTAATTGGTGCTAGGGTTTGCCCTTGGGCTCTTGGTGTATTTTTCGTTGATTGAATAAATATCTATTTAAACAAAACATATTAACTATTTATTTAATTAAATACATTTATTTCAAAAATATATTTAGTAAAGTATTTGACAAAATATATTGAAAGATAATAAAAATATAGCACAAATAATATTTACACAAAAAATAGTCTTGGTCTAGTGGTAAAGTGTCTCATTAATAAGGAAAAGACCAATGGTTCAATCTTCAATCTATACAAAATCAATGATTTTTTGAGATAAAAAGAATTTGATCACGGGGCAGGCTGGTTCAGGCCCACGGGTTGGACGGGTCGGGCCAAGCTGGGCCATATGGAAAAACTGCCAGACCCGAGCTTGGCCTGCATGCCTTAACCGGCCAAGTACCGTTCATACGCGGGTTAGGCCGGGCTTTAACAGGTTGATTCAGCCAGTTCCGTAGGCCGAACTGGCCCACATCCCAGCTCTAATAGTTGGTGGTGAATGCAGAAAAAGCATGTGTGAGCAATTCAAGTTTAATACTGACTTGAGTTCGCTCATCAATGGTATCCCCATGTACTTCTGTCTCATGCATTATGTTGATCATGTTCAAAACATGTTCTGGCACAAAAGTACTTCTTTTAATCTTGGTTGTCATGTATCTCCTAGTAGCTTTATGATGACTTTGATCAGATTGCTGCCTAAACATTATCTATAGAGATTACATAATCTCATAGGTTGTTTCCATGCTTTCATGTTTGGTTCTTCGAACATCATTCATGCTCACAAGCATGTAGCACTTAGCTTTGTTATTGGACATAATCCAAACATCAAACTTGTCCCTAACATTCTTAGGGGAATTCAAAGCGGATTTTTAAAGACATTCCTCAGTAAGAACAAACTTGTGGTTCTCACATATTAGCATCAAATTTAAATTTGATTTCCATCGCATGAAGTTATCACCAATAAATTTTTCAAGAGCGAGTAAATCAGTAATATGGTTGCCCATGTTAAAAACATTAATAACTGAAAAATAGAACATACATAATTCAATATAATTGAAATAAATATCAAGAAATTCAGAAAGTAAAGAAGATGCATAAATGCAATATATCAAACACATAAAATTAACAATTACTAATCCACAATAAGATAACCTACCAATTAATGTGTCACCTTAGGGTCGATCAGATTAATTTTAAACTGTTTATGAGATATTCTCATCCTTATCTATTAAAACTTAAAATATCTCATATTTTCTCTTTTAATAATAATGTATCACATATTTGTTCAAGTCACAATTATCTACTCAAAGCTTAATTGTGACTTTGTGAGTGTAACTCATTATTTCAGATTCCATGATTTGATTTAGAATATGCTGTCTTAGGGTCGGTCAAGTCTAAACTACATCACTTAGTCCTATCTTCTTAAGAAGTCAACCTTGATATTGACACAATTTGAAACCTTCCTTAGGGGGATGAAAACAAATCCATCTTGAGACCCTCAGTGTATCTCACGATATTTTACTAATAATGGAGATCATAGGTTACATTTATGTCAACCTTCTCTCACTCGTTATTTTATAATTAATGTGTTTCTATTTCAACTAATAAATTAATTTCAAATTAATTACTAGTTAAACTTTATGAAGTAAAATGAATTATTAATCAAATCTAATTGGTCTAAGTTCATTTAACCTTCTAAAGAGCCTAAGTCAAAATTAGGTGAATTTAGAATAACTAATTAATTACATTAAATAAATTTTAATAAAACACTTTTAATAAAGTCGGATATCCTAAAGGTTAGTAAGGCCTTTAGTGTGTTGTGATTACCAAGTTCAACTAAGTAAAATTTAACAGTTTACACGCAATTGATTTCTCAAAGTAGTTCATATAAACACATTAAGAGAGTCTTAATCAATCATGTTTCTTTCAATGAGATGCATGATTAAATAAATCTATGTGAGATTTCATGTATAGCATGTGATTGACTAATGCGTGATCATGTTATCAATCAAATCAATAAACACTTATTTAAACAATTAAATAAATAAATGATGAACCTAGTGACTATTGAGTATTTTTAAATTACATCATTTGAAGAATAGAAATAATTACAAAATGAACTTCTAGAATACATATTTTCAAAAAAAGCTCATTCTCCACAAGAGGTCCATCTCCATAATCTTTAAGCTTTAATCAAAACCATTTTAATATAAATTGAATTTGATTAGTCAATCTAATTGAAAAGTCAAACTTGGGTCAAACTCAATCAATTAATTAAACTTTTAGTTTTCAAAAAATTAAAATTTACAATTAACTTTTCTAAAATAATTCAAAATTCAAATTTCCAAAAATCAAATTTCAAAATTCATATTTCATAAATAAATGATAAGATTAAGGTTTTCATGAAGCATCACGGGGATAAGGCAACACGGTATCAGGACATCGACCATGTACCTCAGTAGTCGTAGGGACTGCCATCAGCGGTGGCAGTGGGACATTCCCACCGCCACCACCGGTGCCGCCACCGACGTCTCCAAGGAGTTCCACTCCTTCACTTTTTCGCATCCATCTCAGGTGTTCTTCGTCTTCTCTAATGATCAGAATAATTACATCATGATATTAAAAACAACATTACAAAAATTCCTACGCCCCAATCGGCTTACACAAGATCTAAAGAAAAAAAGAACAAAGCATAACCTAAAAGTCACCATAAAATTAACAATTCATCATCATGCATGCATTCAAAAAACATAACCATCCATTAAGTCATACATATCAACTTATATAATGAATAATGCAAGAAACCCACACAACATGTAATGTATACATATATAAAGATTAGTCTAATATCAATTGTTAGAATCCGCGGCGTCGCGCGGCGGAAGGCATGGTGGTTTGTTAAAACAAACATTTATTTATAAAATGAAAACAATCGTATCGTCGCAGATCTCAAAGATGAAAATTTTTTAATTGAAAAATACTTGTTCGAATCGGATCCATTATATATCTATACATTAAATCTAAAGACATACAAAAATATGAATAATACATCTTGCAGTCTGTCAAACATCCTTACCAACAATGAAGATGAGATTCCAAGAATGACAGACAGCGAGATCCACAACAAGATCTTACGAGCCAATCATCAAACATATTAGGATGTGTGTACGCACGTAAAATATAAAAATACTTTTTTGTTTTTAGATGTACTCAACACATGAGATCTAGAGATTTTGAAGGAGGACTGTCGTGAGACTGAACTCTAAGAGAGAATAATAGAACTAAAACAGCTTCGATTAACAATTAATCAATCAGATTGTTCACTTAGTTTAGGGAAGTTTGTGATTGTTCTAGGAGGCCAATAAAACATTATCAATATGTATATTCTAAGTTAAAGGCTCCTACGATTTTTAGATGTAAATAATAAATTATTTATTTCATGTACCATTATAGTGGGATCCACAATAATTGGTGTAACACTGTTTGCCATATGACACTACAGTGTGCTGTGTGGATCAGTAGTCTATCACGGCACTGTTGATTCATAGCACCATTGTAGTGTCGTGTTGTACTACAGTGTGTCACATGTTACCATAGTTCCAGGTGGTACTGCAGTAACTCATACCAATCTTTGATTCGGAAATTAGAGACTAACATGTGGCAGTCTAATATGTCACATGATAATTATCCTATAAGTTATTATTTATATCAATCAGATAAATATCTAGATATTAGTTAATTCATAATTAACTTATCTAATCTCCTAATCAATTATTTTACAGATTAGATAAACCAAATCAAATCATTATCTCATAATGATTTAATAATATTTAATTTCATAAATCAAATATTCTGATTCACTAATTGATCAACATTAAATTAATCGATATTATTATTTATTTGTAATTTCTGAAAATTATAATAAATAATAATATTAATTAATTTTTAGTTAATTAATATCACATAATTATCTCATAGTTATATTTTTACCCCAAAATTTAATGCCTTATGAAAGCTAATCATTTTCTCATATCCTGAAATATTCGCACCCTAAACTGTGTAGTACAGAAGTGACTCAGGGAACATGGACCCATTTTCTAAGCTCCAATAAACTAAATTATTAATTAAAATCTTTAATTATATAATGTTGTTTATTAATTCATTATTATTCCACTATAAATATAGAATTACACTCTTAGTAATTACAGTATATATTTATAGAGTAATCTCGTGTAGTCCACTGATATAATCACTTTATGTAGTTATATCTTCCAGTTATTGGTTCGTAAATTAAAACTGATTAAAATTACTATTTTACCCTTCTAATTACCTCTTGATCCTTAAGTATCATTAATTCACTAGTGAATAGTCAATTTATAATCGTATTATAAATTTGAGCTCAATATCCATTCAGTTTCAGTTAACACTTAAGGGAATCAATATACGATCTGTTAGGAAAGCTTGGATTTCAAATCTTGTAAGATCATGTTCTCAGCCATCCATATAACTGAAAAGTCACTAGTCTGTTTTACAAAAAAACTTTAACACGTGAATCAAAAGATCTAGTAGACATGTATATGAGTTCATGACTACTCTGAATTTAAACTAATCTACATATGATCATCGGATTGAAGTGTATTGATGCTTTGTGATAAACGATAAGTTAATAAATATATTAATCCACATCGTCATGTCCTATATAATATAATTATATAAAGTAAATTCACTAAGATTTCTATCCACATTCAGTTCATATTCATTCAAAATGCTTAGCGAACCATACTAGGAACTATTCATTAAAGATTTCATACTTTAATATGTTGCGAACTATTTTATTCATTATCTATAAACATAATCATCTCGTACTTATACAAGATTATAGTCTCATTAATGAATATAGAATTTTCATATATTTATATAAATTATGCAATAATAATTTAAAAGAACAATTATAAGAAAAATGTAATTTCATATTAAAAATGTCTAAACACATGTTTTGAGGGCACTATGCCCAACACATAATACAAAAGAAAAATTTAAACTAGATTATTTCTCTAATTCTCTCTTTTATATTTGGATATGTTTATCAAATTGGGCTGTTTTAGCTTCAAGAAGTATTTTGGACTAAATAGGAGACTAGCCTACTATGAAATTTTAAATAAGTAAAGAGACGAAAATAGTACTATTTGCAAAAAAATTACTCAAACATTTACATTAACACTATTTAAATATATAAGAATATACATTTTACATTAAGAAATCATAGTAAATAAACAAGTTTTCAATTAAATCATAAAAATGACATTCGTTTTAAGAAAACATCAAGAAAAATCAAGTAACACAACCAGTGTTAAAGTGGTTGGCACGATTTTTGAAATTAATATTTTTAGAAATTCATAGATTATCAAAATCCACATGTTTTGACCGACTACATTATAAGTATGGAGAACTACATAAATGATTTTTTTAGGTCATATATGTAGTTAAATAGTCGATCATATTTTTTTAGCAAATATGATAGGTGATCTCCACTAAAAAATGGCAATAATCATGTTGCCCCTGCAAAAATCGCAGGGACGCATGGTTTTAAAAGTACATGTGCACTGTTCATGATGCAAACGTGTGCATCGTGAACGTCCACCGTGTTTTTAAAAAATATTAGAAAAGGTAAGGTTGCACTGATTTGCACAGTTACTGTGCAAGCTATTAGTGCACAATGAAAGTCACAGTGCACTTATTTTTATTATTTTTAAAATTAAAAAAAGAGTTTACCCATAAGGTTAAAAAATAAATTATTTACTTTACATAACTAATTTGGATACGCCATATCACAATGAGTAAGAAAATGTATTAACATATATAAATAAGTTGTTTACAACTTCTAACTAATAAATTTAACGCGTAGATTTACATGTAACTAATTTATTGACACAAAGTCAATAAATTATTGACTGAGTATTTAGATTGTTTACATTAGAATACAACATTTATCTCTATTAGAATCTGACTGATTTTTTCATTGAGTGAAAGGCACGGAACTTGTTATTTTTAACTCTTATGTGCAAGAATTCCTATATAACTTAAGCGACATAATAAAAGTTTTTTCTATTCTTTTGGTAAGTGATTTATCCATGAGATATTATTTGTAAAATAACTCCATTAAGTCCCGTATCATTTAGAGATCTAATTCCTATAATTATGAAACCCTCTATGGCTATATTTCCTGAAGCCACTATCAAATTAACCCGAAAGAAGGTTAGAACCAGTGATTCCATAATCAACATTGAAACAATAATGCCAACCTGTTATTAAAATCAACTTAAAGTCAATGATAATCACCTTATTTAGATTCAAAGAATAAAGAAAAAGTCATTAAAAATAAAGTAAACATTTGAATATCATAATCTAACATTAAAAAAAAAACAAAAAACAAGTTAAACCTGCAAAAAAAAAATCATAACAGAACGGGGAATAAAAATTGAGGTTTTTTTCTAAAGAGACGAAGCGTGAAGATGTCGAAACCGCGCCATCGAGGTTTTTCTATAGAGGGAGAGAGAGCGATTGAGTGGAATATGCTGGAACCACGAAGTTACCAGAACCGCGAAGAAAAGCCAGAGAAGAAGCGCGAAGATGCCAGAACCGCACCATTGAGGTTTTACTACAGAGAGAGAGAGGTAGAGAGAGAGAGAGATTGAGTGGGAGATGCGAGAACAGCACAAAGATGCCGGAATCGTGAAGAAAAGACAGAGAAGAAGCGTGAAGATGTTGAAATCGCGCCATCGAGGGGTTCCTGCAGAGAGGGAGATGTGAGGGATGAGAGAAAGAGTGAGAGTGAGATATGAGAGAGTTAGAAATGGAGAAAACTCCCCACAGGGGTAAAATGAGGAAAAAAAGAGAAACAATTAAAGATAATTAAAACATATTAAAAGTAAATAAAGAAAAAAATAGACATTTATATTGAATGACATACTAAAAACGATGAAATGTGTAATTTCCACTTATACGATATTGATTATATTCATTATGTCTTATATTTATATTTACATTACATATTATAAAATCAGAAGTTTAGATTTTGTTATTTATTATTTTCATTATTTTACTTTGAGTAATATATTTATTTTCTGTTATAATTTCTTTAGATCTTCATCCTCTGTGGTGGCGTAATTCTCGTGCAAACCGTTGTTCATCTTAAGCAAATGAAGCACACTTTGATGTCCATGAATTGCTTATGAAGCTCGTCGTTCATGGTCGTGATGCTCGTCGTCCATGCCCAGGAGCTCTCAATCCATGGCTGGGAAGCTCATGGTCACGGGTCTCCTAAATGGAGAAGGTAAATGGCGTGAAAATCGTGATAGTTGCAGGTAGACGTAATATTTTCAGCGGGTACTATTTTTTATGAATTTTAAAATCTTGTGCCATTTTTTAATTCTTAATCTTAAACATAGCTATTCTTCATTAAAGTTGTTTCACATTCTAATTTTTTTTTCAAAAACCATTTCACATTCTAATTTAAACAGGTCACTTGCTAACACAACCAAAATAAACTGCTAAGTCCTTGCACTTTCGGTAGAAAAGCAACCCCTATTGCTTGGTAATTACCATAATTGGTTATGTTTGATCTTGGAAGTAGAAGGAAAGAACAATGAGAAGGAAATTAAGGGAAATCAGAGGAAAATGAATTATTAATGAAGTAAAATCATTCTTATCAATCTTCTCCTCTCAATTTTCACACAAAAAAGGGAGACACAATAACCTGAACTTCCCTCATTCTTAAAGTGCAACAACCTGAACTTGATCTCATTTCATGCCTATTAGAGATAGTAAGATTAGTTGATTAGTCAATATTTTAGTCGAAGAGCTTGTTATTTCTGTTAGTTAGTTGTTGAATAGTTACTACTCTAGTTACTCTTATTATAGCAGTTCTTGTAAGTTGTTGTAAGTAGTTAGTCAACTCATTTCCTAGTTACAGCATCGATATATACTTGTCATCTTGTATTAAGTTACTTTAAAGGAGAAAAGTGAATTCCTTTAAGCTATTCCTCTCTGAATTTCATCAGGGTATCAGAACTTTGAAATCGTGAGAGATTCTTCTTCTTCCTTACGAAAGCTTTCTCCTTTCTTCTTTCTGCTCAGTATTGAACCCTCCACTCTCTTATGTTAGATGATCTCATGCTCAACTTCTTCTGTGTCTCGAGTTCCTAATCTTAGTGGGATGATTCTAAAGAATCTAATTCCCATTAATTAACATTCATCTTAATCGTTAAAATTATATTTTCTGGCATTCTCACATTCTTCCTTTAGTCAGAGCATATGGATTGGAGCAATTTCTTCTTGGCACTACTCAGTGCCCATCCCAATACATCACTACTTCTTCTACTGCTGAACCTAAAGGAATAACTTCTGCAACTGTTCCTAATCCTTCTTTTCTTTTCTAGGTTCGCACTGATTGGTTTTTCATGAGTTGGTTGCTTTCATCTATATTGAAAAGCATGTTTGGACATGTAGTGCATTATGGTTCATTCCATGAAGTTTGGTTAATACTTGTTGGAATTTTTGCTACTAATTCTAAGTCAATACTTTTATAGTTACGTTTCCAACTTCAATCAACCAAAAAGGATTCTTTAAGTATCAATGATTACATTTTAAATATGCGACCAATAGCTGATAACGTGTCTGCATCTACACAAGTTATATCAGATGCGGAATTGCTGTTGTACGTCCTGGGGGGTCTCGGGAATTACTATGATCCAGTAATGATCAATCTTACATCTAGAAATGAGTTTGTTTTTATCCAAGAGGTTCAGTTTATGTTGCAGAGCCTAGTGGTGCGTTTGGAGTATAATAATACTGTTATTGATCATTTATTTGATGTTTCACATACCTCTGCTAATGCTACACTATTTCAATCCTCTAATGCAAGAAGAGGACGCGGTAATATGAACAATCATGATAGTCAAGGCATGCAAAATTCAAGAAATAGAGGTCGTGGCTGTCATAGGAGTGGTATCAGGGTAGGTTGTCAAATTTGTAGACGTGTAGGTCACAATGCAAACACCTGTTATAATAGGTTTGATTCTGATTTTCAACAACCAAGATACACAAATAATCGAAGTCACTCAAATAATTCAAATGTTGGTCATTTAAATGTTGTCTTTGTTGCATCTTCTTCAACTGGTGATGATAGCTTATGGAGTATGGATGGTGGAGCAACAAATCAAGTTACAACAGATTTGAAATCTATCATTGAAATCAAATTATAAAGATAAAGGGATGATCATGGCAGGAAAACAGCGAGTTATTACCCATCTCACATGTAGGTAGCTCTAAAATTTTGGTTAAAAATTCTAGTCTTAATAGTAGTAAGTCAGAGTCAAATGCACATATAATATCACTTTCTCTAAAACAAATATTGTCTGTACCCTCCATAGCCAAGAATCTCTTGAGTGTTTCTTAGCTTGCACGTTATAATGATGTTGTTCTAAATTTGAGACAATCTTTTATTTTATGAAGGATAAGAACTCGAAGAAGGTCCATCTACAAGGCACACTTAAATATGGTTTCTATCACTGTAACCTCAAAAGATCAGCTATCTCAAAGTTACCTTTCAGTCCCATGTTAGTCTCTCCAAATAAAGTCCTTACAAGCTATGTTGTTTCTGTTGGATCGTGTTTTAAAATCTGAGGAAGAATCATTCAACAACGAACGGTTTGTAGATGGAATATAATTTTTTTTTACATCAATCAATTTAATTATATTAAATATTAAGACCATACATCTGATTATGCATATTAAGTTAAACGTATTCAAAGAAGGTAGAAACGATTTATACATTTTCGTTGTATCAAAGACTTTCTGAATTGGTAGAATCCTTATTGAATGCTTCACTTTCTTTGATCTTCAAATCCAAGAACTATAATAGTTTTTACACCAACAACCACTCGTTGGATTCAGAAGTATATCTCACAAGAACGTCTTTATGAACTGAGTGTGGGCTCTCAAAACACTTGAAAAAGAAAATCAAGTTTTCTCTTCCACTGGTGATTTTGGCGGCAAGCAATAAGAGGGGAGAGAGAAAGCTTTTTCTGCTCTGCCAGATTAGGATTGTGTCAACACACTTAGGTTAGGGAGGTAGTCCTAATATCATCCATTATATAATAATTTTAGAATTTTCACATATACCCCATATATGTGTAATTTTTTGAAATTCACCCCCTTATTATTTACTATTGCCGAAAATTGCATATCCCCTATAGTCAATGTTGTGTCCAAATTCATCAATCTAAATTGATAAATTTAAATTAATCTCCATCAATTAATTAATTAATTTCTCTTATTTACTAATTATCTAATAGTTAGAAATTAATAAATTAATTAATTTGAACATCAATTAATTACTCTGCACTAATTAAGTGACAACACCCATCACATATGGATTCAGAATATACATATTGGCTTAAAATATATTTCAGTCCAACTGATATTGTTTCTTCTAATTATGTCCTTATGAGCTACTACTGAGACCGAATAAAGCTATAGGATTCAAATACTCATCTTAAGACTCCACTATAGGTTCGATGTCGAATAACCTATCGATTCATGTATGCTACATTTTATGTTGGTGCATATAAACTCTTTTATTTCACGGTCCACAAAACATTTTAACATATTACCCTTCATGAATATCAGTAGCAATAGTAGGATGTAAAATTATCATTTTACCCCTCTTGTTATTATTTCCTTAACTCCTTTATTGATTGTGAATAAGAAAGACATAACAGTGAATTGTCTTGTACGATTCACATGTCTTATTTAATTACTCATTTCATCGAATACTTGACCAAGTTAATTTATTCACACACTCATCATTAAAGCATAAAGTGATATTGTTGCTCTCACAATCTAACCATGAATTTTCATATATATGAATCACGCAACTCCAACATAGTTGAATTACAATCCCAACAGCCGAGATATTATACGTTAATTCCAACTCACTCCTTTAGCATAAAAAGACCGCAAGTAACTAAGTCAAGTTTCGTATTCACCTCAGGATAAAGGTAATTATGAAAATACACTTAAGGTATAACAATTAGATTCAGAGCTAGGTAAATGATTTTTTTATAAACTAATTTGTTACCGGTATATTCAGCATGTTCTATAACATGTCTAGGTCAACCGTCAGTGTCTCCACTCCCATGCCTCAAGACTGGCATCTTTTGGTTCAACCTAACAGTCACAATCTGACTCGATTATCCAGTCAATCCTAAGACTGCGAATATCGTTCTAAATGAAGAGTTTCTCTAGAAGGATCCTCTGTCTTTACTGTTCTTACATTGACAATAGTTCCAGAACTTGAGTTAATTTTAAACACACTTTAATTAACAGTAAAATTTTCATTCATTCATTACATTCAGTAATTCAAAATGTTTGAGAAATAACTAAATACTCATAAATAGTTATTACACCTTACTTTATAGATATAATTCCAAGAATTTCTACCTATAATGAGGGTTCTTGTAATAGACAGTCTGGTTTAATGTCTGGTAGTGGTCTCTTTAATTTCAATTCTTTTGTCAATAAAAATGTAAAAGTATGGCCTCAAAGACTTTGACATCCCTCAAGGAAAATTTTGAAATTAACACTTCAACATGTCAAAGATTCTTTTATCTCTCAATCTCTCTCTTTTTGTAATGCTTGTAAATTTGGAAAAATGCATCAAATTAGCTTTCCAACTATAACAACAAACAAAATAGCCTTTTGACTTGCTGCATGCAGATCTTTAGTGTCATGCCCCTATAATGTCATTAAATGGTTATAGGTATTATCTAAGCATATTTGACGACTTCTCTAAGTTCTACTGGATTTTTCCTTTGAAATTGAAATATGAAACAAAGAATATATTTATTCAAATTCTCAATTTCATTAGAAGGCATGCAATTCAATACCAAAATTAAGAGTATTCAAGCAGATTGGGGAGGAGAGTTTAGAAGCCTAAAATTTGTCTTTAATAAGCTCGATGTCCTTTTTAGCATAGTTACCAAAACCATCCTCTTCTGGCCAGAATGACCAGAATGTTCTGGTTCTGGTAGTGGATCAAAACGGTAAGGGGGTGTAATTTTTCGGATGGAATCTTGGGGTATTTCAGCCAGAATTGGTTCGAAGAACGTCTTGAAATTCAGACGATTGCAGATGATATAACTAGTAAATATGTTCCTCCTCATGTCAACATATTTTATTGTCTAGGAGGAATTACTCTGACTTGTTTTTTAGTACAAGTAGCTATGGGATTTGTTATGACTTTTTACTATCGTCCGACCGTTACTGAGGCTTTTGCTTCTGTTCAATATATAAATTAGTATAGTTATCCTTCTTCTGACGTAGCAACGTAATTTCACAATCAGTATCGCAATGAAGCACTCGAGAATTTCTTTCTTCTTTTCTTGTTGCTTGTCGATATAGAATTATGTACCATTCAATAGAAAATTCTTGAAATTCCTGTACTGTAGTAGTATAGGGGTTCTCTGGATTATTGGCTTCGGGCTAGACCTCTAAGATTGGGAAATATGTGGGGTTAGTTTATAATAATTCATGAATGAGATTCTCACATTCCCAAAATGCAATTCGATGTGAAATCTAGAAATATTCCTTAAAATGAAAACAAAAAAAGAATTCCAACAAAAATACACGTACAAACACAAAAGGTTCGGCCGAAATGGCCAAACATTTCAGTCCAAAAACACACACACATTTCATCTCAAAACACACACATTTCAGTCCAAAACACACACACATTTCAGCCCAAAACACACACACATTTCAGCCCAAAACACACACACACATTACTCGATCACTCATTCACTCTCCACTCCATCTCTTCCAGTTCAATCTCTTTTCTTTCCTTACTCAGAAACACAACAGCAGCCAAGCTCCTCTTCTAGTTCGATATCTTCTCTCAAGCTTTCTCTTCGAAATAGGTCGCTCTCTCGATCGTCTAAGCTTTCTCTTCGAACTTCTAAAGTCTCGATCTCTCATCTTTTTCCTCTCTCTCGCTAACAGCTTGCTCTCAAAGGTATGAAATTTGGTCAATATTCTGTACTGTCTGATTCTTGGTGGAGTCTCGATCTTTCTTCTCAAATTTGGTCCTGAAAATTATGTTTTATGATCATTTCTATTTTGTGAAATTTCTGAAATTTGTGAAATTTCTAAAATTTGTCTATTAGCTTCGTGGTTTCTGATTCTTCATGGGTTTTTATCGATTCTGCTCTGAAATGGTTTCAATATTGATATATGGCGTGTTGGATTCCAAGCCTTTGAGTAGTGGTAGTGCTGTATTCCAAGTTTTTTTCCTACATTTATGATTATTGTCCATCATCTTGATGTTGGTTTACACCGGTATTGGCATGGACGATTTCATTGTTGGGTTTTTGGCTTTTTCTCATTTGTATTTTGGTTGCAGAATTGTTGGGTTTCTGGCTTCTACTTATTTGTATTTTGGTTGCAGAATTGTTGGTTTCTTATGATCATGTAAGTTTGGAGAATATTGATATATTGGATATATGGGTAAAAGAAGAACCAAGACTCTTGTCTTGAGAAGTCGACGGATGGAAAAGAGTCGATCAACCAAATCTTAATGAAGAAGATATCATTATAGAAGATCAACCAAATCTTAATGAATAAGATATCATTATAGAAGTTGAACTTGACGTAATAATCGAGCGTGAGAAAGGCAAAACAAATAAGGAGGATGATGATGAAACTCAAGCTTATGATGCGAATAATGAGGATGATGATACTCAAAAAAAATTAGTTGTAACGTTGAACTTTTATTTGTTTCATGATGATATGTCATTTAATATGATGTTTTTGTTGAATTTTAATGTCATTTAATATAATATTTTTATTGAATTTTAATGGTAATTACACTTGCAAGTTATAACATATTGATTCAATTTTTTCTTAATTATGTTATATATAATAAATTTTATAAAATTATTTTAGATGACTAGAATTTTTCTGAAACGGAACATTGAAATACAGAAATATCTAAAATGTTCCATTTTTACCAAAATGACCACTGAAACAGAATTCACAACTATACTTTCTAGGAATCTTTGCTGTTACATACATCAACAAAATGGAATAATAGAGAGAAAACAAAGGTAGATAACTGAAATAAGTTTAACCCTTCTTACTCAAGCTAATATGCCTCTTAGTTTTTGGTGAGAATCATTTCACACTGTTTACATATCATAAACAAATTTCCCACACTCATTCTCAAGAACAAGTCACCATTTGAAATACTCTATCTCAAATTACCAAGTCGGAAATGTCATAGAACCTTTGGTAGCTCCTACTTTCTCCTCCTTAGGCCTTATAATACGCATAAATCTAGTCACACGATTAAGTTTGTGTTTCTAGGTTCTTTTAATGCTCATAAAGGCTACAAATGCTTAAATCCTAAGTCTAGTAGGATCTATATTTTACCAAGTGTCACTTTCAATATTGAATTCCCTTACTATAGTCTACTCTCATCATTAGTTATTAAGTGATCAAATAAGTAAGTATCATCTTAGTCTCTCCTTTTGCATCTTTTGAGAAAGCTTATCTACCTATAAATATGAATGGCATAACATTATCTACTATTTTACCTGTAGAAGGATCTTCAACAGCTACATTACATCAACTAGTAAGTTTTGCTTCTTCTCCCTTACACACAGCACAAAATCATAATTCTAATGATCCTTTACCTGCCTCATCTATTGATACTTATAGTATTCCTTTAACAATAGTTCCCTTTCAAACATTAGAAAATCTCCAGTTATTTCTCGCACAAAGACAACCAATCTGCCAATAGTACCTTCAAACCCTTAAATTATACACAGACCTCCACATCAGCTTGTTCAGCCTATGATGACTAGATCTAAACATGGTATTTTCAAACCAAAAACGTTTTCTTCTATTACTTGTGCATTTGAATTTGAACCTAGTAGAGTTAAACTACTTTAGCTAATTTAAAATGGAAGGATTCTGTGCAAGATGTATGACGGTCTACTTAAAAAAAGTACTTGACAGCTTGTTCCAAAAATAATGGATATGAATATTCTTCAGAATAAACGGGTTTATGAGATCAACCATAATTCTGATGGGTTAGTCTTAAACATAAGATGAGACTAGTAGCTAAAGGGTTTCAGTCCTGTAGTTGTTGCATATAACTAGTTGACATTAACAATGCTTTTCTTAATGGAGTTTGCAAGAAATGATATATATGCATCAGCCTGTAGGTTTTATTAGCTCTGCTCATATAGAATATGTGTGTAAGTTGATTAAGGCCTTATAAGGATTAAAAAATGTACCCAGGGTTTGGTTTGAAAAGCTTAAGACTGCTTCCTATAGTGGGGTTTTTAGAATTCACAATTTTATTCTTCTTTGTTCATTGACAGAAACGCCACATAAGTCATTTTGCTTCTTGTCTATGTTGATGACATATTGGTCACATGAAGCAGTACTAAAATCCTTCAGAAATTTATCTCAAATTTGGTGCAACAGTTTTCAGTTATAAGGCTTGGTTCTGTCAACTATTTTCTTGGCATTGAAGCCCTCAGAGATAGTATAGCACTGTATCTTATACACTCAAGATACATTCTTGATTTATTACATAAGACTTATATGCTCGAAGCAAAGAGTTTCCCTACACCCATGTGCTATTCGACAAAGCTTTCTTCTAAGTCTGGTACATGCTTTGAAGACACTATCTTGTACAGGAGTACTGAGAGAGCTCTACAATACCTTACACTAAGTAGGCCAGACATTAGTTTCTCTGTCAACAAGCTGTCACAATACATGCAAGCTCAATCCTCTAATCATTAGAAAGCTTGTAAAAAGAATTTTGAAGTATTTAAAAGGCATTGTTGATATAGTTTATTATTTACACCATCATTATCATTGTGTTTAGAAGGTTATGCAGATGTTGACTGGGTCACCAATTGAGATGATAAGAGATCTACTCAGGCTATTGCATATATCTTGACAACAACTTAATTGTTTGGAGTTCTAAGAAGCAACATGTAGTTGCTAGGTGAAGCATAAAATATGAATATAGGTATTTATTACAAGCTGCAATTGAATTGATTTTGTTAAAATCTCTATTTTTCGAGCTTGGTTTTACGGTTAACATGTGTCTAACTTTGTGGTATGATAATGTTTGTTCTAGAATGTTGGTTGCCAATCCAGTTTTCCATTGTAGAGCTAATCATGTATAGTTAGGTGCTCATTTTATAATGAAATATTCTAACAAATGCTCTTCCAGAAGCTAGATTTTTGGCTCATCGCAACAAGAGAAAAGTTGAACAACTCCCTTCCAACTTGAGGGTGTTGGTAGGTGGGCCAGCATCCTGCCACGTAGTGGAGGCTTGATGGGCCAAGTCACTCGAAACATGAGATTAAGTGTTTGAACTAAATAAGAGAAATAAAGTTGCACCTTAACTACCAGGTATAGCTTTTAGTTCAATGGTAAGCACTTGATCCTACAATTCGTATCAAAGCCTGGTGGTCAGGAGTTCGACTCTCAGGAAAAGTATTGTGTTTGCAGGTAGGTGCTGGGGGGGATTGTTGGCAGGTGGGCCAACATCCTGCCACGTGACGGAGGCCTGCTGGGGGCCAAGTTACAGTTGAAACATGCGTGTATGTGTTTGAACTAAATAAGAAAAATAATAACCAGTTATAGCTTTTAGTTTAACGGTAAGCGTTTGATCCTACAAAAATAAAAAGAATCATTCATGACATAAAAAAGGACTTAAAATAGATCACCAGGCTCTATTTTTGTTTGTCTGTTATATATTGTTGCTGAACCATAATGACACTTTTCTCTGTACAATGTTTCTCTAAGCAGTCCATCACAAGTATACAAAATATATTATCTGCTAAAAGTAAAGAACATGTTGTCATCAAAAAAGAATAAATGATAAATTGAAGGACAGTATCTCTTTATTTTTACAGCCCTGAATTTTTCCGCTGTGATAACTTTGTTAATACATCTGGATAAACATTTAACAATTATGAAAAGGTAAGGAGAAAGAGGGTCTCCTGTCCTTAGACCTCTTTTAAATTTAATCATAATAGAATGGCATTAACAAGAATTTGATAGTCATCAGTAGTCACAAATGTCAAAATAACATCTACAAATCCTCAACGAAACCATTTCAGAAAGCCAGAATTTAAGAAAATCCCAACTCATCTTGTCATGAGCTTTAACCAAGTTTGTTTTCAAAGAAAACATACCCTTCTTACCTTCTCTTTTTTCTTAATATGAAAGAAAAATTCACGAGCAATCAAAGTGGTATCTTCAATGTGCCTTCTCCCCACAAAAGCCTCTTGAGAAAATTAACTCGGGCAAGATTTCGTTAAGCATACTGATCAAAATTTTAGATAATGTATTGTAAGTAAAATTAAGCCTGATATAGGCATTGATGAAATTCAGAGAGGAATAGCTGAAAGGAATGCACTTTTATAATTTAAAGCAAGTTAATAAAAGATGACATATATATATATATATATATATATATATATATATGTTGAGAGAGAGATGTTGTAGTTAGGAAATGAAGTGACTAACTACTTACGACAACTTACAAGAACTGCTATAACAAAAGTAACAACAGCAATAACTATTCATGAACTAACTAAAAGGAATAATAAGCTCATGGACCGATATACTAACTTATCAACTAATCTTATTATCTCTAATAAACCCTGTCTTGTTGGCTCAGTATGACATTCTTAGAGCGGACATGTGTTTTACGATTTGACTTTTAAGTATGAGTAATCTCCAAAAATAATTATAATGAATCAATGCAAATAAATATTTAAAGAGATTAAATAATCATGCAATAATGTAAAGAGTATAAGGAAAGAAGAATCAAACACAATGAGAAGTGGTTCGGCACACCTTGCTTACGTTCACGCTCAAAGGCTCATCTTTGAAGTTTTCACTTGAACCACGATTTTCTTCATGGATGAAGATCAAACCTTTACAACCAATTGATTTCACGGGCACCAATCACGTCTCTTATCGATTGCTTCTGCGGGCTACAATCATGCCTCTCACTTCTCTTTTATAAATTAAGATATTGCAATCAAAACTTTCTCAAAGAGTAGATATGCAAATTTTCTCTCACAATATCATGAAGATTTATTCTCACAAAGTATAGGAACTTTGTGCTCAATTGTTGTGTCTTCAAAGCTCTAAAGGTCCCTCTATTTTAGGTGTAATGTTGGGGACTTACAACAGGGAATAGACGACCGCTGGCTTGGCCGGTCGACCGGTGGTCCGTTAAAGAATAAAAAATATAGCCGGTGAGAAAATACAGCAAGGAGTGGACGACCGCTAGTGGCAGAATGGCTTTAGTTTTCCTTTGACTTTTTATAACATTTCTAAAATCCTGTAAAACAGTTTTAAAACTCTTTCATCTTTTTTCATCACTTGACATTATTTTCTCAAATCTTTTGCCATGAAAACTTTTACCAATATATTCCAAGATTCTTAAAATATCCTAAGAGCATTTTTTCAAGTAAGACTGAGATCTTATGAATAGTCGCTTGAAGTCTCGATATACTTCATCTTCATACTTTATGTGTACATCAGCATTTACAGCTTGATTATAAATGTTAGTACAGATAAAATATTTTGTAATATTCGAAATAGTCTCTATGAGACTTAGAGTCAATAATCTCCTTTTTTATGATGATAAAACATTGATTGTAAAATGAAATATGAAGCAAATAAAAGTATCGCAATCCACAACTCGCTCCCCCTTTGTTATCATAACTAATAACATTATCCTATTATAAAAAATTTAAGAGAACATTAGTTAATCAAAACAAATTAGTTCTCTCCATATAAAATACATAGATCTGCCACTAAAGATGTGGAATATGATGCTCACAATCCATTAAAATTTGGGGATTATATTCAAACCATTTTAAAATTTCCCCTTTTTGAAATAAGAATTTTCAATTAAATTCAAAGATATCTCTCTTTCAAAACATTTAGTATAATAAATATCATAGCTCCCCCTCAAAATATCCATTTTTCTTTAAGAATTTTTTAATTAAAAGCATTATTTAAAATATGCACATTCACGCACACACATCAAAATATCTTAAAAATTTAAGTGATTTCTCTAAGCTTATGATATTTATCATAAATGATTGGACTACTTACCTCATCTTCACAGGCCATGATGCATAAATTTACCATTTCTTGTTCTTTGATGTAACTATCATTTTCTTGAGCTTTATTTTTCGAGGTACCTTGTCTCTTCTTTATCATAAATGATTGAACTAAGTCTTCATCATCATCTTCCTCTTCTTCACTTGTAGAGATTTCATTGGATTTAAATGTCATTCTCTCTTTTATTGTTACACGCTCTTCTCTTTCCTTGCATCTCATCTCGCATGTTAACAAAGATCTCATGAGTTCTTCAAGTTGGAGCATGTTAAGATCTTTAGCTTCTTCGATCATAATTACCTTGCTTTCCCATGCTTTTGGTAGTCTTCTCAATATTTTCCTAACAAGATCATCATTCGAGTAAGTTTTCTCAAACGGTTTTAGAGTATTTAAAATATTCATAAATCGAGAAAATATTTCACTAACACATTCATAATCATTCATCTTGAAGAGTTCATAACTATGCGTGAGCATGCTAACTTTAGAATCGTCTACTTCTTTTATTCCCTCATGCGTTACTTCAAGCACATGCCAAATTTCTTAAATTTCTTAAATGGAATTACTAATGGAAATTCTATTAAATTCATTTATATCTAATGCACAATATAAAACGTTCATAGCTTTGGAATTTAAAAAAGTTAGATTTTATCATTATTTATCAAATCAAATGATTTTGGAACATATGGACCATTTTCAACTATTTTTCATAATTCATAATCAAGATATTGTAAATAACTTCTCATTCTAGCCCTCCAATAATTAAAATCATTTCAATGAAATAGAGGAGGTTTAGAAATATATTGTCCATGTTCATAAAAATTTCCACACGAAGATGCCATAGCTCAAGAAGGTGAAGTCTTACTAATTTTAGCACCAAGTTCTGATACCAATTGTGAGATCAGTATGGCACCATCAGATCAGACGTGTGTTTTGCTATTTGAGTCTTAAGTACAAATAATATCCAAGAACAATTATAATGAATTAATGCAAACAAATATATGAAGTGATTAATAACTCATGCAATATTATAAAGAGGATAAGGGAAGAAGAATCGAACACAATGATTCTTACGTGGTTCAACACACCTTGCCTGCATCCACGCTCCAAGGCTCCTCCTTGAAGTTTTCAGTCGAATCACGACATTCCTTACGGGTGAAGATCAAACCTTTACAACCAATTGATTTAACAGGCACCCACCACGCCTCTCACCGATTGCTTCTACGGGTACAATCACGCCATTTTTATAAATTAAGAGATTATAATCAAAACTCTCTCAAATTATATATATACAAATTTTCTCTCACAGTATGATGAAAGTTTCTTCTCACATAGTATAGGAATTTCGTTCTCAATTGTTGTGTCTTCAAAGTTCCAAAGGTCCCTCTATTTATAGCTGTAAAAAAATATAGTCGTTTGGGGCCTCATAGCATGTAACGGACGACCGCTAGCTTGGTCAGTCGACCGGTGGTCCGTTAGAGATTAAAAAATATAGCCGTTGAGAAAATACAGCTAGGAGCGTACGACCGCTCGTGGCAGAATGACTCCAGTTTTTCTCTAACTTCTTATAACATTTCTGTAATCCTGTACAACAGTTTTTATAGGATTTTCTAGAACCCCGTTAAAACTCTTTCATTTTTTTTCATCACTTAACTTTATTTTCTCCAATCTTTTGCCACGAACACTTTTAGCAATATATTTCAAGATACTTCAAATGTCCTAGGAGTATGTTTTCAACCAAGACCAAGATTTTATGAACGCTTGAAGTCTTGATATACTTCATCTTCATATTTTATGTGTATATCAACATTTACAACTTGATTATAAATGTTAGTACATATAAAATATTTTGTTATCATTATAATAGTCTCTATGAGACTTAGAGTCAATAATCTCTCCATTTTTTATGATGACAAAATATTGATTGTAAAATAAAATAAGAAGCAAATAAAAGTATCGCAATCAACAACTCTCTCCCATTTTGTTATCATAACATATAACATTCTCCTATTATAAAAGTTTTAAGAGTGCACTTTTTTAATCAAAACAAATTATTTCTCTCCTTAGGAAATACATAGATCTCCCCCTTTTTCAGAATAAGATTTTTCATTTAAATTCAAAGATATTTCTCTTTCAAAACGTTTAGTATAATAAATATCATAACCCCCCCTTGCATTTTTATTTAAGAATTTTTAAATTAAAAACATTATTTAAAAGTACGCACATAGACACACACAATTCAAAATATCTTAAAAATTTAAGTGATTTCTCTACGCTTATGATATTTATGACAAATGATTGGTCAACTTACCTCATATTCATAGGCCCTGATGCGAAAATTTACCTTTTTGTTTTCTTTGAAGTAGCTATCATTTTCTTGAGCTTTATTTTTCGAGGTACCTTGTCTCTTCTGTAGCAATTTCTTGAACTTCTTCGTGACATAAACTAAGTATTCATTATCATCTTCCTCTTATTCAATTGTAGAGATTTCATTGGATTTAAATACCATGCTCTCTTTTATTGTTGCACAATATTCTATTTCCTTGCATCTCATCTCGCATTTTAACAATGATCCCATGAGTTCTTTTAGTTGGAGCATGTTAAGATCTTTAGCTTCTTGGATCACAGTTACCTTGCTTTCTCATGCTTTTGGTAGACTTCTCAAGATTTTCCTAACAAGCTCATCATTCGAGTAAGTTTTCCCAAATAATTTTAGAGTATTTATAATATTCATAAATCGAGAAAATATTTCACTAACGCATTCATTATCATTCATCTTGAAGATTTCATAACTATGCATGGGCATGCTAACTATAGCATCATAATCAAGAGATTGTAAATAAATTCTCATTATAGCCTTCCGATAATTAAAATCATTTCAATGAAATAGAGGAGGTCTAGAAATAGATTGTTGTTGTTCATACAAATTTTCACATGAAGATGCCATAGCTCAAGATGGTGAAGTCTTACTAATTTGAGCACCAATATTTGATGCCAATTGTTGGATCAATATGGCACCCTTAGAGCGGATGTGTGTTTTGCGATTTGAGTTTTAAGTACAAATAATCTCCAAGAATAATTATAATGAATCAATGCAAACAAATATATAAAGAGATTAATTAATCATGCAATAATATAAAGAGGATAAGGGAAGAAGAATCGAACACATTGATTTTTACGTGGTTTGGCACACCTTGCATGCATCCACGCTCCAAGGATATTTTCACTCCAATCATAATCTTCTTCACGGGTGAGGATCAAACCTTTACAACCAATTGATTTTACGAGCACCAATCACGCCTCTCACTTCTCTTTTATAAACTGAGAGATTACAATCAAAACTCTCTTAAAGAGTAGATATATAAATTTTCTTTCACAATATCATGACGATTTTTTCTGACAAAGTATAGGAATTTCTTGCTCAATTGTTATGTCTTCAAAGCTCCAATGGTCCCTCTATTTATAGGTGTAAAAAATATAGTTGTTCGGGCATTACAGCAGGAAAAGGATGACTGTTGGTTGGTCGGTAGACTAGTGGTCTGTTAGAGAAAAAATATAGCCTTTGAGAAAATACAGAAGGAGAGGATGGTCGCTGGTTATGGGCGTACATCCGCTCGTGGCAGTATGGCTCAAGTTTTTCTCAGACTTTTTATAGCATTACTGAAATCCTGTAAAATAGTTTTTAATAGGCTTTTCTGGAACCCTGTTCAAACTCTTCCATCTTTTTTCATCACTTCACTTTCTTTTCTCCCATTTGGTAGACACCTAAGATTTTTCTCACCATTTCATCATTAGAATAAGTTTTACCAAGAGATTTCAAGCCATTAATAATATCGGTGAAACGAATAAGCAACCAAACTTTTACCAATATATTCTAAGATGTTTCAAACGTCCTAGGAACATTTTTTTCAACCAATACCAAGACCTTATATATAGTCACTTGAAGTCTCAATATACTTTATCTTCACACTTTATGTGTACATCAATATTTTTAATTTCGTACAACTTGATTATAAATTTTAGGAGACACAAAATATTTTGATTACTGTCAAAATAGTTTCTATGAGACCTAGAGTCAACAATTTATTTTGACCCTCTTGTTCCAAATTTAAATACTCAACCTCAACGGCTTGCAATGTGGGATTTAGAGAGATTGAGTTTAAAGAGATAAAATATGTTGATTTTAAGTGGCAATATAAACATTCTACGTTTTCCAAGTGAGAACTATTCCTATCCACATAATTTCTCTATCTTAATCGTTTAAACAGATAAAATATGTTGATTTATATGTGGCAATATAAACATTATAAGTTTTCCAAGTGAGAACTACTCCTATCCACATAATTTCTCTATCTTAATCGTTTAAAAAACTTCTCATTATTGCTAAATTTCTCTAGAATATGAAGGCCAAGTAGTAACATGGAGAGAATTCAACACACAAGTTATCTCATATATTCAACACATTATCTCAATTCATCAGATGATCTAAGAGAGAATTCAACACATTATGCATTCCTTAGAGAGAATACTATAACATTGTAAAAAGTTAACAAGATTTGGTATTATAAAAAATGAAGAAAATAAAATAAAAACAATACTTAATACATCTCATGCATTCACACAATCTGATTGAGAGTGGAGAGCTCAGAGAGGGATGAGAAAGGAGAGCTAAGAGATGGCTGAGAACGGGTTAAGATAGGAGAGCTTAGAGAGGGCTGAGAGAGGAGAGCTGAGAGACGGCTGAAAGATGGTTGAGAGAGGGTTGAGAGAGCACTGAGTGAGAAGAGCTGAGAGAGGGCTAAAAGACGAGAGCTGAAATAGGGTTGAGAAGAGAGCTAGAGAGGGCTGAGAAAGGAGCGAATGGCGGCCGCTGGAAGAAGAAACGTAGAGAGATAGTTGAGAAAAATTGGTGGATCGAAAAGGTGAGAGATAAGAGAAAAAATTGGGGTGATCTTAGCTGAGAGAAGAGGGGAAATTGGGCGCAGTGAAAATTTTTTGTCTTTTCGTTGCGATAGTGTAAACCATGGCAATTGTCCTTTCTTATTACAGTTAAACTGAATCGTCGTAATATTTTGTGAAATTTAACCATCACAATTATTTTGAGTAATGCATCAAAACGACTTCATTTTGATGCACCACTAAACTTTCTTGCGATGGTTTCTGAACTGTTGCAATAATTCTCTATTTCATGATGGTTGTAATAATCATCACTAAATATTTCAGATTATATGACTATTGTGACAATTCATATGACTATCGCAATAACACTTTTGTTGTAGTGATGGTACATTCATATGTATCATACATTGGGAGAGGAGAATTTCTCATGTTTCTCTCTCCTCCCATCTCCATGTGTATAACATAATACTTAAAAAGTATTTTCTACAAGAAATTATTCTAGGAGAATGAAAAGATTGATCAAACAATCGTATCGTGTATTTTAATTATTAATGAATCCTTACAAATTTAATTTATTGAGTGTTAGACTATTTATATTGTAAATCTGAGTCATGCTAGAGTCTAGTTTAAGGTACCTCCGGTAACAAAGCTAGGATTTTTTTTAAAGGGGTGAATTGTGAAGATGATGAAATATATGATGATGATGTCAACGGGGTTTGATTACGTTTGAACAAAAGTTTTGGAAAAAACATATACTAAGAAATAAGACAAGCCTAATAAAGTACGATAGCATATGTACAAAGAATTCTTCATAAAACAGTATATGATCTGCAATATTTTTCGTCCTCTGACATCATTTCTCTCATATTATCTCCTCACAAAACTTCAATTCGTTGAAATATTTTACTTTTTCCTAATAGCATCTGTTTATTCAAACCTTTGTCTTATAAGATGTAACTCCTTTAATTGGTCACAAAATTTCATAATTTAAGATTTTAAGACTTATTAAATATATAATTCTCAATTGTAATAAAACATAAAGAAAAATATAAATACCTGAACTAAAACATAGAATGACGGATTACTAAATATCTAATTATGCTTTTATCTTCATAGCTTTAGTCATTGTAGATGCACCAAAATGGATTTAGGCCTAGCCCATGGAACTTGATTGGCCTTCATATGGCCTCCGGTCCTTCATTTTTTGTTGTCCGAATTATATATTGTAATGTCACCTATCTGCCAGATCATTAGGGTCGGCATGACATTAACATACCAACTTCACGTCAGATAGAGACTCTTACCTCAGACCATAGGCCATATGATGTAGACTCATTACATGTGATAGCTAAAGTCTTCGTAGTTCATGCATCAAGGATACTAAGAGTCCCATAACATTGAATAACCTGGAGTCTCCTCCAGATAAATCTCTAAGCCTTGAAGATAAACTTTAATTATCTGGTAAGATAAGCATGATCATTAGCAGAATCACATGTAAATATTAGAGCATGTTACTTTCATTTGGAGGAAAGGAAATAGTTTAGAAATGTAATGAAAAAAGTAAGGAAAGAAACAAAATTAATCATTTCATTATTGTATTTAATAAATTGTTTGTAACCAGAATCAGAATGAGATGTATCGTTTAATGAGTTTACTAACTATCAACAATTAAATTGAATACATCGATTTATCCCTTAATTTATCCGTAGTACACTATCGGGAAACTACTAACTGAGGGTCTATGCAACCCTGTGATTAGTAGGAGAACTATGCTCCGGAGACCCGATGCTAATAAAAAATAATCAAATTGAATCATGTCAAAAATTAATAATTTACCTCATATGAACTTATTTGCATTTTTATGAACGTTTTTACGAGAATAATTCTAGGGTAACAAGCAATTGACCAAGATTTAAGCGATCACGTGATGTGGCAATCATTTATAGGTTGATGTTTTGTGACTTCATTAAAATAATTTAAAAAATGAATATATAAATGATTGTCATATTACTTGATCACTTAAAACTTGATTAATTACTTTGTCCGTGTAGAATTACTCTTTTTACATTTGTGTATTTACATTGCTATGAACTTATTTACACTTCTTGAACACATAATTCTATAACTTAGTTTTTAAATGATGAAAAAGTAATTTCTAAATAATATTTAGCATAATTAATAGAAAGATTTATTGTATTATCATAAAAAGAGTATTACATCTTAATATAAAACGTAGATGTCAATCACATAAAAATTTGAGAGAATGGAAAGAATAGCCCAAAAATAAAGTTTATAAGTAAAAATGATCCACTAATTTAACAGTATGTAAAAATGAATCACTTCTCTTAAATAATTTCATTTAAAACACATTATATAAAAAAATCTACTTTTATTTTCTTTGTGCGCCGTCTACTCTCTCTCTCTCAATCTCTCTCTCTCTCTCTCTCTCTCTCTCAAGATCTCTCTCTCAAGATCTTCATCTCTAATTCAATTTTTTGTGAAAAAATAAAAATTGGAATGAGAGATCCCCATGTCCATTGTTCGTTCAATTTCATCAATCTCATCAATAACCAGACATATAGTTTACTTGTCGTTAATAAATACTATACATATTATTATGCTACATTCTAATTTTATCCTATTTTCATCATTCACCTATCTTATTCAGTTTTACAATCAATCATCTTTGTAAATGAGCATAAAAAATCTTTTCGTACGACGTCATGCTAAATACATAAGTTCTTAACAATAAGTAAATTGTTCATAACAATAAGTAAATAGTTGTTTACCTATTTTAGATTACGAAAATAAGTTGTACTCTAAACCAAGAACAGATATAAATTTTCAATGATTTCTACAGATTTATAGTAGATTAGGCAATTTTTTTATAGGAAGTTGAATAAGTTTGAGCAGAATTTGAAAAAATACCACAAACAAATATAAGAAAAAAATTGAAAGCGATGAGAAATTACTCTCGATAATTATAAAATAAGCTAATGACTAAAATAATAAGTCCATAACTAACTTTAAACTTCCTAAATTTAAAAATTGTCATTTTTACATATATACATATGAACGATCATTCTTGCATATAAATTAAAAATGGGCATCTACTACATTTTCTCTAAAAATTTGGGTAGTGAGAGATGCGAGTAAAACAGGCTAAAATGAGAAGAGGTGTGGATGCGAGACCATGATGCCAATCCAGAAGGGGAAACTTTTTCCATTTCCCAATTTTCGCAAACGTAGAGTTAAAAATGAAAATAGGGAATGAACTCCTTTCTTGGCATTACCTTTAAATCAAGGTTAAAGAGACTCCCTTAACTGAAAAGTGGATGAGTTTTATGTAAACTAAAACTCTTCGAACCCTCTATGAATACAAGAGCCTACTTCATATTACAATAATTTTGAATATCTGAATGTCTAAGACTTTTCATAATCTCGATCACTATATCTATCATCAGAATACATTTGATTAAACATCCAATAATATTAAATTAAACTTTTTATAATCTATTGTTTTTGTACATTTATGGTCTATGATCGACGTGACAGAATTTGATTGTAGGTTTTGTGTATCTACTATCATAACAATAAAAATCATAGAACAAATCAGAATAAAAAAGCATAAGAAATCAAACGGGAAAAATACGTAGTTTTAACTAATTTTATCATTTTATCAGCAGTACTTAAAAAATTTGCCAAAAACGACTTATGATGGGAGCAAAGACTGATTGATTGCTCCAAAGGACCTTCCCTAACAAAATTAGGGCCAAACCTTTGTGGGTAATGTCCCAAAAAGGGAATACAGATAGAGTTGTCAAAGAGGAAATTAGCTACTTTTATTCTTCAGTAAGTCAGTGTTGAATTCCCATCATTCACTTCTACCTTCTTTTGCAGCTTTAGCTAAACCTAGGACATCCACAAATACCTAGTCTCATTTTCGTTATCTTTTACTCATTAAAGCTCCAACATCTTAATTTCAAATTGACTCCCTGTAGGGACAATAACATTACCTTGGTCTATAAAGGATCCTACCCAATTTTACTATTTGAAAATTTTCAAATTAACTCTTTGAAGAAGCTGCATTGATTTCTTTAATTAGTGATTTTTTTACTATGATGATGAATGCATTATCAATTTTTTTGTGATAGAAATAAGTAAGTGTACTAGGATATTTCAGTTAGACTGACATCTCTTTAACATATTCATCATCTAACTCAACCTAACATATTATTAAAATAAAATAAAATAGTTAACAAAAAAAAAAAGATCAACAGAACCTAAAAGAATGTATGTTATAAATATCATCAGAAATAAATTAAGAACAGAAATTCAGAGCATTCCACCACCAAGTTGGAGTAATTATATTGGGGACTCTGAACGTCACAACTCGATTACTCTTCTGATATATATGAGTGACAATAAAATTTATCTGACTAATTAAACTTAAGTATTTATCTCAAGCAGTACGATGATATTGGGAATGATAATGATGTCATTTACTTAGTTGGGAATGATAATGTTGGGACCAAACCAACGGTAATTAGCACCGAAGAAAATCATGCTATTGATTTAGTTGTTGAATGTAGCCCCGCACTAAGCATAAACAATTTGGTACTTTTCAAGTGTTTGTTTGCACATTAATTATTCCTCTTATGCCTATTTCAACTACTTCTCCGTTTCATTTGTTGAAGCTCAAACATTAGGTTTCTTCAAGTTTTTAGGATATTAAAACATGACAAAACAGTGTTTAGGGTCATGGATTTAAGTCACAGTATTTCATTATCTTTAGATTGTAACATTGAAAAAGAAAACAGAAAAACTCTAATAAAATATTTAGCCATGTGCATTTTATTTCTTCACCGTTTATACTTTGTTTTTTTAATTCAGGCACCTCTCCCCTTGTGATTAATGCTACTACCGTTCGTTAAACGTGGATTTTACGTCTCTCTCGAACAAACCAAATATCTCATAAATTGTTCGATCTATAGCTAACAATCATGCATTGAGTAGTTGACAATTATAGTCCATGAAATGAGAAGCTAAAGTTCAAAGATTTGGATGGTATTGAACATTTTTAAACCCAAAACTAATTTATAATCATGAGGTGACACTTCTTCTTATATTTATAAATTGATTAATTTTTTTTACAACTGAAATTGATCATCTAAACATTCTTCCTCGTCACTCGTCGAGTCTGACTTAGAAAATCATTGACATATTTTACAAGAATCGAGATAGTGCCTTGTTGGTCTTGTTAGAGTATATTACTATTTTAGCATTATTATCCTTTTACCTTTTGTCTTTTGCTTGCCAACGTTGCTTAGTTTTTGTTAGGGTTGTTCTTAGTTCTGTTAGTCAGTTTACTTATTTCTCGATTAACTGCTTGAGCTAACTCTCCCTTGTATATGAACTGCCACGCTTAGTGGAGTGGTTAATGAAAAATAATCTTTGCGCTTTATTCAAGACTGTGTCTCTTCTCCTCTCTCTCTCTCCCTCCCTCTGTGTGTGTGTGTGTGTGTGTGTGTGTGTGTGTTTTCCTTCATGAGATCAGCGTTCATGGGTAATCTTCCTTCCCCAATATTTCTTTTGTCAAATATATGTACTCTGATTTCTATCAAATTAGATTCTTCTAACTATATTCTTTGGAAAGACCATGTTGCTATTATACTGAAAGCCCACTCGCTGTTTGAGTTCGTCGATGGCTCTCAACCCTATCATGCTCAATTTTTTATAAACGACAAAGGGGCTCCCACAATAAAAATTGATCCCTAGTATAACACCTAGGTTACCCAAGATCAAGCGCTGATAACGCTTCTGAATGCCACTTTGTGTCAGTCTACTCTATCTTATGTAATTGGATGCAAGACTAGTCATGAAACACGATCCTCACTCGAGAGGAGGTATTTTTCTCTCTCTCGTTCAAATATTCTTCACCTAAAATCTAGGTTGCAATCTGTCTCAAGGAAAGGAAACGAGACTATCAATGATTATGTGCATCGAATCAAGGAATCCAGAGACAAATTAGTCGTTGTTTCAGTCTTCATTGATGATGAAGACATCCCATACATACAAGATCTTACCACATCCACTTAGAAGAACTGCTTATTCTATTGACGGCTGAAGATCAATCCCTGGAAGATCAAGAAAAGAAACATGAGGCTCAAGTTCAACCAATGACTCTCATGGTCACTAATTTTTTAAGAAATCAGACTAGAGGCAGAGGCAACAGAGCAACGAATAATTTTGGATCAGGACAAAATTCTAGTAATAGAGGAAGGAATAATTCCAACTCTGGTTTGCTTCATTTACCCAATAATACATCTGCACCTTTTTCCTCATCAAATATTAATTTTTCTTCCACTAATACTCGACCTCAGTGTCAAATTTGCAATAAGTTTGGTCACCTTGCTATAGACTGTTTCCATCACATGAACTACTCATATCAAGGCAGGCATCCTCCTACCAAGCTTGTTGTCATGGCTGCCTCTTTTGCTAACAATAACTTTACTGAAACATCTAAGAATACTTCTTGGTTATCTGACATTGGGTGTAACACACACCTCACTTCCGAGTTGTCCAATTTATCCAATTCTTAAGTCTACAATGGAGAAGACTCTGCCATCATTGGAAATGGATAACCCATGAACATTACTCACTCGGGTTCTGGCTCTATTTCTTCTCATCTATTTACTCTTAATAATGTTCTATGTGTGCCTCAAATTAGTGCAAATATACTTTCAGTTCATAAATTTTGTGTGGACAACAATTGTTCCTTCACATTTGATGTTAACATGTTTTTAATTCAGGACAAGCACTCCGGGAAGATTCTTTACATAGGACCTAATAAGAATGGCCTTTATCCTATTACCAACACTATCAAAGAAACTCTCCACACTGAAAAGAAATCGTGTTGCCTACCTTGGAAGCAAAGTCTCAAGCATCCTTTGGCCTAATAGATTAGGTTACCCTACAGAGTCTAAAACAGCCCTAAGTATGATGCTCACTACATCAGTTCCTATTCATTTATGGTATTTTTCCTTTTCTACAGCTATTTTTCTTATTAATAGAATGCTTACTGCTACTCTGAATGATAAATGCCCTTATGAAGTGCTATTTGGCACTAGTCCTGATTATTCATTCTTAAAGGTATTTGGGTGTGCATGTTATCCTCTTTTAAAACATTATAATGAGCATATACTTGAAACTAAGTCATATCAGCACATCTTTTTGGGATATAGTCTGCATTCTAAGGGTTATATTTGCTAGAATCGCATTTCTCAAAAGTTATTGGTTAGCAAGCATGTTCTATTTGATGATATTACTTTTCCTTTTGCCAAATCTGAATCTGTCAAACATGGAGTTAATAACACTGCTACTTTTGATTTTTCACCTTTTCTCTTTTCTCCTGCAATGAATCAAACTGAATTAGACACAAATTTACATGCACCAAATTCTACTTCTGCACTTATCAATTTACCTCAAACTGTTAATTTAACTTCAACCGGTAGTACTCCATATATTGCATATATTTTGCCTATTGGATCCTTGCCTTAATCTTGTTCTTCTTCTGATACTGGCATTATTGAACCTATAACTATTGATACTCATCATACTGCAGTAAAGCGTATCCTAAGATACTTAAATGGCTCTTCTGCTCTTGGCATCAATTTCCAAAAGAGAAATCTCACTTTAAATGGTTATACATACTCATCATTGGCCTGGTGACTCATTGAACAGACGTTCAACTTCTGGTTTCATTATGTTTCTTGGTCAAAACCCCATTTCTTGGTCTTCCAGGAAGCAATCAACAGTTTCTAGATCATTCACAAAGGCTGGGTACAGAGCCTAGCTACCACAGCCGCAGAAATTTCTTAGATTAGGCAAGTTTTGAAAGATTTACACATATATTTACCTCATCATCCTCAAATATGGTGTGATAGAGGGTGTGATAGTATCTCTGCCATTTCTCTTGCCTCCAATCCTATTTTGCATACACGAACGAAACACATTGAAATAGATTACCATTACATACAAGAGAAGGTTGCAAAGAAGGATCTTATGGTTAACTACATCATGTCAAAGGATCAACTTGCAGACATCTTCACTAAGAGCCTTTCTTATGTTGTTTTCAATACTTTACAAGCCAAACTAATCCATTCCTCACATACTGCTTTAGTTTAAGATGGGTTGTTAGAATATATTACTATTTTAGCATTTTATCATTTTACCTTTTGCTTGCCAGTGTGGCTTAGTTTTTGTTAGGGTTGTTCTTAGTTCTATTAATCAGTTTGCTTAGTTCTCGATTAACTGCTTGAGCTAACTCTCCCTTGTATATAAACTATCACGCTTAGTGGAATGGCTAATGAAAAGTAATCTTTGTGCTTTATTCAATACTGTTTCTTCTCTTCTTTCACTTTCTCTATTTCTCGACATTGGCATTCTCAAATCCAAAAGTTAGTCTATGAGGTGAGACTTTCACTTCCACAACCAATGCATAATCATTTAAAACGATACGTCTACAAAAATTAATGAGATGTTATAGTTTATTGTAGTAGATAATTACGCAACCATGTGATACTTTTCTTAATCTTAATAGAAGATAAGTGTAATACAGACCATTGATTTGAAGTATTCGTATGGCCCAGAAGATTCCCCCTTACCAAAATATTTAGTATTTCCAAACATCTGAAATGAAAACGACCTTTTAATTAATTGGCTAATCCTACTTTATCTTAATTAGGCTCACAAATCATCAATTGTTAGAGCCATTACAACTATATCAACCATAACATCAGACTTTAGACTCCTCTCTCTTGTTTAGCGTAACATGAGATCAGTTGCTTCTCCATTGAACTATTGACTTATTCTTAATGAATCAAATCAAAGCACGCTAAATTAATTATATTTTTAATTGAAAGAAAGAACTCACCTGATTTGATTAGTTGATTTAATTAGACTAATGGCCAGATTAGTTATATTTTTCTTATTGAAACAAAGGACTTGCCTGATTTGATTACTTGGTGTAATTAAACTAACGGTAACTTAAGTTTGGGATTACCAAACACATTTAGAAAGGACCCCAGATTTTATTTCTTAAACTTTTTACTTAAACATTTTTAATTATAACTTTTACGGAAATTTTAGTATTTAGACACATTTTATATTTTAAACATGAATTTGTCTATGACTATCAATAAAAATCACGCATAGCCATTTTTTGCATAAATATAAATTAATTAAAAAAAACAATCAAATTAAATAATTTCCACTATTTATATATACTATTTTGTTCTTTCTTTTATAGTTTTTGTAATTGTCTTATTATCTCTCTATAATTTCAGAGCTAGATACTTTTACTGTAGATATTTAAGTTTTTCTTTCAATTTTTCAAAGAGAGATAGAAGATTATGTTTTGAGGGAAGAGAAAAGTTTAAGAGAGAGGAGAGATAAATATTATGATTTTATAGGGTATAATAGTAATCACAATCTCTATTTCTTTTATTTATAGGGTCCATGGTTATATTTGATAATTATCGAAGATATTGATCATTTTTATATTAAAATTTGTAGTGTATAGTTTCTTTTAAAATTTTACATAGAAGAATGATTTTTATATTTTTAATAAGTAAAAATAATACTTTTTAAAATTTTGTATGATTTAATTTCTTGTAGATACAACAATGGTAAATTTAAAATTGGGCATTTCATTCTTTTAGATAAAATAAGGATATTTTTAAAATATGATATTTTATTCACTATATAATATTAGTTATATGACTATATATGTATCTAATTTTTTAGAGTCATTTTTACTTATTATTTTTATCATAGTGTTATTCTTGTCAAAAGTCCTTTTTATATTAATGACCCCAATTTTTACTTACGATCTAGGGCCCATTATAATGACCCCAATTTTTTTTATTTTTTAGCATTGTGATTTTATTCATCATCTCATCTCTAAATTAATTATATTTGAAAACAATAATTTGTTTCAAAATCATTTTTTGAAAAAAAAAAAAGAAATTCAGAGTCGCCAAAAATCATTTTAGGGCGTGATTGGTCACTCAAATTTAAAATCTAATATTTTGGTCTGCGAAAATTTAAAATTGATTCAGGAATCATTTAAGTGTGGGGAATGTATTAGCACCCCGCACCGCCCATTATGAATGGTTACTAAATTTAATCAAATACTATCCAAATTATTTTTTTAAAAATAATGTTATAAAAATTCAATTTTAAATGTCTCATTCGATACATTTTACATCCTAAAAATGAGCAAATAAACTACCTTCAATTGGTGGTATAAAGACCATTGAAAAAATATTTTTTAATCAAAGCGTTATTGGACTTACTCTCGGTATCCTAAAAATAACTCATCACCTCGGTAGTTCAAGAAATTTGGTATCCAAAAATTCTAAAGTCTGTCATCGATTTTTTTTAGTGAAAACTAAATAAAGAAATTTATAAAATTTATAATCAAATTGTTATGATTTTAATTTACGAGCGTCAATTCTGATAATAAAAGAATAAAATAAATAATCACATACAATCGTGACATATGACAATAATATATAAATAAATAAGAAGATATAACAACTATAAATAAAAAAGAATAATGGAAAGGAATGTTACAGATGATAAACATGTATGATAAATTTTAAAAAAGAATATGTAGGATGAAAATAATGAACAAGACGTGAAATAATTAAAAATATATATATAAATAAATTAAAACAAATCAATAATATTTAATGACAAAATAGAAAAATAAACAAACATAAAAAAATAAAAAACAAAAATAAAATGTAAACAACAAAATTTAAAAAAACAAAAACAAATTAAAATACAAAAAGAAATTTTTTTTACAATGGGTGACGTTACCTTCTGTTAAGTGACAGATGGTGATGTCACCATATGTCCTTTTTTTAAATTTTTATTTTTTTTACTTATATATATTAATATAATTATTTAGTAAATAAATTGATAACAAATTTTTTATGCGTAAAATAAATTTGAAAAACATGTTTAATTTCATACATAATTAGCATGAACATGTTTTTTTTATTAGATGGTCTATTAATTACCAGTTTTTATTTATTCATATAATGCTAATCAAATAACAAAAGAATGATCATGAATGGTAACTAATTTAAACAAGTGTCACTAAAAATAAATAAATAATTTTATTTGGGATATAAATATACCATTTTTTATTTTGGACTACTTAGTTCACTAATTATCATTTTTTCTTTCTTCCTTCATTGCTAAGAATGATCATGTATAGTAACTAGTTTAAATAAGTGTCACTAAAGAAAATTCATAAAACTTTTAAAATGAAATAATTTTTGTTTGGGATATAAATATACCATTTTTTTTATTTTGGACCACTTAGTTCACTAATTTTCATTTTTCATTTTTTCCTTCATTACAAGGAATGATCATGGATGGTAACTAGTTCAAGCATGTGTCACAAAATGATGGTAAAAAATTAAAAAAAAACAAGAAGATTTGTAAGAACATAAAAAAATGAAAGCTTAAATATTTACATAATCTTGCATAGAGGTTTTACTCTCTATTTTATGCATTTTTATATATGAAAAATTATCATAGGAGATCTTTTCATCAAATGTACACTTTCAACCCATTAAATGGTTGATTCACATTGAGTTAATTTTACACCCCTCAAAATTTTATCCTCATTCTGATTGATTGAGTTGATGACAAAAAAAATCTCATCATCAAACTTGTAGAGAGATAAACAATATATGAAAATAAAACTTAAGATTAAAAAGAGGAGAAATGATAAAAAATGAGCAAACAAACCTATATATGAAAAATGAAACAAAGAAATATCAAATACATGAATATGAAAAAGAGAGATGATTAATTAGAATGAACAAAATATATTGTAAACTAAAATGTAAGAGATTTGAACTACCTTAATAAAAAAAAATGAGAAGATGGAAGATGAATAGAAATGAAAACTCTTATTCTTTCTTTTTTTAACTATTTCCTCAAAACCTCTCTTTCTCTCTCTAAAATCTCTTCTCTTTCTCACTCTCCCAAATCTCCCCTTTCAATTGAAGACCTTCCCTCTATTTATAGGCAAACTTAGGATTTCACTTTTTTAATTTAGTCTTTTTGTTCCTTTTTTTTGTTTTTAGTCCTTAGGCACATTTGCTTATTTTTAGGCATTGGGCTATTTTTCAAATCATACACAGATAGTCTTAGACTAGTATATGAGCAAAAAATAAAATTTGTATTTTTAAAGTATTAGACCGGATAAAATGCGTTATCTATAGTTGCCTCATTTGTTCACGCTTCTAAACTTAGAAGGTATACAAAGGTGTAGATAAGTATTTTGATCGAGAAAAAAATATATAAATAAAGGAAATAAAAACCTTGACTTATTCGGGTTCTATGAAATGATGGAACTTATGAAATGGATCTGGATAAACACAGGCTTCGACCTCGACTCAATTCGAATTCGATTTAACCCTATAAATTGAAACTGACTAGGCGCTGACACCGGGTTTCGACCGCGACAAAGTCGGGTTCTATTTAAACTAAGATAAAGAAAGGCGCGGACCTGGATAGATGCAGGCTTCGACCTTGACTCGATGCGGGTTTGATTTAACCATATTATTTAAAATGGAACAGACGCTGACACCGGGTTTCAACCGCTTCAAAATCGGGTTCGATTTAACCAAAGATAAAGAAACAACGTGGACCTGAATATAGGCAGGCTTCGACCTCGACTCGATGCGGGTTCGATTTAACCATATTAATTGAAATGGACCAGGCACTGACACCGGGCTTCAACCGCGATAAAGTCGGGTTCGATTTAACCAAAGATAAAGAAACGACGTGGACCTGGATAGACGCAGGCTTCAAGCTCGAGTCGATGCCGGTTCGATTTAACCATATTAATTGAATTGGACCAAGCGGTGACACCGAGCTTCGACCACGACAAAGTCAGGTTCGATTTAACCTGGATAGACGCATGTTTTGAACTCGACTCGATTCAGGTTCGATTTAACTAAAGATGCTGAAATGATATTTGATCTGATATTTACAAGTTTCATACAGTGCAAGAGCTAGACTAATGCATGCTCTAAATGTTGGAAAGTCAAGTATGGATTTCAAAATAATATCTTTAAATGATTCATGCACTTGAACTGCATAAAAACATATCAATATGATGCATGTCTATGCATTGTAATTATTGAATATAAATGCAAAGTAGTGATTTTGAGTGCATGCGTGCTATGCATGATTGAAAACATTTGTGAGAAAATTATTTGATGAATTTTTTGAAAGTTGCTAATGTCGTCATATCCTTCACCTTTCAAATCAATCACCTGGCCTAAGGTCATGGACTCGCAATGAAGTATCGAGCATACTTTCAAGAAAATGATACATCCTTATTCATTGGTTTCTCCATTCTTTATATACTACTTGATGTCGTAATACCATGGTCTTGTGTCTGGCTCTTCGTCAATATTCATACAGTGAGCAGGAAAATCTTGCTTCTCAATTTTTATGGGTTGCACTTCTTCCTTAAAATCTGTGGTGAACATGGATGCTAGAGTTGCCAGTGCATCTGTAATTTGATTATTCTCTCTAGGTATATGGTCAAATGAGAGCACTTCAAAAGTTCAGCTTAACTTAGTTACATGTTTGTTGTAAGGTACTAGCTTGGAGTCTCTAGTTTCCCATTTCCCGTTTAGTTGTCGTATCACTAATAACAAATCTTCGTACACTCGAAACTTTCTTATCTTCATATCATAAGCTACTCGAATTCCCATGGAACATGCCTAATATTCTGTCACATTATTTGTGCAGTCAAAGCATAGTTTTACCGTGAATGGGAACAACTTTCCCTCGAGAGATATGAGGATTGCTCTAATTCCATGTCCTACATCATTAGATGTGCCATCAAATAACATTGTCCACAATTCTGGATCCATAGATTCTCCTTCATTTTTTAATATGACTGATATGTTCTCATCAGGAAAATCAAACTTCATAGGCTCATAATCTTGCACTGGTTGATCTGCAAGATATCAGCAAGTACACTTCTTTTTATTGACTTTCTCGTGACATAAACATATCATATTCCGTGAGCAACATTTGTCATTTAGCGATTCGCCCAGAAAGTGATGGCTTTTCAAAGATATATTTGATTGGATCCATCTTTAAAATTAACCAAGTAGTGTGGTATAACATGTACTGTCTAAACCGATGAGCAACTCAGGCTAATGCACAACACGTTTTCTCCAACATCGAATAATTAGCCTCATAATTTGTGAACCTTTTGCTTAAATAGTATATTGCTTGTTCTTTCCTTCCAGAGGCGTCATGTTGACCAAGTACGTAACCCATGGATTTTCCTGTCACTGTAAGTTACAAAATTAGTGGACGCCCTAGAGTTGGAGGAACAAGTATAGGCGGATTTTGCAAGTATTGCTTGATCTTCTCAAAAGTAATTTGACAATCATCATTACATCCTTCTGTATCACTTTTATGGAGAAGTTTAAAGATAGGTTCACAAGTTGCAGTTAGCTGTGAGATGAACCGGGCTATGTAATTTAATCTCCCCAAAAAACCTCTAACTTCCTTTTGAGTTTGAGGTGGCGGCATATCAATGATGGCTCGAACCTTGTCAGGGTCAACTTTTATTCCTTCCTTGCTCACGACAAAACTAAGTAGTTTCCCTGAAGATGCTGCGAATGTACACTTTGTCGGGTTAAGCTTTAACTGGAACTTTCTCAACCGTTCAAATAGTTTTCGCAGAGTGACCGTATGATCTTCCCCTTGATGAGATTTGGCAATCATATCATCAACGTACACTTCGATTCCTTTATGCATCATATCATGAAACAGTGTTACCATTTCCCGCTGGTAAGTCGCCCTTGCATTCTTCAGACCAAATGGCATCACCTTATAATAAAATGTACCCCACAAAGTTATAAAAGTCATTTTTCACGGTCTTCAAGGGCCATTTTGATTTCGTTATACCCCAAAAAACCATCCATGAAAGAGAAGGTTGAATGTCCTACAGTGTTATCTACTAAGACATCGATATAGGGTAATGGAAAATTATCATTGGGGCTTGCCCGATTTAAGTCTCTATAATCGACGCACACCCTTACTTTTTCATTTTCTTCAGCACTGGGACTATGTTAGCAACCCATTCAGGGTATTTTGCTACTTCTAAAAAACCCGCATCTACTTGCTTTTTAACTTCTTCTTTGATCTGTACCAACATGTCTGATTTCATTTTCTGTAACATTTGTCGCACTGGTTTACTTTCGGTCATAAGTGGCAAATGATAAACCATGATATCAGTGTCTAGACTTGGCATATCTTGGTAAGACCATGCAAAGACATCAATATACTCTTTGAGTAAGTCAATTACTTCTCGGCAGCTTTGGCTTGTCATAGAAGTGTCGATTTGGACCTCTTTCATCTCTACCTCCAATCTCAAATCTATCACCTCCGTTAACTCTTGATATGGTTGAGTTATTTTTTCATCATCTTCTATCATTCTTAACATTTCCGGAGATGGTTCAAAATTATCCTCGTCACTTTCACCTGACTCTACTCTAAGAATGGGATTGTCAAAGTTATTGCTTATGCTCTTGTTTTCAAAATCACCGTTCTCGAACCTGAATCGGATTGTTGGATGAAAAGAAGGCGAGAAAAAAAATAAACAATGCATGAGTATGAACACCATTTCAGAAATGGAAAAAGTAGATATAAAAGGAAGAACAAAAGGAACTGGAATTATATTTATCATTAGCAAAAGAAGACAAAACAAGCTTTTAGATTTTCATTCAAATAGATAACATGAAAAAGACGAGAACATAGGCCCATAACAATGAAATTCCTAAGGAATTAGGTAGAATCATTAGAATTTTGGCATGAACACATTACTCTTGAAAATTCTCGAGAAGCACTGGTAGCTCGGTGACGTCCCAAGTGTTAAGCTCATGATCTGAATCGTATCGAGAAACTAAGTCATCTGTACTTGCACTTGATGATTTTCCCTAGATTGCGGATATTGAAAGCTCAACGATATCATCTTCAAGGTCGAACTGCTCTACTATAACCGGTTCTTCAAATGAAATTCTCCCACTTCTAAAGGATTTAGAAATATGGGTATGATCGCCATTTCCATATCAAATTCCCTATTTTCGAGCCTAGCAATCCACTTTTCTTTCTTTTGAGCTTCCACTCTCCTTCTATCAGCCTTGGTCGGTCTATATCCAAGACCAAATCTTTGTTAACTCTTGTCCTACTCGATTAACTTATTTATGCCTTGATGCTTACCCCCGAGTCTTTTGCCTCGATTGTATCCCCCTTTTATCATTAACTTTGCCACCATCTGAGATGCTTTTGATAGGCTTGATGTTGGAGTGAGTTTCCCACTAGCAACAAATGTAGTGTTCGCAATCTCAAATGATCGAAATGAGCACTCCAATGCTTCTTCTGCCGCCTCAACATACGACATGGTAGCCGGCTTGGATACCAATAAATCTTCTTCCCCATATATACAAATGAGTTTATGATCCATTATAAATTTCAGCTTCTGATGTAATGAAGATGGTACTCCCCCGGCAGAGTGAATCCATGGTCGACCTAAAAGAAAATTGTATGTTGGATTTATGTCCATCATTTGGAAAACAATATTGAATAGGCATGGCACGATTCAAATTTATATCTCTATGTCTCCGACTACTTCTCTTCGGGTATCATCGAATGCTCTTACTATCATCATGCTCGGTCGCATATATGTTGCATCCGCAGGGAGCTTTGCTAGTGTGCATCTTGGCATTACATTTAGAGATGAGCCATTATCAATCAATACTTTTGCGACAACATAATCCCCACATTTCATGGATATATGTAGAGCTCTGGTGTGTCTGCTACCATCGGCAAGGATTTCATCATCTGTGAAAGTGATAAAATTTGGTGTGGTAATATTTCCCACAATGCCACTCAATTTCTCCACCGTAATGTCATGACAGACATATGTTTGATTCAAAACCGGTACATCCATGGTACTGCTCTTGAATCTTTGTAAGCAAACGCACCTGGTATTTGAATGGTGATAGGCTTCGGAGCATAAGACGTAATGGTGTGAGTTGACTTTTTCTCATAATGTATTGTGAGAGGTTTTGGGATATAGGACGACATTTCAACATTAACTTCAGATAATTCTTTAGTTATCATGAGGACTAAAGAGTCATCTTCCTGGTATTCCCTTTCTCCTTTATGACTTATTGTAAGTATCTTTTCATCCAACAATTTTTGCACTTCCATTTTAAAATCAGCACATTCCTCCATTGTATGCCCTGTCACATTCTTATGAAACAAACAATCGAAGTCATGCATATGCTTCCTATAAACGCCATCATCCTCTGAGCGTGTTGGGTAGGTGTACCCTGCTCTAGAAAGAAGATGGAAAAGTGTTTCCATTGACGTGCTCACATCTTCCACGTCTCTCTTTCCATATGAAAAATATTCCTCAATTGCATTTTCGGTAGGATTTCCATTAGCCTTTTTGAATTCAACCATCTAGCCTTGATCAGTGCCTGTACTCTACCTTTTAACGTCGTGCAATTCTCAGTCGAATGTCCCACTGCCCCAGCATGATAATCACAGCAAGCAGTCGGATCATATCACCTTAGGTATGGTGGTTGTAGAGGTTCATAAGGAATTGGCACCAATTGATTATTCCGTATCAATTGAAATAAGAGTTCTGTATATGACATGGGGATTGGATCATATTGGATAAAACGTTGATTATTTCTATTTCCCCTCAGAGGCTGATCAGCTTGACCAACATTTTGCTGGTGAGTCGGTAGTCTGAAATCGGGTCTCGAGTTGTTTTGAAATGCTGATTGTTGAGAGTGATAATTGTACGGAATTTGTGAGGTATTTGCCACAAATGATGTCACAGATTTGGGCCCTTCACTATACTTTGAAAATCACGGCCTCGAGTTTACAGCTTGTGATGGGTACCCAAAATTGATCATTTGTACATCCCTTTCTTTCTGCTTCAACAGCGGCCCCTTTTTTACGGATGATGTATCAGATACGACTTCCAAACTTCTTCCATTCTTTACCCCATATTCAATCCTTTCACCAATCACTATAATGTTAGAGAAATTGTTTGAAGCATTTCCAATCATCCTATCGTAGAATGGAGATCTCAAGGTATTGATAAACACTGTAGCTATCTCCTTTCTAACAAGGGGGCTGTACTTGAGCAGCTAATTCCCTCCACCTTTGCGCATATTCTTTAAAGCCTTCAGTAGACTTTTTCTCCATCCTTTGTAGATCCAGACGATCAGGATCCATGTTTATGTTGTACTTGTTTTGTCTTAAGAAAGCATCGGCTAAATCTTTCCAACTCCGAATATGTTGGTTATCCAATTGGATGTACCAGCGAGATGTAGCCCCTGTCAAGCTATCTTGAAAGAAATGAATCAACAACTTATCATTATTTGCACAACCAGCCATCATTCTGCAGTACATATAAGGTGGCTTCTCGGACATGTACTACCATCATATTTTTCAAACTCATGTAGTTTGAATTTATGTGGGATGGTAACATCTGGGATCAAATATAATTAGGTGGCATCAATGGTACCATATACATCTGACCCTTCAATGGCGCGCAATATTTCCTCTAAAAAGTCTAACTTATCTTTCGATAGCGGGACTTCGCTTGGTTTAGTAACAGGCCTCTGCCCCTTTGGGTCATCAACATCTAGTATGATGATTGGCTCATTAGCTAGTTCGCCTTGTGAGGTGAAAGCTTGGTTGTGGCCAGGTGCCATTGTGGATGGGTTGTACCCACTCTTTCCCTGTCTGCATCATTTCCTGGAGAGCAATCGTGAGAGGAAATGAAAGAAGAAATTAGGGAGTTGAAAGAGCAATTGGAAAGAGTCTTGGAACTCCTCGCCGCGAGTAAGGGAAAAGACTGTGTTGAAAATCCGCAAGGAGCTCAATCATCACAAAATCAACTCCTAAACGATACTCCACCTTACCCTCTTGGGTTCCACTCCAACCTATCAACGTCATCAGACCGACCACTTTCGGCATGCTTCACCACCAGTAAATATCTAGCACTATCCATTTTCAAGTTAGGAAGACTGAGTCACCAAATGATAGTGAATAACTATTGAAAGTCATTGCAAGCCTTGAGCTCCAAGTTAGAGCGTATCAGAACGTGGCAGAGAAATTGGCAAGAAATAATGATGCTAATGTCGACGCACTGAGATATGATTATCAATTACTGCAATAAGAGCACGACTTGATTCGGCAACGATCAAGGCATGCTATAGAATGGCTTAAAGGCGTGGCTGTGAGAGCGAGCAATTTGCAGGAACAAGCATCATTTTTGAAAAAAAAGTGTTTTGCCTATCCATCCTAATGTGGAGAACTTGTCTAAGTTCTTAGAAGAAATCAACAGAGATTTGGGTCATTTTGTATAAACTCATATTGCAGAGTAGTATAGTTTGACTTCTACATACTCAAATGTAGTGGATGGTTCTACTATTTGAATGAAATTGAGTACTTTTGGACTTTCACTTTGCGCAATATCATTTCTCATGCATAAATTCACTTTCATTATTTATTCTTCTTCATTAGCAAAATCTACCATCTCATTGTCTTATTTTTTTATTAAGAAAACTTTTCAAAGATATTCTGTCAACTCCGACATCCTTATTGAACACGAGCTTAAGTTAGGGTTTATTTTCTAAATCAACTTGTCAATTATCAGCGATTCGTCGTAACGAGTCATATTGTTTTTCTAACTCAATGATGTACGCATTCTTCTTATCGACAGCCCCTTTAACCTCTTCTAAAACCTCTTGTACAAGCTTATTGTTCCTTTCTAGCTTAATGATTCTATCCTTTTGTTCATTGATTACCACTCACAAATTCTCATTGCCATCTGCCATCCTTCTGATTTTGTTGTTCAGTTTGCGAGTGTCAGTTTCCAACTCTAATTTTTTCCGCTTCACATATTCTTGATCCTCAATTTTGTTTCTCAAATCTCTGAGTTATTTTTCCTCTTCGATCCTGTGTTGGCCAGACAAATTTGTCTCGACTGTTAGACGTTTGTTTTCTTCCAAGAGAGCTAAATTCTTTTGACGCTCCTCATATAACTCATCTCGCTCCTCATTTTTAACAATCTCCTGATAAGCTTCTGGTAACTTGTGTGATTGTAATCCTCAACTAGTAAGTCAATAATTACTTTGCCTCTGCACTCAAGCCACGTTTCATACTCATTTGTGCAATTCATGTAATTCTTCCCATTTTGCACTCTTCTCGTTATTTTCCAAGCTCCAATTAGCTGCTGTAATTTTTGTTCAATATCTTGAGAATCATAACTGATCTCAATGTCCTTTAATACGTGCGTCGCAGGGACAAACTGTCTCATGTATAGTTGACGGAGCACCATTAATGGAGCATAACTAGTACAACCCCATGGTCCTGGGAGCGGGACCCATTGATAGTCACCACATTTGTAGATCATCGATGTCAACAGCATCCATTGGGCTTTCCAGATAACATCCTCATCTTTCAACTTTGATAGGTGTGAGAGCCACACCCCTTTTGTGGGAAACTGCGGATTCCATTTGGCCATTCCAAATTCTGCAACAGGGATTCTCGTCTTCATCCATGGACTTGAAAACTTAACTTGAGGACATTTGAAATCTGGTGGAGATCTTAGATGGCTGAGAATCCAAATACACAAAAGAGATGGAGAGCCGATGAATTTCCTTTTCCAAGCGCTCGTATGTGATTTAAGGAACGAAAAGTCTCAGCTAGAATTGAGATAACAGGGTTAACACTATGTTCAACTTGCAGGAATAATTTTATCATTTTATCATCCACATAACCTTGAATTTTTTAAAGCAACACGGTACCATATATACACAGAGCATAAAGAGCCATACCCTTATCTTCATTCAAGACATTTTGGGCGAGATCTAAGAGGTACTTCAGCGGCACACACTCATTCCACCTTTTAACTTTCAACATTTTTTCAATCTTAGATGCATGGACAGTACCCAAGAGCTTGGATAAAGCTCTCTTCAATGTGAGCCTTTTGTCGTAATTATAAACTTTATCTATGCTTTGCAGTGGGACATTCAGTAGGGCTTGATACTCTTCAATTGTAGGAGTAAGATCAATTATTTCAAAGGTGAAACATCTATACAGAGGATCCCAGAAATGCATTAACGCCTTAAGAACGGTAGCATTGACTGTAATATACAGAAGATAAGCTATGTGACCATATTTGCCAACAAACAAATTTTTTTGCTCCGGTGAAAAATCCTCTCATATATTCTTCAACCTCTCGAAGTTAGTGTGTGAGAACTATATATTAGTGATTAGTGGTAGAAGAACGCCATTCTCTTTTTCCAGACAATCTCCTTTTCATTTATGCGTTTCCTTTGACCATTAGGCTATTGTAACTTGATCTTCTATCATACTCGGAGTAGAAGTCATGGTCTCTAAAATATGAATGAATTGAATACTTCTCTATAATCCCTATTACGCAACATGATGCATGTATGCAAAAAAGAAAGACAAAGTTAGAAGTGAAACAAAGGGAAAGAAAAGAAATGTTTAAATAGCGTAGGACATATATACATGAACAAAATTAATCAGATATCATAGTTAAGCAGAATCTCTATTTCTATCAAACATTGGTCATGAGATAGGCTTTAAAAATAAAATGCATGTGTGGTTGGGCTCTTAAATCTCTTAATAGGCCCTCAGGTTGTCCTCACTATTATCCGAATGGAGTAACAGAGGCCCCCAAACAGTATCCCGAAAGGGTCGATCTGAGTGAGAACTATCGTGAGCCTGCACGGGAACCGTAGTTCCACGAAGGCATTCCACTACTCATTTCCACTAATCGTAAAGGGAAAGCCCGGGTATAGGGCTAGTGTGTATGTGTGAAATTAGAAATTATGTAAAGAAATATACTTCGTAAAAAAAAGACTTATGTACAACTACAGGCACGAATTAGGAAAAAAACAATGAATCAAATAAACAAACAAAGAACTATACAAAAGGATAGCATATGATGAAATTTTGATTTGACTCTCTATTGATCTAAAGATGGTTAGACCAATTGTTTCTCCCCAGTGGAGTCGCGAAGTTGTCGCAACGTGCATGCGACGCGGAGCGGCGATTGAAAAATCATTTTTTGAAAAAAAAAAGAAATTCGGAGTCGCCACCAATCATTTTAGGACGTGATTGGTCACCCAAATTTAAAATCAAATATTTTGTTCTACAAAAATTTAAAGTTGGTTTGAGAGTCATTTGCGTGTGGGGAAGGTATTAGCACCCCACACTGCCCATTATGAAAAATGGTTACCAAATTTAATCAAATACTATCCAAAATTTTTTTTAAAATAATGTTATAAAAATTCAATTTTGAATGTCTCATTCGGTACATTTTGCATCATAAAAATGAGCAAATAAATTACCTTCAACGGGTGGTATAAAGATCATTGAAAAAATATTTTTTAATCAAAGCGTTATTGGAATTACTCTCGGTATCCTAAAAATAACTCCTCACCTCGGTAGTTCGAGAATTTTGGTATCCCAAAATTCTAAAGTCCGTCATCGGATTTTTTTTAGTGAAAATTAAATAAAGAAATTTACAAAATTTAAATCAAATTGTTATGGTTTTAATTTACGAGCATCAATTCTGATGATAAAAGAATAAAATAATAATCACATACAACCGTGACATATGACAATAATACATAAATAAATAATAAGAGATAACAACTATAAATAAAAAAGAATAATGGAAAGCAATGTTAGAGATGATAAACATGTATGATAAATTTTAAAAAAAAATATGTAGGGTGAAAATAATGAAACAATACGTGAAATAAATAAAAATATGTATAAAAATAAATTAAAACAAACCAATAATATCTACTAAAAATAATAGAAAAATAAACAAACATAAAAAAACAAAAAAATGTAAAAATCAAAAAAACAAAAAAAAATTAGAGAGGGTGACATCACCCTTTGTCCTTTTTTAAATGTTCATATTTTTTACTTATATATATATAATTTTTTAGTAAAAAAATTAATAACAAAATTTTTATATTTAAAAAAATTAATCTATGAAAAAAATGCTTAATTTTATATATAATTAGGGTGAGCATGCTTTTTTTTACTACATGGTTTATTGATTACCATTTTTTATTCATTCACTCAATCTTAATCAAATAGTAAAAGAATGAACATGAATGGTAACTAATTTAAACAAGTGTCACTAAAAATAAATAAATAATTTTGTTTGGGATATAAATATACCATTTTTTATTTTGAACTACTTAGTTCACTAATTATCATTTTTCCTTTCTTCCTTCATTGCTAGGAATGATCATGGATGGTAACTAGTTTAAACAAGTGTGACTAAAGAAAATCCATAAAACTTTCAAAATGAAATAATTTTTTTTAGTATATAAATAAATCATTTTTTTATTTTGGACCACTTAGTTCACTAATAACCATTTTTCCCTTCTTCCTTCATTGCTAGGAATGATCATGGATGGTAACTAGTTCAAACATATGTCACAAAAATGATTGTAAAAAATTAAAAAGAAAAGAAGAGAAGATTTGTAAGAACATAAAAAGCTTAAAATATTTGCATAATCTTGTATAGAGGTTTTACTCTCTATTTTATGGATTTTTATCTATGAGAAATTATCGTATGAGATTTTTTCATCAAATGTACACTTTTAACCCATTAAATGGTTGATTCACGTTGAGTTAATTTTACACCCTTCAAAATTTTATCCTCATTCTCATTGATTGAGTTGATGATAAAAAAATCTCATCATCAAACTTGTAGAGAGATAAACAATATATGAAAATAAAACTTAATATTAAGAGGAGGAGAAATGATAAAGAATAAGCAAACAAATCTATATATGAAAAATGAAACAAAGAAATATCAAATACATGAGTATGAAAAAAAAAAGATGATTAATTAGAATGAATAAAATATATTGCAAGCTAAAATGTAAGAGATTTGAACTACTTTAATAAAAAGAAAATGAGAAGATTTAAGATAAATATGAATGAAAACTCTCATTCTTTCTCTTTTTCACTATTTTCTCAAAACCTCTCTTTTTCTCTCTAAAATCTCTTCTCTTCCTCACTCTCCCAAATCTCCCCTTTCAAGTGAAGACCTCCTCTCTATTTATAGGCAAACTTAAGGCTTCATTTTTTTAATTTAGTCTTTTTGTTCCCTTTTTTTATTTTTAGTCCTTAGACAAATTTTCTTATTTTTAGGCCTTAGACAAATTTTCTTATTTTTTAGGCATTGAGCTATTTTTTAAATCATACACATAGTCTTAGACTAGTATATGAACAAAAAAATAAAATTTATATTTTTAAAATATTAGACCGGACAAAATACGATATCTCTAATTTCTTTCTCCATTTTTTCCACCATAAAAATGAGTCTTTTATGTCTCGTAATTTCATTAGCATAGGTCACTTTTATATGTTTATCTACTTTATTTTTCAATTTTTTACTCTCTTCTTTAAAAGTACAAATGAATTTTTCTTTTAAATGTGCAACGTCAAAATCATTAGTTATAATTTTCTAGAACTATTTAATGCTTGACATTTTTCTAAAACATGAGTTTCTATTTTAGAAATATTCATTTTTTTAATTATAAGTATTTAAGATATAATTTTTCTCTAACTAAAATATAAAATTAACATAAAAAAGAACTTCAGAAATAACTTTATTAAATGAAAATTGATTACTATCTATTCACATAAAATTATGTCAAGAAAACTGAATAAATTGACAAAATTATTACTTGAAATTGTGTACTAACCACACTTAGAAAAATTACTTTAAAAATTTTGTCTAGGACCCCGATATGTATGGAGCCACGCCTGCGAGTAGCCCCTTGTTAGTTTCTTTTGTTTGTCAAATGGTACAAAAGAGACTACAATGTATTATGTAAACCACTAGTACAGAGAAGGGCCGAGGTAGGAGAGGGGATTGTGCAACCACTGGTACAGAGGAGGGTCGAGATTGGAGAGGGCATTATACCAATAATATGGTTCAAACGAGGAAAGAGATCATGAGAGAGAATCAGAATCCATCAAGTGACCTAGTCTCAATTAGTTACCAACGAGAAGATATACGAATATTTTAGACTTACCAACTTCTAGAACGACTTTTAATTAAACAAGTGATGTGTTAATCACTAATAAATTAATGTGTTATCACGCATTAAAATGATTTATCATTTATAGATTAACTATTCAATTAATGATTTATAAATTATTTGATCAATTTAAATTTAGTCTAGAATTTAATCATAAGTATATAATTACTCTATTGTTAGCAAAGGCAAAATCTATTTGATTATAACTTTATGAAAAAAAATTAACGGGAGAGGATATCGTTCCAACAGCTAGATTATGTGTTGGTTGTTGGTTTAAAGTATATGATTATAGCATGATTTAACCCCATTTAAGCACCAATTATCGTGATTTAACCCCATTTAATTAAGCATCTAATTACGTGCTAAAATAATGTGGTTACGGCTCAAGCCACATAAGGCTGTCGCAATTGGTTGATAAGAGTTTATATCACAAGCTAACAGTGCACCCAAATTGAACAAATTTTCTGTTGTACTTCATATAGTGCAACCTAACTTTTGTACGACGAATCTTTATTGCTTCAATAGATTTTTTTTTCTAATTTTGAGTTGCATACTCTATTGGTGCTTTGCTAGATATTTAATTTTTTACTGTCTCATGTCAATTATTTTTAATTATATTCCAAACATTTATATAAAGCTCACGATTTTGATCACGTTTATCAATTTATTAACATTTTAACCTTTTTTTCAAATGATTATCTTAGTGTTTTATTGTTGAAGAATACGCTCTACTAGTAAAATTATGGATCCTGCATTGTGAATACATCTTGTAATTTGTATGTAACCCTTTTCTAAAATTAATAAACTCAAATTCTAAAAAGATTAGCCATGACTTCTCTTACATATAATTTCAACATTCAAACAAAACAAAAACTTTCATGAAAAGAAAAAATCGACACTCAAACAAGTTGTATTAATTCCATAAATATTAACAAGATTTTAAATGACGAAGTAGCTAAGGGTTATTTTAACTATTATTTAATACTATATGGGTTATTATTACATATTTAAGTCTAGAGCTGCTAAAATATCTTACATATGTCGTTAGATCATGTCTCTTTATGCTCTGAATAACATGAGATATTCTGCTCAATCTGAGTACTTGAGTTTAGATCTTAATGGTCAAGATTAATTTAAAAAGAAAAATTAAAAAAAAATCATATCTAACATTTTTTAGGCTCCATGTTGAGCTGATTTAAGTCGTTGAGATCTAAACTAAATGTGCAGATCAACTCAATATAACCTCTCATGTTAGATCCTCAACATGAGTAAATCTAAAATCCTATATCTTCGCTATATACATAAATTTAGATTTCATATTTAGCCTTCCATCTCTTTAAGGGCAATGCCAATATATAGACATAATTTATGCTTATTCCAGCGAACGGTGCAAACATATTTTACATACATATACACCAGAAAGAACTCACTATATATAAGTGTCTTCTTTTTCTTTCTCTCTCTTGTATTTGTAATTAATCCCAGAAAAGCAGATCTTGAAATTGGAAGGCAGCCATGAGTAGAGGTGGTAGCTATGGTGGAGGGCAAAGTTCATTGGGCTACCTCTTTGGCTCTGATCAGCATGATCAGCAACCGACTGATCCTCCGACCTCTAGAACAGTTCAAGCACCACCATACGGTATCGATACTGACATCGTGAAGCCTCCAGAACATCGATCTCCTCCCGAAAAGCAAAGCGTCATCTCTAATAACTATCACCGCTCTCAGGGCCAAAATTCTGGAAACTTCCTAACTGTAAGTTTGTAGCATCATATTATTCACATTCATTAATTAAGATTGTTACCTTAATTACAAGGTTAAAATTTTTTCTTAATACTTCTTGTTGAATCAGGATCGTCCATCAACAAAAGTGAAATCAGCTCCAGGTGGGGATTCATCACTTGGATACTTGTTTGGAGATAAGTGATCTATATTTATTTCTCAAAACAATCCCTAAATTCCCTATACATAGTAAAGGAATAGTGTGAAGCTGCTTCTTCTTTGGGTGATGAATAAGAGGGTAACTGATCCCATATAGGTATTGTGAGTTTCTTTTTCTTTCTTTTTTTCCTTTTAGGTATTATAAGGAAAAAACCATTAAGGGTTTGTTTATTTCCCATTAAGCCAAATTTCTGGCCGTGTGTATTAAGTTGCATATGATAATCATAGGATGATGGAGATTGTTGTTAATTGTTTGTATTGCAAAATTGGAAATTATATTAACACTTCAGGTTTTGAGTATATTCATTTGTCGTAATTAAGATAATATTCTCATTTCAGCTTCTATTCAGTTGTGATGATCACGGACGTAAATTTTTTCTTCGGTTTCTAGTCTCATAAAACTTACCTCGTTATTGAATTTTTCAGGGTTTTGATTGATTCTTGTAATAGAATGTATACTTTTTTATCTCATAGTAATTGTCTGCATCTTTCATTGTAACATCTAGTTTGTTGAAGTGAAATTAATTTATAGTGCTTTGAAAATGAAATTAAAGCAATATACTTTTTATTTCTTTGTAGAACTACTATGCAAGTGGTATATAATTATCTTCCTTAAGAGAGATTTGTACATGGCTATGAATTAGACCAATTCTTATGTATGAATTAATAATCAATTATAACATTCTTCCTGGTTATACTTTCTGTTGTTACCAAAAATCTCAACAGTGATCTTCATGCAATCTCCTCTTTGGTTGGAGCTACTTGTTTCTTCAAAGTCTGCAAAACACAAACAAGGAACCTAAAAGACAAGGAACCTAGGGGTGGTTCCTAAAGGCCTCTAATGCCCAAGTCAGTATTTAGTCAATATTTTGACATAATTTTCTAGGGGAGAATGGACATACCTTCATTGTTGATTGATATATGTATTTATACATGAGTCCTCCGGTAGAAGGGAGCGTGTCGAGGAAACCTCTCAGAGGCATGCTGAAGAATCTTTGCGAGACACGATGCATGTCATGATTGTCCTTGATTGGATAGAGGGAGGGGCGACTTTTGACAGAAAATGATGGGAATTAATGGTTGATATGCCTTCACGGTGACATTTCGGAGGCTGATCTGACATCGTGTCATGGCTATTGGACATATTGGGTGCTACTTTCTGGGCCAATGATGGCCTTGTGCTCGAGGTTAACAGAGCTCTCCTCGTGAACTTCAATCTTTAATATGTGCTCGAGTTTGTGCAACTCGAGCTTCCTTATAAACTTCCTTTCGTTCTAGGCTTCTTAATGTGGTATAACACGTGTCGTCAGGTTAATGGAGGTTGGGAAAATACACATAACAGTTACCCCCAGTTAAGGACTCGGGCGACCTCTAATACCCGGGTCTAAAGACTTCACTATATAAGCTCCATGTCCGAGCTATCCGGGTGTGATAAACTTCATCTGTCTTGGGCATCTCACACTTGTGCCTTAAGTTTTATTCGTCAAGAGAGCCTGGACCGAATGGAATTAATTATCTGAGCCCTTCTATCGTGCATGCATTGTTTCATATTTTTCACATTTCGAGATCGTTAACCCCTTGGGAGTGGGGGCATTAATGGCGCCTGGGTACGCGTAGAGGAGGGTGGGGGTCACTATTCCATTAGTCTTGACTTCTCGATATGTCACGTCATTTCATTCTGTCATTTAGACTTTCATAATATTCTCATTAGACCACGAAATGGCCGTTCATTTATTGTAGAGTGGCCCCAACAGTTGCCACCATGGCCCCTTTTAATGCCCATTAAATGAGCGATTTCCTCATTCAAGGACTAAAAATGGGTGGTCCTTCTCATTTCCCTCATCCTTTCCTTCTTAATAGAATTGAAATCCCTGTTCATCTTCATCTCTCCTCATGATTCCTTTGGGAGAACTGTAGTCCTTCCCCATATGAGGGCGTTCTTTCATTTTGGGGGTTCTCCTTCACTAACCTCCTCATTTCTCATGACTGTCACTTCCCTCTCTGTTGTCTCTTAAATGCCAAGCCACTAAGTCATCGATGTTCCATTCGTCAGGATTTTCCTGTCATCTATAAGCCTGTTCGGCAAATTTTTTTTGTCTGTGTTTTACTTTCCGCCCCTACTGGTAGAGACTTTACCTTTAACAAGGGCCTAAAATTCACCTGGTATCCTTGTCTTTTGCTTTGTAATGAAGCACATTTACAGGCTATAATATATCTCCTTCCTCCGTGCCGTCATTCCTCTTTATCTTTCGTCAACTTACTCCACTGGCCGTTTGAAGTGGGTTGATGTACCGAGAATAGGTCAAGGATGGGATCGTTCCAACCCCAAGGACGGGTGTCTCCTTAGTTTCTCCCCTTAAGGGAAGAGATTGACGCCCCAAGATCAGAACAAGCAAATTCCTCGAGATCTTAGAAGAGTTCAATGAAGATGTAGAGATCCCGCAACCACCACCCAGACGTGAGGGGCCTTTTACCTTTAAGTTAACCTAGGAGGGGCTCGCCCCTTTAGCCAAGAGATTTTTATACTTTTACATTTGCTTGTATTTATAATCCTTTCTCCTTATTAAAGAGAATGAACTTTCTTAATCTTCGACTCCTTCTTTCGTCACTACTCTTATTTATTTCCTTCGTCGTAACATTTTATGGTTGCACGAGCTGTGATTTTAAGTAGTAGACATTCCTCGAGTAATGACTAGACGAGACCTTAATCTTCCTTTATTCCTTCGAGTTATGAATGTTCTTACTTATTCCTGCTGACCTGAGCTGCGGGATTGTCCTGACCCTAAGCTTGAGTGGGTTACGAACAGACTTGGTCCTTTTAAGTGGGTTGACCCCATTTGAGAAATATGTTCAGGCGAACCATCCTCAAATTGAGAGTTTAACTTTTGATGTTTAGTCAAGCTTACCTTCTCTTTGTTGAGCTTTATCCTGGTCTGGTGATTTAGAAAGCCAGTTAAATTTGGCCAAAGGACCTTTCCTTCTCCACTTATCTAGGCGTCTCTACTCTAGATAAATCCTTGAGCTGAAACGCTCATCGGAGACCCTTATCCTTATCTTTCGAGCTATTGTGCTCGGTAGATATCATTGTCCTTGGTAGCAAGATTTCCTTGGTTAAGACTTTCTTTTACCCCTCTCGGACGAACATGAGTGCTCAGTGGTCATCTTTCTTTAATGTCTAGCCAAGCGTGCCTACCCTGGCTAGACATTTTAATCCCACTTTCGAGCATGAGTGCTTGGCATACATTTTTCTTTGATGTCTATCCCGTTGTGTCTGCTCTAACTAGACCCTTGAATCACATCTGCGAGCATGAGTACTCGATAGACCTCACTTTTTATTTTGATGTCTAGTCAGGCGTGTCTGCTCTAGTTAGACCCTTGTTCCCTACTACGAGCAGGAGTGCTCGTCAGACATCATTTTTTCCTTGATGTCTAGTTAGGTGTGCCTGCTCTGGCTAGACCCTTGATCCCGTCTCTGAGCAAGAGTGTTCGGCAGAAAACACTTTTTGCCTTGATGACTTGTCAGGCGTGTCTGCTCTGGCTAGACCATTGATCATTTATGCGAGCAAGAATGCTTGACAAACATCACTTTTTACCTTGATGTCTAGCCAGGTGTGTCTGCTCTTGTTAGACCCTTATCTTGTCTATGAGCAAGAGTGCTTGGCAGACATCACTTTTTACCTTGATATCTAGTCAGGTGTGCCTGCTCTGGCTAGACCCTTGATCTCGTCTGCACAAGATTTCTCGGTAGACATCACTTTTTATTTAATCTCGAATGGTGGGATAGAGCACCTCAGCAATCATTACTTTTTATTTAATCCCGACTGGTGGGCTAGAGCACATCACCAGTCATCACTTTTTGTTTAATCCCGACTGATGGGCTAAAGTACCTGACTAGTCATCACTTTTTATTTAATCCTTACTAGTGGGCTAGAACACCTCACCAGTCATCACTTTTTGTTTAATCATCCGTCGCATGTTGTAGAATACCTAATCCTTGAAGACTTGTAGGCTAGCCAGAAAATCATTAGCAGATATTTCCACTGCATGTTCTATTTTCCATAAAAGTATATTCGCGTGAAAAAGACATTATAAGAGGTTAATCCTAAATAAGAATATTGTTTGAGTAGAAGAATGAATCCTCTTATCTAGCCAATGTCGACGAGCACGTGTTCCTTGTCGTCCGTTTCACTGAGGTGGAGGGCCAAAGACAACCGAGCTTTTATTTTTCGAGTCGTTGCCCTTCATTTTTTATAGGAGCATCATTCCTTTCGAACTTCATCTTGGCCTTAACGGTGGGATCCCTTTATCCCCACACACTGTTACGGGTGGGCCACAACTCTTCCTCCCCGACTGTCTGGGTGGGAGTACGGTTGAAAATTTTGACGGTTAAGGTTTCTTCCAGGATTGCTCTTTGGGCGGCATGCCGATTACGGGCTACTTTCTTGTCATTTAGTCACTTCATGTGGAGGCTTGGGAGGAACACACCCCATTCATTTCACTATGAGGAACCTAGTTCCATCGAGAATAGAGGCTCTTGTGATCGTCCTTATCCTTTCACTTGGGCTTCATGTCCTGGCCAGGCTCGTGAGCCTGCATACCAATTTCGGCATGGCTCTCGTCCTTCCGTTATACCCAAGGTGAGATGTTGGAGCAAGGAGTTGTCCATCCCAGATTTGTATTTCCTTCTAAGATGGAGGATTAGTAGGGGGCTCTGTAATTCAACTGAGAGTATTCTCATTCTCGTTTACCCCGTATAGCGTGGTTTTTCTTCGCCTGTGCCAGAGCTTTACAAAATTGTTGGTGGCCAAAAAAGTTCCCCAACGAATCAAATGGAGGGTGGTCCATCAACACTTTCCTCCACCTTCCCCTATTTCTCATGTACTACCCCTAGAGGGTCCTTTAAAGGCCTTTGCCTTCATTCTTTACCTGGCGGCGTTATTCTCCTTCTTTCTCTTCGGGGATGACCCCAATCAGAACCTTATAAAGAGAGGGCATGTACATCTGCCGTCTAGTTTCATTTTAGTCTCAGTTTCCTCAAGCAGTGGCATTTCTATAGCTAGCCTTCGAGTCACATAGGAGGACCATTTCCCTATAAGAGTCTGTTGCGATCTGGTCGGTGACCAACATGTCTTTCCTCCCTTTACTGATTACCTCAGAGATTGCAACCACCATTTCTTTCCTCCTTCACAGTATAACCATTGCAATGATAAAAGGTCCTTCCTCCGCCGGGGGAAGGGATGAGTCCTCCCTCTCGTTCCGTACTTCGTCAGCGTAGGATGCCAATCTCATGCTCTTTTTATGGGAGAGAAAATGTTTCAAGTACTTTGATTAGAGACGATTTTGTCATTGTTCCCATAGACAGCGTCAACTGTTGTTACTCCTTGTAATCTCCCCTTTGGCTGGAGCTCATTGTATCTTCAAAGTCTATAAAACACAAACAAAGAACCCAAAAGGTGAAGAACCGGGGGAGTGGTTGCCTCGCCAAAGGGCCTCCGATGTCTAAGTCAGTATTTGGTCGATATTTTGGTATAATTTCCTTAGAGGATAATGGACATACCTTTTTTGTTGATTGATATATGTATTTATACCTGAGTTCTCGAGTGGGATGAAGCGTGTCGAGGAAGCCTCTCAGAGGCGTGATGAAGAAGTTTTGCAAGACACGATACACGTCATGATCGTCCTTGATTGGATGGAGGGAGGGACGACTTTTGACATAACATGATGGGCATTAATAGTTGATATGCATTCGTGGTGACATTTCAGAGGTTAATTTGACATCCTGCATGACAATTGGAGTTATTGGGTGCTACTTTCCGATGGTCTTGTGCTCGGGGTTAAAAGAGCTCTCCTCGTGAACTTTGATTTTATACATGCTCGAGTTTGTGCAACCCGAACTTCCTTGAGGCTGACCAGTTGAGATTGGTCCTTCTCCTTAGAAACTTTCTTTCGGCATAGACTTCTCAATGTGGTATGATACGTGTCGTCATATTATTGGAGGTTGAAAAAACACACATAACACTTTCTAATAATCAACTTAGTTAATATAGGATTGATAAAAAGATGACTGATTGAGCTCAAAATGGTATTTTATTATTCGTAAAAATATGGGCATATTAATTAGATAAAAAATTATAATTTCTATGTTTTAGAGAACATAGGTGCAATGGACAGTTTTATGTCATTTCAAATTGTTACATAAACTAATACTCGGCTAGACAAAAAGTTACCGAATCATAACTTGGAATTTTTTCCCATTTATTTTATTCTATGATATTGAATTTAGTATTTTGGTAAACATTATTATTTCTCTCCTCGAGTATTTTAACTTAAGAAGATTTCAGTACTAATTATTTAAGGTTATACATATGGATTAGGGATAAGAGGTTTTCATATGGATGAAATAAATTTTTGTAATATGAACTAATTTTTTATCAAAGATATATTATAATTCAAATCGTGTGGATTATAATGAATCAGATTCATTGTCTTACTAAGAAGGTGAGAATCAAAATCAAACCTCTAAGCAAACTTCACTTGTTGAACGAAGTAGAATAATGCATGAGCTAAGGTTTTCGACTAAGGTCAAATTTTTATCAATAAACGCGGTGTACCATGTTGACAGATAAATTACATCAAATTAAATGACTTTAAACATTTATCATAAATGTACCATGGAAACATGTCTTATGAACTAATTAAAATTGTATGCATGCTATTATCGTTACTTAATTATGTTTTCAGCAGTCAAATGGAGCTTCTTATGTTAATCTCAATCTTACCTAAGAGTCAAGGATCCTTGGTTCATGATAAGTTAGGTTGACGCAATTAGCAATAGCAATGTTGTTTTCCAAAAAAAACGTTAACTTTAATTTATCAATGTATTGAGAAAGTATTCGGTACAACTGAAGTACTGAATATTCAGTACTCTTTCATATCATCAATTGCTATATGTCCAAAAATATTACATTTTATTCAGATTTTATGGATAGAGAATAAATAGATCTCTTGAAATTTGTAAAACGTGTACACGTGTCATCAAATGATATGGATGAGTACTGAAATTTTTTGGTACTCCAGGAGTACCAGAAATTTGTCCCTATCTATACATACTAATACTATATTAAAAGAGGCTTAAAGGTGAGAAAGTTTTTTATTTCCCATTTTACCCTTTAAACAACTTTAAAAATCAGACAAATTAGGTACTTCACATATTTTTTATTTATTTCATTTATATAATAAATTTACTAATAGTTTGAAAATTAAATATGTTTACAATATTATGTATTTAGGAATGTGAAAGTCCATAAAGATTAACTCAAAATTTTTTATAGAAAATGAATATTTTTTTTTTCAGTTGTCAATAATTTGTTCATTGATAATTCTAAAATTTATATTATATAATAGTTATGTTATTAGCAACATGACATTTTATACAAATGAATTTGGAGAAAACATTAATCTATTTTCTCATAATCTATCAATCATATAATCATTTCTTAATAGTGTAACAAATTGAAAAAATAAAGTCATTTTCTATAATATTTAAAAAAGTAATGTTATATATATTATAATTTCAAGCATCTAATTTTATTTTAAAAACAGCTTACTTTATGTACACTATTTTCGGATACTAAAATTTATAATATATAGATAAGATATAAAATTTCTATTATTACAATCTAATGAGTTTCTACACTACTAATTTTATATATAACATACAACGCATGTTGTTGGGTGAGGGAATCGTGTATTTTAGCTAGAGACTGATTTGCACGTTAGTTAATTCGATGTCTAATATAAATTTAAATGCATGAATATTAACAATCAGTGTATTATTTCTTATTTTATAGTAGAAAAATGAATATGCTTAATTTTTCTATGTAGTGAATGAATAAAAAAATATTAATCATGTGTAATACACATAAGTTTTTACTAGTATATTAAAAGTGAGATGAGAAGGAGAATCATTTTTTGACCATTTTATCCATTTTTTATTTTACAATTTCAAATTTACCCTTGAGTTTATTTATTAATGTACATCGTTAATAGTTATTTTTTTATTTCTCAAAATGATGTATACATTGAGCAAACTATTTTTTGTTATTTCTAATTTGAATTTTATTTTTAGACAGGAAATATATTAAGTTATTTCGTTGTTAAGAAATATGATGGAAAAATTCAATCAATAATCAATAAAAGAGTAAAACATGTTTTTAATTTATTTGTCACATGAAGATCAAAGAAATAATTTTTTGTTAAAAATTATAAATTAATCATGTTATAATAATTATGATATTGGGAACATGAAAATTACATATAAATTAATTTAAAGGAGGACATTATATATTAACTATCTCTTACTATGATAGTTATTTTTTAAGAATATGACAAATTGATGGAGTAAAATAATTTTCTATATTATTCAAAGAGCAATATTACATAATGTGATTTAAAGATTATAAACAAACTAATGTATTTACATATTACAACAAGTTTTAAAGATAATTAATATTAATTTTAAATCATATATTTATTTGAGATTAGTTTAACACGTGCGATGTACATATTTTTCTACTCGTATTCAAAAACATGTTGTGGTGATGTTAAAAAATGATTAAATCCAACTCATATCCCTAAATCCAATTAGTGTTGGTAATTTTATATCCATAAACTATGAATTTAGAATCATATACTCTTAATGTATAAGAATTAGCCAATTTGACCCCTAAACACTAATACCGTTAATTTTATAATTAATAATCTAACAGTAACTTATTTTTTAAAATTAAAACCCTATTAAAACACTATTTAAGTACGAAATTAAAATACTATTAACGCCTAACTGTGAGTTGTCTTTCTCTTCTTCTTCGTTCCCTCTCTCTCTCACTCTCACTATTTCTTTCTCGCTCTCGTTACTATTTCTTCATACTGTCCGTTGAGTAAATTTACCACTGATTTGGCGAAAGTTAAGGGAAGAACGAAGAAAAGGAAGAAAACTCATATGAAGAAAAGGGAAAAAGAGATTAATCTTTTCCCATTCAGCTCCTCTTCATTGGATTCGAGTTTTTCAAGAACATGGAGGTACAGCAGCGAAGAAGAAGACGAAACAGACGCAGAAGACGAAACAGAGACTTTGTTTTCTTCCACGAGTTTATCTTTTGATTCGTCAGAGTGTTGCCGGCGGCTCCACTCTGGTCGAGAAAGTGTAAATGATAAAAAAACAGGCATTCGAAGCTAAGCGCTGAAATGGGTTTGGTTCCACCAAAATGAAAAGTGAAAGAAAGCTTTGCAGTAGTGAAAAAATCGAGCGATCCATACACTGGTTTTAGAACATCCATGTTGGAGATGATAATTGAGAAGCAGATGTTTTCAGCGAAGGATCATAAGCAGCTGCTGCAGTGTTTTCTTTCGTTGAATTCGTCGCATCCTCATAGAGTGTCCAAAGAACATCTTAGTTCTGGATGTACATCTTAGAAACCAGAGAGAGAGAGAGAGAGAGAGAGAGAGAGAGAGAGAGAGAGAGAGAGGGAACTTACTCTTATTAGTGTTGTAAATAGTGTTTTAATTTTAAAAAGTAACTTACCCTTAGATTATTAATTATAAGATTAACGGTATGAGTGTCTAAGGTTAAATTGATTAATTAAACATCAATTATTATCAAGACAAAGCTCTTTAAAATGGGTCCTGTGCCCTCAGTTATAAATGGGTCCGAGTCTTTAAAAAGGAATACAACACTGTGAAGAGTCGTTTGAAGAGCTGGTGTTCCAAATTTGTAAGTTTGCTTTAGAGATAAGTCTAATGTTATGTGGTTAATCAGATCATTATCCTCCTAGTCTAGAGGACGTTTTACAACAAGAACGTTTTGTTGGTTGTAATCCCTCTTCTTTTCGTGAATGATATCTGTTACTAATAATATAGGCGTTTAATAAACTTGTTTTAGAGTCATGGACAATAAATCTAGAATTTTCATTGCCTTACAAAGTTACAAGGAACTAGGGAGAATACCATTTAGAAAAATTCAAAAAATAAACTTGATATTTCTAAATAATTTCATACTAAGTATTAAATCAATTTTTTTAACCGAATGATGTATTAATTATATACTTATCAATTATGTGTCACTGACCACCGTATAATCACAATGTTATTACAGTCAATAACTATTTATGATTATAAGAAAATTGACTAACTTGTCTAAAAAAATATGAACTTTGAAATCTTCTAGGATACTCCATTAATTTAGACATGGACTCGTCTAGTTTCAAACTCTATACGGTTAAATTTATTTTACTAATTAATAACTCCATACAAAAATGTCTTTCTCAAAATACTCCCACATATTGTATTTTCTTTTGTAAGATATTAATATTCTCAATTACTTAATTAATACAATTTATAATAGACAATCAAATAAAATTTAGAATATGACCAATGTTAAAAATATTACTCAAATTTCTTAGAGATTTGGTTTCTTATTTTATGGAGGTATTTTAGGAAAATATTTTTTTGTGATAATGTGTTTTAAGTGAGATTCCTATTTTGAATAGAAAAGTTAGATGCTTTGGTAGTTCCTGACTATGTCCTAAAGGGAGCATCCCGTAGCGAGGAGGATGTGCCTTAAGAGATAGAGGGCAACTTTATAATGTTAAAAAGGACTTTATCCCAAGAGCAGATATCACATGATATTGAGAGGCTTGTAAAAGGATTTTGCCCGTGCTGAATACGATTTTTAAGTTAATGGTTTGCTCAAGTCCGATCGAGAGCAGTGTCTAATGAGACATATTGAGTATGTAATGTAAAGATTAATGAGACAACCTGGACGTATGCAATTGACCGAAGTTAAAACAATCTTATTGTTTTATTGACGCTTACATGACAACAACAAATAACAATAACATGTGAGTAGGGATTTGAAAAATACTCGTGGGTGTAAATACCTATGGATATTTGATTTAATGGTTGAGTTCCAAATATTGTATATGGGTGTGAGTTTTAATTGAGTGGGTAATTTTTTACCCATTATATATGGGTAGGGTATGGGTAATATCCAATACTCATTGGGTACTCATAAAATTCATTAGTTTGTTTTCTAAAGACAACAATATATAATAAAAATTGTGATGTAATTCTATTTTTCACTCATGGTTTACAATTGAATTCCATCGTAACTATAATTTATCAATGTTATGGTCGAATAGCTAAACAAATGGAAACAAAATTAATTTTTTTATTATCGAAATAAATTGTATCACAGTTTTATAATCGAATAATCAAACAAAAATTCATCAAGTTTACAACTAAACAAATTTGAATCGTCAATTTTATAAATCAAACGACACTTAAAATAATTAATTTTATAATCGAACTAAATTAGAATTCATCAATTTTATCGTCAAACCAAACCGAATCATCAATTGAATAACCAAAACTAAAACCATCAATTATAGTCGAATCAAACCAAAGTTCATCAATTTAACGTTTGAATAACATTAAAATTCAATTTTATAATCAAACGAATCCAAAATTTATCAATTTTACAATCAAACTAAACTGGATCATCAATCTTATAATCGAATAATCACGCTACAGTTCATTAATTTTATAATTGAACTAAATTGGATCGTCAATTTTATAATCGAATAATCATACAACCGGATTAACTGATTATCAATTTTATAATTGAATAACTAAACTAAAATTCATCAATTTTATTAGGGTTATAAAATAAATAATTTTGTCGACTCAGTTTTCAGTTTAAATTTTTTGTGATGAAATTTATTATCCAGCTTTCAATTGGAGAGAGTAATTTTAACCAAACCATTTATCTCAGTTCAGTGAAGAGAGAGAAATGAATGATGAAAATAAAATTGTTCGTTGCATTAAAAAAAGTAAATAAAAAATAATAATCCTATAGTTCTAAAGCCAAAAAAAATAGATGAGTGACCATTGGGTAGTTGTTAGGTACTCATGCCTTAGTTAGTATTAATCAAACTCACCCATATAATTTAACATGTGTATGGATTGACTATGAGTAGTAAAAATTTAATATGAGTATTTAGTGAATAAATCATACCAACCATCCGAACATGTGAGTAAATTTGGTTTTTACAAAAAGCACAAGTGCGGTATTTAAGAAAATATTTTCGTTTGGATGCATTTGTATCTAAGTTGAAACTTAAAAAGGAATGTTCGGGTAAGGTTTGAGACTAGAAAGAGTGTCCATGTAATTAAAACAAACTAATGAGACATTAGTTGAATTTATAGTATAAGAAACATAAGATAAAGCAGGAAAGCGATGATTACAACAACATACCCTTGAGTTTATTTGATCATTCAAATCCATGAATTAATACAACATCCACAATATTTGTTTCCAATCTTTTCCAACATCTATATTACTTAGCACCATTTATCTTTCTCAATTCTTCTTCCAACTCTCCTCTAGAGCTATAAGAGCCAAATGAAAGCTTCAGTTTCTTGTACAATAGCAAAAGCACATGAACCTGAATGCTTTCCCAGTCTACGCATGGAGAAGTCGATAAGAATACATTCTATTCAGAGAAAAACGACCAATGTTTTTCTACATAATTCTCGAGAGAATTGTTTTAGTGCGTTGGATCGGGATTGAACTTCGCGGATTCCCTCCAGATGAGTTCTTTTATGTGTTCTTCAGTGCATGATGGTTGTTCAAAATCAAAACTGAAGGGCCTAGCACAGACAGGCTCGTCATTGATATCATGAAGGGACGATAAGTATGGGTGACAAAGTGCCTCTTCTACTGCAATATAAGATGCACGAAATTTCAGAATCATAAACTTTCTTGGATAGAAGAGATGACAAGTATCATTTTTTATTTTCTCGGCGGTATATCCACAGTAATTTTTCACGAAGAAAACTGTTAGCTAGTTTCTAGATTTTACTTGTACCTGTAATGCGCTTGTTGGGATCAAACACGAGCATTTTCTCTAGAAGGTCGAGGGCTCCAGCAGACATGTTTGGGAATCGAGTTGAAAATTGTTGCTTTCGGAATTGAGGTAGTTGCTTAACATATCTTCGAGCATTATCGCTTCGGAGAAATCCAAGACTAGCATCATCCGGCGAACCTAGTAACTTTTTTAATACAAAAATAAACAAGAATATGTGACGTTAGGTATGGTATAATATGCATGAATCCTTGAGAGAGAGAGATCATAGTAAGAGAGAAAGATCATAGTGAGAGAGAGAGTTCATAGTGAGAGAGAGAGAGAGAGAGAGAGAGAGAGAGCAAACTATAGAAAAACTAGAAGAGTTCTAGTTGTAAAATTTGTACCTCTGTGATAAGCCTCAGCTGATGAACATAATCTTTTCCAGGGAACAAGGGCTCTCTAGTCATTATTTCACCAAGTATACAGCCGACAGACCAAACATCAATCGCAGCTGTATATTCTGAACAATTTAAGAGCAATTCTGGTGCTCTGTACCAGCGGGTGACAACATATTCCGTCATAAAATCAGTTTCTGATGTTGTCCTTGCCAGTCCAAAGTCTCCAATTTTAAGGTCACAGTTTGAATTCAGAAGAAGGTTGCTGGGTTTAAGATCACGGTGCAATACATTGGCAGAGTGTACATATTTTAGCCCCCTTAACAGCTGATATAAAAAGTACTGCATATATTCCACAAATGGAAAATTGTCATGAAAAAATTCAAACTTATGAATTAATGAACAAATTCAAACATACGGAAACTTATGAATTAATGAACAAATGGAAAATTGTCATGAACAAATTCAAACATATATTCCACCAAAAGGGGAAAAGTTTGTGAGTATTACTTGTTTAAGTTCATGAATAAGAGAGACTCAATTTTAATAAAAGAATTGAACTTTATGGCGAGATTGTCTTCTTATATGAATATATAAAAAAAAAATTGGGAAAGTTCCTCTAACACACTTGTAGATTCCTTAGATGATGCAGTCATTTTTCTAGTTTGTAAAATGACATATAAGTTCATTCTGTTAAAAGTATGTTAGTTTTGGTATGAAAAGTAAAGATTATTTTTATAGACTCAACTACTTTTTATAACCCATATACTATTTTGGGTATGCATATAAATTACGTGAATTCCCGAATGCCAACATCTCGACACAATGGAGGTTTTGTAGCGCGTCATGAGCACCAGGCTAGGGGAAGGTTAGTTTGAATGTTACAAATATGCTTTGGACATTTATGGAATCAGGAAAATGAGGGGTATTTTTGGGATACATGTCATTTAGACGGCGTTAGAAATCTAAAGGTTTTGGGTTTTTCTGTCACGGAAACCTAATATGAAGGAGGCCTAAGTCAATTTTCAAATTAGAAGGTTGTCCGTGTCATTTAAATAAACAACGGGGAGTATCATATTAATCTTCCTAAACGTATTTTAAGAACTTCTAAGTAAGATCAAACTCTACATAGGATTAAACTTCTAAAATTTTAACAATCATATATATATATATGTTGGATCAATAAATTTGAGTTTTTATTCTCTTAGGGAAAGATATAATCTAATAAGGCTAAACATGACTATCATTAAGATAAGTATGCAGAGTTAATGGCAAACCTGACAATGGTCGTCTGTCAATGATTGATCAGAACGAATTATTTGATGAAGATCAGTGTCCATTAATTCATAAACTATGTACACATCATTGAAGGTCTCCCTTTTTGGTGGTCGAATAATGTCCCTGATGGCAATAATCTGTGAGGGTAAACAAGCTGTAGTTACAGAGGAAGACAAACAGAACAAAGATAGCTGAAAAGCCCTCTACAAAGAAAGGAAAATCGTGAATAAATTTCATATCAAACCCAGATGACTTATCATTTATAAGAGCATGTCTCTAATTTTCACCTTTTTCACATTATACAGTAAATAATAATACATTCTTGCAAGTAATGAATACAAAATGTGTCTAGCTAGCATTTTACACAACTTTATGTAAGATTCTCTGTTAGATGCCAAAGAAGGTTAAGCACTCTGGCATGTACTTTAAGGCTATGGTTGGATCTTGAAAAATAAGAAGAAAAATGTGAGAGGAGAAGTAGGTGGAATTTGAGAAAAAGTAAAGGAAATTGTTATTAGAGTAAAGTTAATTCATATAACTATTTTCCGCTTTATATTCCAAAAACTCCAAACAATGGAAATGCAATTCTTCAAGTTTTCACTTTTTTCGCTACTAATTTTCAAGATCCAAACATAACCTAATTGGTCTGCAGGGAGTAGTTTTTTCATCTGCAAATATTTTCATAATTTCAAGACCCAGCATCTGCGAGACCTTATTTCATCAAGCCTAATTTTTCTTGTAACTCTAGTGCTAAAGAACAAGTAATATGATTAGATTCTGACTGCAAACAGAGAAGAGATTCTTTCTTTTCTATGCTATTAGTTCTCAAGGGGTTTCTTTGGAGGTGACTATAGATGTTTAACAATGAGCTAAAAAGTTATTAAGTTAATGGAACTTACATTTTCATGGCTCATATGGCGAAGAAGTTTAATTTCTCTCAGTGTCCTTTTGGCATCTATTCTATTGTCAAATGCATTACCAATTTTTTTTATGGCTACTTCCTCGTGTGTCTCTGAATTCACAGTAGCACTGCAAAGAAAGAAACCACCACCTTACTATCATTTCAGCAATTATCCATCATATTGTCAATAGAGAAAATGGAAAAAAAAAAAAACTTATTTCTTAGGTTTTTAAATACACATTAGTTTTCTAAAAGTATATGTAAACGGCCAGATAGATTTGCTGTCAAAGAGTTGAGAAGATTGAGCAAGATAAGGTTGAATGATGAAAGGAAACTCCCAAGAGCTGGAGCAAGTTTTCTGAAAGCTATGTGCCTAACATAACTAGATGTTCATCATATTAGAAACATAGTAACCAATACAAAGAATATATGGTGGATATGAATACCAAAGTAACTTATTTGTATGAAATTAGGGGAAGGCCAAGTTCCATACAAGCAAACAAAAACCAAGTCCACGTCTTTCATTCATTGTTCAAGTTCTGCAGATTAAAATCTACCTTTCAACTACGGAAATGGATTCAGCAATCAAGTAAGGTTACTTTCTAGACAACCAAAATTCAGATTTAGAGTTGAATCAAAACAATCTAGAAGACATCTCGTACTCCCTGCACAACCTTTTTTAGCTAAACAAGCAAAACCAGACCCAAAATGACCAAAATGATCAAAAGACGGCATAAATCAAACAACCCACCAAAAGGGGAAAAAGCAAATTAGAAGTCAACGATTTAAGTGTACAAAAAATCTTACCAGACGAGGCCATAAGCACCTCTACCGATGGGTCGGATGGGAGGAACATACTTAGAAGAAACCTCAAACAAGTTACCATAAACATTGTACTGAACGTATCGACCCCCATGAGTGTGTACCCCTTTGATCTTGCCCTCTCCTGAAGTACCCGAACTCGACTCTCTGGTCGCCATTTTCGAAGTTTAAAAGAAAACCCAGAAGTGGGTTTTTAGTTTCAAGAGCTCAAATACCTTCTAAATGGCTGAAATTAAGCAGAGGCTGGCTCTTCTGCTAGATTCGGCTTTAAGCATTGTAAGCAAATCTTATGGTGGTAAAGTTTATTTGGACTTTTTGAAAAGAAGGGTCTGAAAATGTGAAGTGCAATGGTAATGGTGAACACAGTTGCTTTTGCTTCCTCTTTTCTTTTTGATCTGAAAATGGTTTGAAAATCCGTGATATGAAGCCGACACATTTTCCCCTGTTCAAATTCAAACTTCAAAACGATTAATTAATTTAATTTTAAATTAATCGTCTTTAATTGGGAGGCATTGCTTTAGTACGGTTGTATCCGTGCAATTAGTTCGTATTGCCCACCTGAAAATCTTTAGCAGCAATTATCCATTAATTAACGTACACGTGGATCTTTAAAAGTGGATAACCCGACAAAAAACACAAGTAATAGTTAGTGGAAGAGTGTCTGCCGTTCGACACTGCAGTTGAGTGAATCTATACCGTTTAATCTGATCTGATCTAGATTTTATCTAACTGTTAAAAAAATAAAATAAAATAAATTTTTTTTTATTTTTCTTATTTAATATGAGTCGTTCAGATTTAATTGTACGGATCAGATCTAACTTCTATTCGAAAGTTATAGAAGATATAGATCCATAGTTAGTAGCCAATCTGTGTGGATATTCTGGACGGATATTCACGTTATATTTTTTTTTTGGAAACACACGTAAGATTCGATCTCTCTCCTTCATAAACCTAAATTAAAAAAAACACTATTTGCTTCTTTTTTAATTTGTTTTCTCAATTAATTTAGATTTAGGTACCCAGATAGGGCAAACAAATCCTCTTCCCAGATGATCTCTATCTACCCAACTGTCTATACTAACATTCTATTAAAGAATCATCTAAGCCCAAGTGATTATTTCTTTCTAATTATACTGTATGAACTAATAACAACTATAAGTTCAACTTAAAAGTCTTGTTTTTTTAAAAAATTGTAACATCGTTGTAATTGTTATGATCACAACTCTAAGAATTGGGAAGCGTGTAAAATATAACAAAAGATAAATAATTAAATGCAAAACATAAATAGTTTATGTGGTTCGGCAATATGTCTACATCCATGGGTGAATATGAGAAAAATTCTACTAATCAACAAAGAGAGAATAAAAGAATGTCAAAAGCATATTCACAAAACCAAATCCCACAAACTCAAATATTATACCAAACGCTAAAGTATAACCTTAGCATGTTCGTAGGTCTCATACAAACCCCTAAGTCAAATGACTTCTTTCACTGCTTCTGCTACTGCTATGTACTCTACTTCTGTACGGTGTTACTGTAGCTGTAGAATAGCCTTCGACCATGTAGCACAACCAGAAAGTGTGAACAAATAACATGTCACAGAGATTGTCTTTTATTAAGAGCACCAGCATAGTCAGAGTTGACAAAACCAACAACACTGCTACTAATGTCTCAAAACTCCTGGTAAGCTTAAATATGTGATGCCTTTCAAATATCGAAGGATCCAGTTCACAACTTGCCAATGAACCTTGGCAAGCTTCCTCATGTATCTGTTGATGACAGTAACAACATGTGAAATATCTGGACGAGAACAAACCATAGCATACGACCAATTGCGCTAGCATAAGAAACATGTGGCATCTGCATTTTCTTCATCAATTTATGGTGACATATCTACTGAAAGCCTGAAATGTGTAGCGAACGAAATATTCACAGGTTTAGACTATGGCATACCAAAGCGTTAAGAACTTTCTCAATGTAATTTCTTAAGATAAAAGCAACTTGCCCGCTTGTCTATCCCTCTCAGTTTCCATGCCCAAAATCTTCTTGGCAAATCTTTCATTTCGAACTTACCACTAAGCTGAGTTTTCAACTTAATGATTCCAACTTTATTCTTTGTAGTAATAAGCATATCATCAACATAGAGCAACAAATAAACAAAAGAATCATCTGGAAGACGTTTGTGATAGACACAACTGTCATAGTCGCTCCTGGAATAATCATGCCCACGCATAAAGGAATCAAACCGTTTATACCATTGTCTAGGAAATTGCTTCAAGTCATATAATGACTTCTTCAACAAACAAACATGATCTTCCTTACCCTAAACAACAAACCTCATTTGGTTGATGCATATAAATATGTTCCCCAAGCTCATCATGTAAAAAAGTTGTCTTAACATCTAGCTACTCCAACTATAAGTCAAACAGGCAACCATGGTAAGTAACATGTGAATTGAAGTCCACACCCACTCTCTAGCTATAACCCTTGGCAACTAAGCATGCTTTGAACCTTGGTACTTCAACTTTAGGATTACTTCATTTTTCTTGAAGATCCATTTGTATCCAACAAACTTTTGGCCTTTAGGCGGTTTAACTAACTCCCTAACTATGTGTAACATTCTAATTAAGAAACAACTAAACCCAAGTGACTATTTATTATGAATTAGACTATATGAACCAATAAAAAACAGTAAGACTTTGGTATTTTTATTGAATAGACAACGCGTATTTATGTATAGTAAACATCTTGTTGTTTGAAAAATATTATAAATTTATTATTTCGTGTTGGATGGTATTGAATTTTTTCAATAGCAAAAACTAACTTGAGAAGTTAGGCTTTCACTCATACTTATAACCTGATTATCAGTTCTTTCTACAACCAATGTAAGATAACTCCAACAATCTCTCCCGTTACACATCAGGTCCTGAGTGAGATAATCGTCAGCTCACTTCACTTGGATTTACCATCATCAGGTTCTGAGCTGGATGACCGTCAACTCGTTTCATTCGGATTGACAACACATCTAGCCATGAGTGAGGTAATTGTCGAAATGATTCACCTGGATTCACTAAACATCTGGTCGTGAGTCGGGAAGCCCATGACTCACTTGAGCTAGATTCATTTAACATTAGGTTATGAGGTGAAAATCCAACGACTCGCTTCACCTGGATTAGGTTGGAGATTTGTTGGATAAACTTAAGCCTGGTTCCAAACCAGTGTTAGGTGGTATTGAGTCTTCTCAACTCAGAAAGTAGCTTGAAAGTTGATGCTTTTGTCATATTTGTAAACTGATTATCACTCCATTCTTCAAACGATGTGAAATAACACTAACATTTTGATGATTATAATTTAGATAGTTAAGTAGCAGCTAAACAATTACATATATGAAATGGATGCTCTAGTATTTTTAACTGAAACAGATTTATTTTGCTTTAGTAAATCGTGAAATCATAAGATGTTATTAATCTTACAGTGAGATTTTACTTAAGATCGCCTTATCCCATAAATCAGATCATGGGGTGTGTGCGCTCATGAAATCATCATTGGACTTGGTCCTCAAAAGTTTGAAAGAATGACAAATTTAAGAAAACATAAAATAATTGTCCTAATTCCATCGGGAGATAGTACATATTTTTAGTTTTATTTGGAATATGATTCAATCATAATATTAATATAAGGAGGCGTTGAATGTAACAGGTCAAACAAAATAATTAAATACTAAAGCTTGTAATTTGATTAGAATGAGTTTCTTAAAATTAAGTCAATAATCCAAATTAGTGTACGGTATGAATGTGTATCAAGAACAAACGTGCAAATAGCTCATGTTCAACTACTCTAATAAATCAGTTATTTGAAAGATTTAGAACCATTAAGTTATGAATTAAACTTTAAATAATTAAGGGTCTATTTGAGTCAACTTAAACTTATAACTTAATCTTTTAAATTGTAATTTATTTAAGTTAAATTTTAATCTATAAGTTAAAACGTATTTGACAGAGCTTATTTTAATTAACTTTAAGTTATAACTTATGTCAAGTTGATGTTTGAGAAATAAGTTAATAATTAAATTATTTCAATTGAAATTATTTTAATATCCTTCTTAATGATATAGTTTGAATTTAACATATTTTTTTAACTAGTCAGAATCACGTGCGTTGCACTAGTGAAATATTTTAAGAACATATTTGAGCTTAAAATTATTAAATATGCATAATATCATATCATATATATTTAGATGATAAATACAACTAATATTTAGCAATCCATAAATCAAGACTTACACAAAGACTGTTTAATGAATCTTTATATTCTAATAAATCATGTATATGTAAATCTGTAAATGAAATAATATAACCTCGAAAAAGTTATAATTATACAACGTTACATTTCAGTGTTATTTGAACTCATATCACTAAGTCACTACCTGACATTTTCTTACTAAATCATCAAGATTCATGACTTAGCTAACTATTCGAGCACTAACTATCATGGAGTTTTATCTTAATCAATGTTAAAAATATAAAAGAATGTAAATGTAAATAGAACAAATGTAATTTTTTTGGTTTTATAGGAAGTTAGTATAGTTTAATTATGCACCCTCTTCTGATGAAGTTTTGAACTAAATTATAAATAAAAGAAATATTGATGATGATAGGTTCTGGTTATTTATATTAGTTAAATATGTTAAAATTTCACTCGAAAAAGTAATAATTTTTATTTATGAGTTATAGTGGTTCATTGTGTAAGAATAAATTTATTAAACATAATTGTAATCGGATAAACCGTTATTGTTCCAGATAAGATAATGATTACCAATCGTTATCTTAAAAAATAAAGGTTGTTTCTCGTTATTGAAAAATTGAGTGAAGATGACAAGCTGAACGATCACAATTGTGCAACTGTACGTGATCGCTCATATAAAATTCAACCATTATCTTTATCACGTTTTGTAGTGATATTTCTAGCCTTACAAAAAAATGTGTCTTAGTGTGTAGGTAGTGTGATTTAGACTCTTAGAGATTAAATCACTATTATATTTGTCAGTTATGTAGATACGTATATTCATTCACTGATATAATTAATCAACAGATATGCATGGACATGAATAAGTACAATGATTGTCTTCTAACATATACAAAATAAATATCCATGTACATTATATTTTCGTAGGTTACTATACCAATTGTATTTTCTTATCTTTTTTTAAATAGAAGAATAATAGTTGGATTGATTTATCAAAATAAATATTTTATACTTTTGTATTTTAATTAATAAATTTAGAGCGGTGGATTTTAAAAAGAAAATATAGAATTGGGTAGATATATAAATTATAGATAAATAGTCAATTAAAGAGGATCCCAAGATGATGCCAATGGTCACCGCTACAGAAGTGTGCATGCCATTCCCGATTCTGGAGTAGTAGCACTCAGTGAAACAATATTTTTCCTTAAGAAGTCTTCTCCAAATTCAAGAGTAGTCTGCATGATAGTGAAAATAGTACCATTCTTGATCAGGTGAGTGTAACACCATTTGCTCCATTGAGAATGACTTTCTTTTTCTTTTAACTCAATAAATAGTTGGATTGGATGTAAATTTTATTAACCTTCTACCTATATGGCATTGTGTTGTCCCAAGATTTTTTCTTGAGAATATTTGTGCTTTTTTGGTGATAGATAGAGGAGTGAACTTTTTGAAGCAGTTGATCAAAATTTGAGAAAAATTCTTATAAAGAACAATGCAGAGAATCCATTGGTTTTGGGCATGAGAGTGTGGCCACAGGCTATTCCACAGTTCTTAGTTGGTCATTTAGATCTCTTAAAAATTGAAAAAACTACTCTCAAAGATGGGGGATTTGAGGGGCTATTTCTAGGAGGAAACTATGTATCTAGTGTAGAATTAAAATGCCCCATCCTCTTAATCACACTAAATAAATAAGTTGCAGGAAGCATTTACGGTTGTGAGAGGGGCTTAAAAATGGGTTTTAGGCCTTTGACCCTTCGATATTCAATTGATAGGTATCTATATTATTAACTGTTCATTTTTCCCAAGAAGATCTTAAGTGACATTCAAACCATTTTTAGGAAGTACCATTGGTCTGGTAATGCTATGAGACATGACAATTCAAAAGTTTCCTAGAATGATGTCAGCTAGCCTAATGATAATAGGGGGCTTGGTATTAGGGACCTAATTGCTTGGAATACTGTTGCAACTGCTAAGCATATGTGGTTTCTAATCACTAATCTTAATGCAAAGCTAAACATTTCTAGTTAATCATTTTAATTCATTGAAGCTGATAAAAAGAGCAAATAATTTAGTACATACTCCCAAAAATATGAGCATCTATGGTGCTCTCATGTATTTCTCAAGTTCATATACCCCCCATAATTATCGGGTTTACAAATTCTACATCTTTTGATTTTCTTTTCACTTGATGGTGGGATGGCAATGGAGTGGGATATTATGCATCTAAAACTAATAAGCTTTCACCAGAATGGAAGAGATAAATAACTTTAGAGATACTGATTCCCTATTGTTTAGTTTCATTAAAATATGTAGAGAAAATAAGAGAGGGTGCATTTGCATATTACTTTATCAGTTTCCTTTTCTTTCCTCCTCATACCTTTTACGTTTTCTATTTTCCATACTAATTTTCACGATTTAAGCATAGCTTTAATGTTTCATAATTTTGTCACCTAGGTGGCATGGGGCTTCATTAGGGAGAAATAGCTAAAATGAGGACTGGAGAACGAAAGATCCTTGTTGCTATTTGCCATCCTATTTGAATGCCTTGACTGGGAAAGGGGTTCATGTTGTCACTGCCAATGATTATCTAGCCCGAAGGGACTGTGAGTGGGTTGGTCAAGTTGCTCGCTTCCGTGCACTGAAGGTTGGCCTTATTCAACATATGTCTCATTCCTCTATTTTACTTCATATCATGTACCGTGTTTGGCTCTTTCACTTATTTCATTTTTTGGTCCTTTTTAGTCAGTAAAAAGTATTTGTTATCGCTCAACCGTGAGGTTGAAATTTTTTGTAATGTCTGAGTCTTGAAGTTTTAATTTTCTAACTTCCTTGGAGTTATTTTTTACTCTGTCTACCTGAGGATACTTGTTCATATAATCATATTCACCTCATTCATAATGTTTTAAATATTATTGTGTATAGTTTTTCGTGAATCTCTGCAGCAACTAATCCTTGAGAAATGACATATTATTTGGTTATAATAATTAAACCGAGGCAGATGTTCTCTTCTTATTATCTTGATGTTGACAACTAATATAGAGTGCACTTGAAGAGTTAATCCTTCTTAATATAACTTATCTTCTATGGTTATGAACTTCTATTTTGTGATGGTTTTCCATTTATTGATATACTTCTAAGGTATATTTTCAGAGTCCATCCAAGTTATCTCAGCATCCTATAATTTTTTCAATGCACATAATAGGGTACCTTCGTCATGTAACAATGAGGAAGTTTTTAATGGTATAGAATATGCCAAGTGAGCAGAGAAGGGAAATTGTTTTATGTGACATCACATATGTCACTAATAGCAAGCTTGGTTTTGATTACTTGAGAGACAATCTAACCATGGAAAGTAAATGTTGATTTATCTACTTTTTTGTTTAGTAATTGTTTTTACATTTTGTTAAGATCTAGCAGAATGCCATTTGTATGGTAACTGAATGTTGTAGAACTTGTCTTGAGGGGTTTCAATTACTGTGTGATTGATGAGGTTGATTCAATCCCTATTGATGAAGCGAGAACTCCTTTCATTATATCTGGTCCTCTAGAAAGACCTAGTGATCAATATTATAAAGTTGCCAAATTTGTTGCTGCCTTTGAACGTGACATCCATCATACTATGAACTTTTTTCTTTTATAACTGCATTTAGGAAAGGACTGCTAATAACTTAGTGAGGGTATGGAGAGTGTAAATTACGTAGGCTCGAGGGTTTCTTGACCTCTTTTGTATATTTTCATATATTAATAAAAAGTTAAGCTTCTTACATAAATAAACTTAGTAGTGTATGGAGGGCCTTTAGGCAGGTCTCCTTTCTCTAATCAATTATTCTACTTGACCTGAAAAGATGCATTAAATATTCTTTTCACAATGTTAGTATGATGTAACCATATGATGCTGAATGATGGGTATTGCATAAGCATTAGCCAAATTATCTACATACTTCAACATAATGAAGAAGGTGACAGTGGTCTATTTGTTGCATGACCTTCACCTACGCTTATGTGTCGGTGTAATGTTTGATATTGCTTTTATTTCTCATTTTCTCATTTTATTCCTCCATTCTAGTTTAGATTAATTTCGTTAGATTAAGTACAGATTGATGGAATCTATCTGAAGGAAGTAGTATTTGAAGAAATAGCCTCTGTGTTGTCACTAATATAGGTAGATGAGGAAAAAGCTAGGCAGCCAGGTAACAATTTGCAAATCATCATATTTCTGAAACACTGTCTGGATGTTAGCTCTTGAATCTAATCCAACTTTGCTACCTCTCTGTAATTTCAGGATAAGGATGATTCTGACGTTTTATTCATCGAGTTTCTGGTTCACTCATTTTTTGCTCATAAAGTTTTTTTTTCTAATATTAAGCTACGACAGTTTCTGATTCACCAAGACTTCTGCTTTATTCTTCTTGTTATATTTTCCATTCTTGATAGTTATACCCTTATTTCATATTTGGATTTTATTGGTTTGAATTTTAGTGGATTAAATGAAATGTAAGTTATCTTTTTTCTTCTTTCACCACATTTTCTTTGTTTAATATGTATTATTTAGTTTTGGTAAGATTTTCTGGACTTGTATGTTCCAATGTGGGGTGATTATGTTGCTTTGGGAACCTTTATCCAGATTGGATCGATAGGTATTGAAATCATATGTACTAAAATGAGATCTAATTAATAAAACAAAAGCTTTTATCTTTTATCTTTTCTTGAACTCTAGATATGGGGGATTCCCCATCAGCTAAAGTTTATGTAAAGTAACTTTAGATGATGGGGAATCTACGTCATCTATATGCTTTTTGCGGCGACTAAGATGACGGGGATTCCTCGTCATCTATCTACTTTTCATGGTATGTACGATGATGGGGATTCCCCGTCATTGTACACCTTTATAATGACAGTTTTTTAAAATGACTAAATGTGACAGCCCGGTAGATGACAGTCGGGCAGCTGTCAATATAGGGTTGTAATAACAGGTTTTACCCGTCATGTAATCCCCTTTTTGTAGTAGTGTCTGTGACATACTCTTTATGTTAAGAAATTTACATGGAAGAAGGCCGATTGTTAAGAAAGATACAAGGAAGAATTTGGGAAAAACATTTTGAGAAAGCTACAAGGCATCATGATTAGATGACATAACCAGAAGGCTATGGCTAAAAAGGGGGAAAAAATGAAGCAACAATTATCATCGGAAAGAATTAAATGGATGAACAAACCCAACCGTCCAAGGGCTATTATTCATGGGCAAGATTGGAATGCTACTTTCAGATCGTTCCACTACTAGATAAGTAAAATTTAGAAAAGCCCATATTATCCACATTTCTCTTGTTCCTAACTAGTATTATCACATATGTGTTTCATTTGAACGAAGTGTAAAGTCTATATATGATATGTACCGCATTTAATGGCTATCATGCATTATTAAACTGATATATGATTATTCTTTCATTATATGTTTCTCAATCTTTGATACATAACTTAAATATAGACATTCAAATATATACTAATTGATAAAATTACAACTTAAAATACCAACATGTAATTAGACAATTAGATTATAATTTTGAAGTACACACTTTGGTAAATATCTTTAACGTTAACGACCCATAACATTCAAAATAGGTAGAAACGACCCATAATATTCAAAATAGGTAGAAGCAATCCTCATCCGTACGTATCATTAACGTTAACGACCCATAATATTCAAAATATATAGTAGCCATCCTCTTTCACGAATATCTTTAATGTCTAAACTTGAAGACTTCAAGGTCACACTTGTAGGCTTAAGAGTCAAAATTGAAGTGCTCAACTCCACAATCGTAGACTTTAAGTTTGCACTTGGAGGCCTCAAGGTCACATGCCAAAATCCTATTGTCTTCCCTCCTTATTTAAAGTGAAAAAAGCTCAATTTGATAAGAGAGCTCACATGTTTTTAGCGGAACCTAATTACTTTGGATAATTGGTTTTAAGCCCCTTATTGAACCCCTCAGCATGATTGCTGGTCTAAAATGTTGTTTAATTATAAGAATATAAGAATGTTTTGTATTTCATACCAAAGAAAATCTCATATTAAGTTTTCCTTAAGAGCATAGAGCTATCCCCACTTAAAATCTTCAAGAGTCATCTTGAAGAATTCAAGGTTTGATAGCTCTCTATGGTTAAGAAATTTTGACTACATTATTACTTCCTTGAAGTTTTCAAGTTTTATCTTACAGTCATCGAGACATCTCATGAAGACTTCATATGCGGATGGCTCAATGTACAAGTTTTTCTTAGGTTTTTGTTACGTCTTGAGGACCCCACTGATAACTCAAGTTCTTCTTGAAGGTTTCAAGTTTCTCACTTGAAGACCTCAAGTTTCTCACTTGAAGACCTCAAGTTTCTCACTTGAAGACCTCAAGTTTCTCCATCTAAGACCTTAAGTTTCTCATTGCAAGTCCTAAGTTTCTCACTAACGACCTCAAGTTTCTCATTTGAAGACCTCAAGATCTCATTTGAAGTCACTACACATTTCTTTATAACGACTTCAAGATTCAACTTTGAAGTCAATTAAAGTTTTAAGCTTTAAGTCACTTAAAGAAATATAAAATCCAAAAATTTCCATGGTTAAGTTAGTTTTTTGTTTAGATTTTATTACGTAATTTTTTTAATAAGTTGTTAGTTTCACATCCAAAAATCATAAATAGGTTACAACAAAAGAATTCAAACTTAGAGTTATATAATGATTGAATATTATTACAAACTATGTCAAAATCTCGTTACAAAGTATGACAAGGTTTCGTAAAATGATCAAATCCTCTTACTTAATAAGGGCCTTGAAGGTGCAAATATTGTGTTTATAACTAGCAAATCTAATCAAGTTGAGCACTTTCCATTGGTTTCATGTGTTTCATAGATATCTAAGCCTTATGTAGCTTCAACCCAGTGCTCATTGATCTTTGCAAAGAGGCTTAGCCAACAAGCTATTATAGGACAACAGTTGATTGAAACCATTTTCCTATCTATGTTTTCTTCAATCCTCAATCTGTCTAGGGATGGGGAAGACGAAGATTTTGATGACTGTAGATGAAGCATTGAACAAAGCCTAAGTCCTGCATTGAAAAAATAGTTGGAGATAACTCGCGTGATTGAAAGAGCAGTAGGAAGCAATGGGAAGGAACATTTTGATTATTGAACAATGCATAATTTGAATAATTAAGGGGAAGCTGATAGCTCAAAAGAGCATACAAGTGTAAGAATAATCATATAGAAGTATGAACATCATAAAAATGACCATGTAGGCTATTTATAGTAAGGATTGGAAAGCAATGATAACTAAAAAATGTCAATCTTGGACGTTATGCCATATAGCATGTTGGTTCAAACAAAACGTGGATGTCTCATATTGGCCTACAAGCACATGATCAACTTAAGCGAGTACCACTACTACCTGGGGGACGTCTCATATCTATCTTGATCTACCAATTATTCGATGTGTAAGCGGTTCACATAGGAACTGAAAAGGTTATAATTGAATATCAATGATTGCATGTACATGATCTACATGTAACTCCCTTTGTAACTTGGATCTCTACCATTGTTTTTAAAAAGCAATGAATCATATCTATTTGATGTGGTGATCCCATCTTATCAATCAGGAGATTCATACATGAAAAGACTACATGACATTTTGAAAAATCCCATCCTTTCAATCATGGGAGTCTGAATACGAAACACTACTTTGTGTTGTGACTTGTGGCTAGTGTTAAACTCATACAGAACTAAAAATATAGTTACCAAGAAGAAAATAGAGTAAGTTGTTTAGTCAAAGAGCGTTAAGGTCAGATTTTACATATTTCTTTTTGGATTTTGATCCTCCGTCGTTGGATTCCAATAGTAAATGATATGTTTCCTCAAGGCCTCCAACAAGACTTGATGGACAAGATCAGCTCTCAAAACAACAGAAAAAATAAAAAAAAATTGTAGTTCGATTGATGTGATCTGGATCATCCAAATCAGATCATATGACTCACACCAACCGAGCTGCCCCTCACCTGGCAAAAGCCCAATGGTAGAGACACCCATCCAACTTTTTAAAAGTCATATAAATGTAAAAAAAATTAATATGCTAGTAAATCCTAACATAGTTTATCACCAAACAATTAATACTTACAGAAACCATAGAGTTGTCTTGCTCATTCCAAAGTTTATAGGTTAAATTACCAAGGACACAACGTTAATGGTATAATACAAGAGGAAATGTTTGTCAATATTACTTTCTTAGAGTGAATGTCTATCGATAATTACTTATCAGGTTACTTTTAAACACTTAGAACTTGCTAGCTCATATTTACAAAATCATAAATAAGTTACAACAAAAGCATTCAAACCTAGATTTATAAAATAATCAAATATCTTTACAAACTATGCGACAATCTCATTACAAAGTATGCCAAGATTTTACAAAATGATCAACTTTCATTACTCAATTAGGGCATTAAAGGTGCAAATATTCTCATCATGTTGAGCATTTCCTGTTGGCTTCACATTTTTCAATTAGTGACAAGATGGGCTTTCAATCGAGCAACTGACCCATCTGGATTGATTTTAACCGTGAACACCCACTTGCATCCAATAGTCCATTTCCCTAAAGGTAAATCGACCAAGTTCTAAGTACCATTGTCATCTAAAGTATTCATTTTCTCTATCATTGCATGATGCCAACCAGGATGAGAGGTGGCTTCATGAACAGTTCCAGGGATAGAGATAGAATCAAGTGATGCAAGAAAAGAACAAGAGGAAGATGACAAGCAGTGATAAGAAACAACAGAAGAAATAGGATAAGTACACTGACATTTACCTTTGTGTAATGCAATTGGAATATCATTGCTCAAGACTGGATTTGATGATAAAGGAGCCAGTGCAGGTCATGAATCAAGAGGTTTACTTCTGGAGTAGACTTGAGTAATAGAAGGCTTGACTGGAACTGACTCTGGGACATGTTCTGATAATACGATGGTATAAACCAACAAATCATCATCCTCCCCCTCATGAGCAAGAAGAGTAGAAGAGAGAAAGTAAGGAATGTCTTCCATGAAAGTCACATCAATGGAGACATGATTTGTTAAGACTAGGACAGTAACACATATAACCTTTCAGAAGATGAGAATAACCAAGGAAGATACACTTCAAAGACTTAGGATCTAACTTAGTGACATGCGGACGAACATCCCGAACAAAACAAGTGCTACCAAATATCCTAGGGTCGACTGGAAACAATGATTTATTGGGAAAAATGATTTTGTAAGGGATCTCACCATGAAGAACATATGATGGCATACGATTAATGAGAAAGCATGCGGTAGAAACTGCATCGGCCCAAAAAGTTATAGGAACATTCATTTGAAATAAGAGGGCTCGTGCAGTTTCAAGAAGATGTATGTTTTTACGTTCTGTCACTCTATTTTGTGATGGAGTATCAAGACAAGAAGTTTCATGAAGCACGATATTCTTAACCATATAAGATTGAAATAAAGCGGACATGAATTCCTTGGCATTATCACTTTACAAAATACGGATTGAAGTATTAAATTGAGCTTTAATCTCACCACAAAACGCACAAAAAATAGAAAGCAAATCAGAATGACTTTTCATTAAATATAACTAAGTTACACGAGAATAATCATCCACAAAGGTAACAAAATACTTAAATCCAGGTTTAGACAAAATAGGACAAGGACCCCAAGCATTAGAATGAACCAACTCAAAAGGAATATTAGCACGTTTATTGACTCTTGGACTTGAACTAAGATGATGATGTTTAGCAAATTGACACGACTCACAATCTAATGAAGACACATTACTAAACCGTGGACAAAGTTTCTTAAGCAAAGGGAGAGACGGATGACCCAAAAGACAATGCGCCTCGGAAGGAGAAATGACACCAGTGCAAGCGACATATTTTGGTATTGGTGTGTCAAGAATGTAGAGGCCTCCAGACTCATGTCCTTTACCAATAATCTTCTTCATCATAAGATCTCGAAATAAACAATAATTGGAAAGAAATGAGATGCAACAGTTAAGATTGTGAGTAAGCTGGCCTATAGGGATTAAATTAAATGATAAACTAGGTAGATGTAATACTGATGACAAAGGAAGTTGACGGGTAGGGGTAATTCTGCCTGACCCACGAACACAAGATGGTGCCAATAAGCTAAAGTAACAGTAGAGGTGGAAGTGTGTGACTGAAAAGTAGAGAAGAGACCAGAATTACCTGTCATATGATCTGTGGCACCAGAATCAATGAACCATTTAGAGGATGAGTAAAGAAGACACGTATTTGGTTTACTTGCATCGATAATAGCAGTGAAGCGGGAGATGAATGCTTTAGTGATTCTTGATGCTTTGAGAACTTGTCAAATTCACCAGCAAAAATAAGAACCGATTTCTCAAAGGCGTCATTAGTGAACACATATGTGCCGAGTGAGGTTTCTAATTTTTGAACTGAAGTTTTCTACACTCAAACTTTGTATGTCCTCGCTTATGATAGTATCGACACACAATGCCGCCAGATTCCTATGTTCAAGTTTCAAACCCATGTGAGCCACCTCCTTTGTTTCCCCGACGCATAAGTATTATTTTGACTTACCAAAGCACCACTGAGTTGAACCGGAGGGGTACTTTTTGTACGGAGAACTCGCCTAAATACGTCTTGTAAAGAGAGTCAGAACCAGAAAGAATTTGAGACTTAGTAGATTCAAAGTCAGTGGGAAGGTTAGCCAAGAAACTCATGATGGCCATTTGCTCTCTTTGTTGTTGTTGAACCTTCACATCAGGACTAAAAGGCAGCAACAAGTTAAGCTCCTCATACGTCTTCTTAAAAAAGTCCATAAAATAATTCGTAAGAGATTAATCTTGTTTTTCTACACTGTAAAACGCTTTGCAAGCCTCATAAATATGAGAGAGGTTTCCTTTTCTAGAGTACAAGAATCCCAAGTAATCTACCAGTTCTTTAACAAACTCACAATGATTAATCAAGCCAATTATCTCATTATCAATAGAATTTTGAATCTGCATGAACAATGAATGTCCTCTCTAAGTCATGTTTTCCTAGAATCACCTTGTGTAGGATCATCGGTCAAATGAGTATCTTTGTCAATACTCCGTCGATCCAGTCGAACGGTCTTATTCCAATCTAAATAATTCGAACCCATTAGCTTATGGTCTGTGATTTTAGACATTATAGGTATCACATTTGTCGTGACAGAAGATTTATTCTCAGCCATAACACCAAATATGTAAGAACATAAGAGAAGATCAATAAAAAGGAACCATCAAGGCAGCATTAGCAAAAAAATAGGGCTGAAATGCAAGAAACCCAAAAATAGAAGAACCCAAACCTCTACGAACACAAGGCAGCAAGTATAGACAACATAGGGAAACGCCGACGAAACAGACGAGGGCTGCCAGAGACGATCTCAGGCGTCACACGCCTTCACGTTTTGGCGCATGGGAGAGACACGGAAATTCACGGCGACGCGTGGGGCTCACTCTAAAATTGTTGTCCAAATGGAACCCTAAAAAGAAAATAATTTTGAATGAAAAAGAGAAAAACCTCAGTTTGCACATTCATGGCTCTGATACCATGTTATTTGAGATGAAAAGAATTATATTCTCTCTACATTCAGTGAAGAATATACACACATATATATACAAAGCTAGAAAAACTATATTAGGAAACTACATAATTAGGATCCCTATAATTAAGCTAATTAACAGCTAGTATTATCCTGTAACATTCTGTAACAATAAGTACAAAAAACTACTAATTTTAAGAACGACACATCTCCTCCAAAATGTTCTAGCAAAAAAAGTCATGTCTCACAAAACGAGCTTTCCTTTCATCCTTTTAAGTTGTGGGCATGCAAAAGATATTGAAATATATATGACCTTGTTTCAGGAAACTTTTTAGGTCAGAAATAAAAACAAGAACTCTACCAAACAAGCCTTAACATAATTCTGGGGGTTGGTGTAAGGTCATATGTGCCAACTCGACTCACCTTAAATGTCAAATACTCAACATGAGTTGCTATATATTGATAAATCTACTGTACGAGTACAACATGCCAAGAGTTCACAATCTAGACAAATATTCAAGTGTGGATAAATCAACATCTAAGAACTCATTTATCCAAATAGAGAGGTTGATTAATGGAAATCTAAAAAGTGATTAAGCATTACAAAAGGTATAAAACAGTATTTAAAAGAAATATGCTTCCCATCAACTATAAAGCTAAAGCAACTCAGAAAATGACATAAACGAGATACCATTTTTAAAATGTTACTGTTTTTGTGGCAGTGCTATTTAACTCAACTATTAGACTTACAATTTAATCATTTCCTAGTTTAAAAACAAGACTAACTTTTGCATTTTCTATTCGAGGAAAATAATGTTTCAAAAAATGTTAGTTCTTTCTTCCATTTTCTCAAGTCTCAACAGTTAAATCTCTAGCAGGCAAATTCAAGTCAAACTTTACTATGCTCATAAAAAAAATGCTATTAATAAAAGTCCATGCATCTTAAATTAAATTGGAGAAAAATAACTTCTTTTGTAGATTAAAGTAGACTATTGGGTTCGTGATTTGACGAAGTTTCTCTCTTTTAATGTTTCTTTTGAAGTTTGTAAGAGGAGTAAGTTAACCAATAAACTTTGTAATCACAAAGTCATTAGATTCCCAATGGTCTGTAATTGTTTTACTCGACCAGAACAACCTTTTTGTGAATATGATCAATCATATGAAATGATATTCGCAAATTTGTTATCATTCGTCAACTATTTGGCCTGATACAAAATTGAGTGAACAACCCATATATAGTCCTCGTATGATATTTGTAATTAAATGTGGCTCCTAATGTACTACCATAACTTGTATCCTCCCAAAATAATATCAATATTCGAGATTCTGGAACTTCTAGAGTTTGGACATTCGTCTACCACTAGGTTGAACTATGTACATGAATGAAAATTAGAGCAAGAATATTGAGCCAAATCATGTTATAATGCACTAAGAACTTAAGAAAATTGAATATATGACCATTTCTTCATATATTACAGCGAGAATTCAAAGAGCGTAAAAGAGAAGAGGACTTTGATTGAACTATTAAAATTGAGGCAACGACTTCCTTTATCTCATTAATGTCATTTTTGAGAAGGCGATCACTAGCCGCAAGATCAGTATCTATCTTACTGAGATCTTCTAGTAAAATTCTCTCTTCTCCATTCATTGATCAATATTGCACGGAATGTTTACTGTTTCAGCAGCCAAAGCTATAAATATTTCCAAGGACCGAGAACTGTTGCCCTTGAGTTGCAAATAATATTTGACAATGTGGAGGCAACTTACTAATGCCATTTTATCTTCGCCAGTAATGCCCTTAGACTTTGATAGTGCATTCAAGCCACAAATTTCCTCTTCACATTGGAAGTTGACGTGGCACTCAAAGGGATCTGGCAGAAGGACTTCAATTATTCTTGGGCAACCACAATCTGAGAGTCATGTATATCAACGTAGGTGTTCAACCGTCCGCATAAAACTCACTAATCTTATCCAATGGCTCAAACAATGTCCTAGAAGTTGATACAAATGTATCATCATTCCTTGGCACAATTAAACTTCTTCAATTGTTCTTCAAACGGATTGAGATGTATGCCAACACACTCTTCAGTTCTAGATTTTAGGGAGTCCGAAGCCAGCTCGATAGTTGGGAAATCATTAACCTGCAACATAATGAGCTTAAAGAAAGAAAGTGACAGTAGGCCAAAATTATTAGTTTTATCTCAGATGCAGAATCCGAAAAGGAAAAATTATGTCTTAGACTGTCACCAACTAGCAACCAAGTCCATAGAATACCAGCAGTAGGAGAGAAGTGGACACATGATGTAGTGGGAGCAAAAATAGAAGAGTGGACAGACAATTAAACAGTCAACTGCGCTTCTGTCGGAACGACAAGCCGTTGATTACTAGTCTTAGCTGCAAGTTTTGTAGTTAACTGGGCATAAGTTTTTTCAGCTTGTAAAACACTTACATCAGGATGAGAAGGAGATTTTTGAATGTAAAATTAATTAGCTGGCTGTGCTTCTATCATCATGAGTGGCCTCAGCAGGTGTTTGTTCAGCAGTCTCAACTATAAGTCTTGCAATTAACTGAGTAGAAGCTTTTTCAGCCAGAATTGACTTCATTTACGATATCGATACCCTCCCGAGCAGAAGTTTGGATTTTTATTTGTTGTATATATGAAGAACGACATATACCTCGAATGGCATATACCCCACTTGGAGGAGGTTTTAATTGGCCAAAGTCGCCTCCACGCCCTGTAAGTTGGCATCAGAACCCACTTCATTCAGGATACTGATATCCTCACGAGCGAAATTCTGTGATTGTACATATAAAGAATGACATTCTATTTAGAGCTAGTAACCACTGGTTCTAATTCTGATATGGCTTGGCGAGTTCATGCTCTTATTATCTATTTGGTATATAGTTCCTCTGTTTGCATTCAACCACCTCTTGTCCTATTATTCTATCTCTTTCATATATTTATCGTCTTTGCAGTACAACCACTTATTATAACTAGATTCAAGATGATCGTTTCTGTAGACAGCCTTACTGCATCATAGATACGCACCTTTCGCATTTATTCAATATGGTGGCTCGTCATCTTTTAAACCCGTTTTTTCCCTAGACCAGAAGAGGTTGTGGGTCTGTATTAGCAGTTTCTGGCTATGGGAAAGAGAATAAAAATCTTATACTCATTAGGCATTCAGTCTAGGAAGCAAGGGTCAAGAGTTACATAGCACGACAACATACAGTTGAAATTTATGAAGTTGAACCCTATTTTGATCATATTCTGGATTCACAAACTGAGTAATCGTTGGTATTCTAGAGTGACCATAGAACTTTCAATAACAATAGAGGAGAATTCCATCAAAACTTGACCTTTTGGGAGCAAAGACGTGTTGGCAGAGATTTGAAAGTTCAGTCTCCCCTAACAGACACAAAGACAATTGATGGGTAAGGAAATCACAAGACGTTCGACACCCTAACAATGTCTTTGCATTGAACTTCAATTCCAACCGAGTGTACAACTAGTTTGAATTTTCAACGTCGACAGTTCCAACACCATAAGCATAAATGATATTTTTGAACTGTAACTTAAACATATAAATTGTGAGCTAAGCTAATATGATTTAAACATACTTAAACAAGAACCACAGTATAGTCATACATAATTCTGTCATGTTTTAAAATTTCCTAGTTGTAGGAATATTGGGGAAATTATTCCCAAACAGGCCAACCAAGTCAATATGCTAGTTACCTTCCCTATTAGATTTCGTCAAGGAGCCAAGACCGATTGTTGAATGGTAAGGTGGTTGTTGGACTTGTCAAATAAAATTTAAAAAATTCCGTTTTTTTATCTACTTTTATATAGTTGTAAGTTCAATATCATTTTAATCGATTAGTTATGTTGACATCTGATCATACCGTTCAGGTATTCCCTTCACATGGCTCAAGGAAAATGGCTGTTTTGAGAACCCATTATCTATTATATTTGGTTGGCTAGGTTGAACAATGTCATAGAGAACCCATTATAGACCTTAATATTTTTCGTGGACGTTCAATTTCTTCTTCATTTTAACTTGTTGTGAGGTAATGCATCATCAAAAAAGTCATCGGACGAATAAAGCATTGATAGTTTCTTTGATTGAAGATGACCACATGGCTATATATGTTTTATCAGAAGATGATGATAAACTTTAGATTCAAGGTCGTGACATGCTGCTTCTGAAACTTCAAGTACGATTTGTGGTATGCCGCTGCTGAAACAGCGGGTACAAGTTTAGATGTCTCACCCCGCTCATGTCCACCTACCGATTTTGCCTCCTCGGTGGAGGTGGTAGGGCATGTGACGATTGAGCTTGAATGAGTAGTTACAACGATGAGGAAAAGAATGGATTCCATGCGGGGTTTAGAACTTATGACTTTAAGTAGAGCAAGACTCTTCGATGCACTGGTGAAAATTATAGACATTCCTTTTATTTATATTTGAAAATTGTTTTGTAATTTTTAATTGCTACTATATCATTTATCTCTCAAAATATGATTTGTGTTGCTGTTGCATTGGTTCATGCGTGTTGTTGTGAGAACGAGGTCATGGTTGTTGGTCAAATGGCTTCTTCCTAAAGAGCAGATATGAATAATTAAGGGGATTCCACCAAGTTTTTCTTTAGACACATGCAAAGCTGTATGAATCGATAAAATAGTTGAATTGTGCTGAAGTGGGGAGATTTCCCTTTTGTGTAGAGATAGAGAGGATAAAGGAGGAACTTCTGAAACATTGAAGTACTAAGGAGGATTCCTCCAACAGGGTGTTATCAGATTATAATGGTAAGAGGCTTTTAGTAATCTTCAGTAGGCTGAATGCATCAAAGATATAATGCCCCGTTCAATGATAAGTATTGGACAACATCTGAAATGTTTTATGCTTCTAGGTTTTCATCTCTGATGTCAAGAAAGACTCAAGAGAGAACTTGAGGAAACATGTTAAGTGTTAAACCATGAAGTAAGGGAAGTCAAGGTATTCAAACAAGTCTTTTAAGTTTCTAAGAAACTAAATACGTTTGTCAGATTACGAACTAGTTGGACATATATTCATGCACTCTTAGAAATCTCATTGAGTTAGAATTCCAACACAGTTTACAGAATCCAATTTGGAATTTCCTAGACGGAGTTAAAGTTGTATTTATCCAGACTAGTTAGATGGACTGTTGGGTTCATGATTTGATGAAGTCTCTCTCTTTTTATGTTTTTGAAGTTTTAGGAGTTAGTTAACCAATAAACTTTCTAATCACAAAGTCATTAGATTGCCAAATTTGTTATTAGTTGTCAACTATTTGGCATGATACAAAAGGGAGGAACGACCCGACCCATATATAGTCCTCGAGTGAGACGTATAATTCAATGTGACTTCAAATGTAACTACCGTAACTAGTATTCTCCCAAGCTAACTCCTAAATAATATCATATTTGAGAGTCTAGAACTTCTTGAGTTTGGACATTCTTCTACTACTAGATAGAACTATGAATGAAAACTAGAGCAGAATATTTTCCAATCATGTTATAACACACCAGTAACTTAAGCAAATTGAACATATGACCATTTCTTCAAATACTACAGCGAGCATTCAAAGAATGTAACGGTTTCATCTTAGTTGAATTCTTGTTTAATTTTAGTGATTTTTTGCCTGATTTTTGTGATTTTTGAGTTTTATCTGAGTTGAATAGGGTATGTGTTCTCAATTTTTGGGCATGCAGTAAGTATTGAAATTAAAAATCTTGATTTCTTGTTTGTCTTCCCCTGCTTCTGCATAACATATCGCATTCCTCATATTGCTAATCATAAGTTTGACACATAGCATACCGGCTCGTTTCCTTAGATTTTATTTCTGGCTAAAATCAAAACTAAATACTTGTAGAGTATTTTTCCTACTAAACTCATATTCAAGTTCGTGTTTGTGTAAATTGTTGCAAAATTTAACAATCTTATGAAAGTTGCCTCAATTTGTAGCTTGTAGGATCTCTCTTAGCTATTTTTTTAATAAAATCAGAGATTATATATATGAGAATTTATCTTGACTGAATTATTGCTTTTCACTTTTCAGTTTATAATTGTCTCTCTATTTGCTGGGGTCTTCTTATCTTTGTAGGGTCAAGTTCTTTAGCAGAGGCAAAGGCAACAAGGAAGGGGTACTTCTGCATTCTTCCAAAGCATCATTTTGTGATGTGTGTGTATTTTATATTCTGCTTTTTACAGATATTTGTTTGGGTGCTCTGATTTTAGTTTTTTATTCCTTTTTAACTCTGCATGTTCTTGTGGAACTATGTATCATGGGTTTTGTATGGATAGGAATAAGCATTTGGATAGAATTTAAATTTGAAAGGCTGCCACAGTTTTGCTTCAATTGTGGAATTATTTCTCACGACTATAGAGCATGTAACAAGAAGATGGAACTCAAGGATGAAGAGTTGGTGTATGTGGATTGGCTGAAATCTGAAACTAACATTTAAACTCCTACAAATATTAAAAAGCTTTTTGCTAAAGAAAGAAGTGAGGGCAGAAGTACTATCAGTACAGGTCAGGAACAAGATAAATCTAACTCTCCGATGGACAAAAGATCTTTTATTTCTAGGTTAGTTTCAGGGAAGACACCTAATGGTCTAACAATGCAGTGTTCTAGTAAGTCTCTTTTGACCTGTAGTGAGAAAGAAAACTCAGATATGCACTTAGCAATAATCATAAGTGTAAAGATCTGGTTTTTCAAAAGCCTTCTCAGGTTATTAGTTCTGTCTCTAATAATGATGGTTGCAATAGGAAAAATAGGCCTATACTTAAGACTAATGATTTGATTAATGAACTTCTTATGAGATTCCTAACTATGCTGCTATAATTCACAATAATGAGAATAAATATGTTGTTATAACCTATACTATAGTATGTTATATTCTCAAAGTTTTGTAGTGCATAATGCTTAACCTATGCAGGTAATTGAAATTCAAGTATTGATTCTTCAACATCTCTCTCCTCAACAACTCTCTCTTCAACCTCTCATTCGATCTCCTAGCTACTTTGAATCTCTACCAGTTAGCTCTCTCACGAAGCTCTCTCTTTCAACTCTCTCCTGAGAAGCTCATAAGCTCTCTCTTGACTCTCTTGTAGCTCTCTCTTTCAACTCCGTTGCAAGTTCTTTCTCACGACTTTCTCTCGCATCTCTCTCTCATCTCATAGCTCTGTCTTCCAATAAGTTCTCTCTCTCAAGTGTGTTTCAATCTCAGATTCACATCTGGATTTTGTCTAATTTTTATGATTTTTGTGAGTTCTGCCTGCGTTAATTAGTCTTTCATTGTAGTTTTTGAATCTATAATAAATACTTTTAGAACATTTTATTTGTTTTTGTCAGTGCATATAATCTATTTTTGTTTGAATCCATTAACTTATCTCTGATTGTGATAAGGTTTCATATTATTTATTGTAGATTATACCATCATATTTTGAAATTTATACAGATTGGAAGATCATTTGTACTCAAAGATGTCGTTTTATACCAAGATGCAATAAGAGTGCATATATTTTTCGCGGGTGGAAAAGGAGTGCGGGAACAAAAATCTCAAACCTAAAAGACATATTTTTGCTGTTGTCCTTGCATACTTTTATGGAAAGCACTCTTGATACCACAAGGCAATCTCCAGAGTCCAAACCTTTTGTTAGTCAAAATTCAACTTTACATTGAGTTAAGATTTTATTCTTCTTTTCTGGTTAACCAAATTCAATAAACTCACTTCTTCGCTTGATTACTTTGTGGCCTATCTTGTGATGATAATTTCTGAAGTAATTTTTCCTACGTTCTTGCATACTTTTATGGGGATTTGTTTATAACCGATCCATGCTTATATTTAGGTATTTTTTTCTAGAGCATTTGGTTGATGCCATTTACGTATTTCATATTTAGATACATTTTAACACTATGATTTATTTTTCTATTTAGACTCCTTTTGTTGGGACAGGAAGAAAGTCTAGCTAAATATTGTGAAAGATAAAATCAATCTACTAGCATTTTTGTCAAGTGAAGCACATTCTCTTCTAAAAGGGGTAAATACTCATAGCCTTATTATATAACTATTTATGATACTTGTTTTTTTGTAAAAAATATAGTACCCGCTATTTGAATGGTGAAGGCTTCAAGCAACAATGATATTTTCCTTTAAAGGGAAATAGGAAAAAAGCATGTAGTTATGCCTTTAGTTTTCCAGTAACTGCTTACATGTTGCATTTTGTGGCAAAATCCATTCAATTTTATGTTTGTGCATTTTTGACATTAATACTCTCTGGAATGTAGTTGAATGCAACATCTGTCAATAGAGTTGTTGTAAGTTCATCTTTTTGAACACTTATTTGAAGTTAATCTATTCTATAGACGTTGCATTTGCTTCTTAGTACTGATTTTATGATGGTTGGGTATTCATTTGCCTTATCTAAACTGTCGATCTTATTATAATTGTGTGATCCAGCACTAGGGTAAGCATAATAAGTCAATGTGATATTTATTTTGGTATTATGTTAAAAATTATTTACTCTTTTGACGATTGCTCTTACAACTTACACCAATTTATACTTGAACTTAAATGGACAGGATGTTCAGGTAACTGAAAAAAGCTTGATGGTCTTAGTCTTGTTAAGTTTGCAAGTTCTTAGGATACAAGGAATATGGTGGACGTGCTTGGGCAAATGGACCAGGAAGGTGTAGATTTTCAATCTAAATGCAATTTGCATAAGAGTTTGGCTTGGAATAGAGCATTTTTTACTAGCCTAGGTATGCCTCATGAAATTACATGGAATTTCATGTTCCTCTAGATCCTCTCTACAAATACAAAATATATTTACTTCTATTATGTACACCTACATCTCTGCTTTTAGATCCCAAGTGCTTGTGTCGCTCATCACAAGCAAGGACTTGAATGCGTTTCCTTTTACAGTAACAAGGGCTTGAATGTATTGGATCGATTTTTGTTTATTGAAGTGTTGAACATGTCTAGGATTATTTACCTTTTCTGCTACTATTTTGGGTGTTTAAACATTGAAATTTATTAATATCTTATCCTTGACTTTCTTTTGATTATATATTGAGAAATGGCTTATCCATAAGATAATTTTGTTGTTTTCAAGCTTATTTGCCATTTCTAATTTGTAAATAGTGAAATGGCTTTTTCAAGTTTTGATAAATTTGCCCAGCTTGATTCTTGTAGGCGATATCATACTGCATGTTCAGTCGTGTCATCATCCATGTCATGTTCTACTCAACAAAATCCATGTGACTCACAAGTCCGCAGTTTGCTAAGAAATTTCATGCAGCTTATCCAGGGAATCTGAGGCTTTACGTGAAGCCTTCTCTCTCCTCAAACGAATCCCTAAGTAATCATGATTACCTGTAACTGGGAGGTTCTTATATATTTGCAATGTAAAAACATTGTACATAGTACTGGAAAATATATCAAAGAAGAATTTACAAGATACTCTTCTTTCTCTTTCTGACTTGGTATTAAAGGCATTTTCAAAACTTACTCAACTCAAGCGGAAGACTCGAGCTCAACACAACGGAATAGATGAGCCATTAACACTATTGCCAAGATTGCTAGTAAGCACAATCAATTTTACAATACTCTATGCTCAACATTTTCATCAAGATCGACAGAGAGAACTATATTCTTTGAAAATCACAAGTGGTGCTAACTATGATAGGCAGTGGTCTTACTGACTTCTTCCAGATAGTAGTCTTGCAAAGCAACTAGCTGATGGAAGCATAAATCCATATTATATTCAATGGGTAAGAAATGACCAACTATTACTAAGTTGGCTAAGATCAACAATGAGTGATCATCAAATATTAGTGTTAGTCTTGCAATACAACAAATCAAACAGTCTATGGTGTACCATAGAAATGACCTTTGCAAGCAAGGTCTAGAGCTAAGCTATTGAATCTAAAGAACTCCCTCTGTAAAACCAAAAAGGATGATAGAACAATATAAAATTAGTTTGATGCCATGAGACAATTGGATTTAATATTCTAGCAGTTAAAGACCGAACTAGTGCCCTAGACCTGATCCTCCATATTGAAAATGGAGAAAGTATGGATTACCCCCTTGTTTTTGGCCAACATTACTTCCAAGACATTGAGCCTTTAGCTTCAAAGAGGTTCTGTCATTGTTGATTATCCATATGTCTAGGATCGAAAGGCAGAACACATAGAAAGAGGCCACACTCAAAGCATGTGCCAACATAATAAAAAACACTAATAATTTGATCAGCTTCCCCAACAAAGTGGGTGGAAATCACCAACAAAAGCAATGGTCTCATCGTCATAACAATTCAAGCATAAACACGGTCACAAATCGGTATGGCTTTAGAGTCACAGAGGTGATCATATAGGTGGTAGACAAAGTGGAGGGTTTATGCCAAGTATGTAGTAAGCCAGGTGATACAGCAGTTGTAAAGGTTTGAAAAAACATGTCAAGCTCCATCACAACAGTAGTTTGGCTTTGTTGGCCAATATTACATCAGAATTTTGTTGGATTCAGTGTCTTCTTCAAAATTGCACACTCTTTCATCAACATCCCCTTTTATCTTGTGTGATAATCTTGGAATAGCTTCTCTGGCTTCTAATCTTGTGGCCCATGCTAGCACAAAACACAGACATAGATGTGCGTTTTGTGTAAGAAAAACTACTAGCTCATATACTTCAAATTAGATACATTCCCTCTGTTGATTAGATAGATGACATCTTCACTAAGGCTTTATCTGGATCTCAATTTCCTAATCACAAGCCCAAGCTCAAGGTGAAGAACTCCTCTTTCACTAGATGGGATGTAGGAAACAATCTACTCATCATGTCCACCTTGTCATTATGCCATCTCAGGTCCTACTCGGCAACATTCACGTGGCTGACAAGTCAGTAGTTTATTCAGCACTATCATCATCCTTTAAAATCGTGGTCATTAAGTTATGTAAAAGCCATAACATAATGGTCTCGCAGGCCTCCGACACCGTTACACTTCGATATAAAAGAGCTATTGAATATTCGCATATGTCATGGTCGTTAATATGATGTAACAGACACGACAACCCGCGATGAACCGTGTCGGACCTTGATAGTCCGTTAAAAGATAATATAACTTAGATATTACGTAGAAAAATAGAGAGTAAATATAATTGTAATATTCTTTTCTTTTTTGAACCTCTCATGAATCCCAATTGGAGCAAAGAAAGAAAAACCAGCTCCATGGTATACCATTTCACGTAGTGTGTAAGTGATGAAAGAGAAATGGGTGGAGAGATACGAGAACTTGCATGTGCTTGAGTCCCAATGTTGTACCCTTTGAGCATAGTTGACATGACATATTCGACAAGATGTCTTGGGGACCTCGAGCCACCGATTTTAGATTAGAAATAGATCATCCAAGAACTTACTTTTGGGTAAGGGTTAGAGGCGGCTACGGGAGGAGGTAGCTTTTTGGAGATTAAATTTGTTTGATAGATTAGGGTTTTCTCAGTTAAAGGATTGGGCTCAATTACTATATTATTTTTCTCTTTTTTTTCAATGGTTATTTTCTGTCATTTTTTGTACAAGTATGTGTTGTTTTCAGTAATTTTTTATTTTAGGTGTTCAATTGAACAAATTTCTATAAGAAATTAATATTCTGTAAAATGATCCCAATATATGTTTAAACGCTATAAAATTGCTATTGAGACTCTCATAAATGAAAAAGCAATAAATTCATTTGAATTGCTAGAACTTGAAAAAAAATTACAGTCGCAACACCCATGACTCGTTACATAGTTTTCGTTGTTGGAACCGTAGAGCAAAGATAAAATAATGTACTTGGATTAAATTGCAATAGAATGATTACTGAATAATTACATGAAAAATTATAGACGGGAAAACCGAAAAAATAAATCGGTAGAGGCTTGTTGCACCAATGTCCTAAAGACAAATTTTCACCCTCCACAGTTTGTTTGGAGACTATGGTGAACGTTCCTGCAGGATACAACCACTGTGATCGAAGACGTAGCAAACGAATGTTTCGATCTTCACAGAACCCGAACAGTATTTCTTTCTCCCTTAGACTCACAAAAATTTGACAGAAATTGGACCAAAATTTGGTCTTTCCCTCTTGCTTTAGACTCCAAAAAACATGGACTTCTCCATTTTCCACTTTGGAATTAATGTTGATATATTGAGGGAGATAGGAATGGTTTTTGTTACGGAAAAACCACTCTCCACTCAATCCATGAAGGTGGCAGTTTCATGGTGAAACTGCCCCTTCGTGGGCAGTGGACAAAGATGGACAGTTTCCTTAAAACTTCCCTCTGCATAATGGACATGTGGTATTTGACTTGGTTTTTTAAATTATACACCTTCAACTGCTAATACGCATAATCAAATATGTGTTAAAGAATTAGAGCTCCACCTGACATGTGAGAGACTTATTTTTTCTACTCACATTGTCTTTTCTTTTTAATTTTCATTCACACCTATACTTAGCTTAGCTTTACTTAATAAAGCATCTATCTTAACTAGCTCCAACAATCTCCCACATGAATGAAAATTTCTTAGACAGACAATGACATCAAGAGAAAAAAACAAATGAGTTTTGCCTCAAGAAATGTATCTTTTGGACTTGAACCTTCTTTAGATATGATTTATCAGATTTATTCTGAAGAACAGTGAATACTATCCTTCCTCCAAAATATACCAAGACAATAAATTTTATACTCAACCCATCTTAATATGTTCGAGTTCATATGTTTTTTTATTTATTTTGGTCCTGAACATTTATCCTGTCACGTGAGAGCTTTAGAGAGATTGACCCTTGTACTCTCTCATAGAAGCGACCCCACTTTTACTCTCACATAGGTGATGATCATTAAGAGTATTCTTTATATACTCCCATTGCAAGCAATATATCAATGTCATTAAATACTAAGTATACCGTTTTATCGCTGACGGACAACACACTTTCATTACATCATAGGAATAAGAAGAAAAAAGTTTCTTTGTGTGTTACGTGAATCATTCCTGTCAGTTTGTCTATTGAACCTAGATCTTGGGATCTCCAGTCAACTAGATTAGGTTCCCACCTGAATGATTAATTGAATAGGCATTAAGCCCATTCTCCTCGATGTCAACTTTACAAGTTCTTCCGATAATCCTATGGTTAAAGGATCTGCCAGATTTCCTTTGCTTAACGGAAATCACACCATTTACGAGCAATTGGTTAATGGTATTATGTATATATTTTATATGTCTAGAATTACCATTATACACATTATTCTTCACTCTAAATATTGTAGCTATATTATCACAGGGTACACATATTGCTGACACATGCTTCGACCACACATAAATGTCTTCCAAAAAATTTCTAAATCATTCGGCTTCTGCGCCATCTTTGTCTAGTGCTATGAATTTAGATTCGATAGTCGAATGAGCTATAGAAGTCTGCTTAGTATACTTCCAAGATATAGCTCCACCACCTAGGGTAAAAACATATATGCTCCTAGATTTAGTTTCTAGACTGTCATATATCCATTTAGCATCACTAAATCCTTCCAGCACATATGGATACGTCGTATAAGTACTTAGGCTTGACATTGCCTAAGTACCCTAACTAGAGCATCTCAGTGATCACGTCCCGGATTACTCGTATATCTTGCAAGCCTTCCTACTGAATAGGCAATGTCAAGCCTTGTGCAATTCATGATATACATCAAAATTCCAATGATCTGTGAGTACTCCAGCTGAGATACTCCAACTCCATCATTCTTTCTCAACTTACAGTTTGAGTCGAGTACAGTTACAATTGATTTTCTTTCAAATTGCCCGAACTTATTTAGGATATTTTCTACATAATGAGATTGTGTAAGGATATATTCATTAGAAGTTTGCTTCACTTGAATTTCAAGAATGACATCTGCTGGACCTAAGTCTTTCATGTCAAAGTTGGAACTCTCCATCTTCTTAGTAGAAGATATTATATCCTTATTAGCTCCTAGTATGATCATGTCATCTACGTATAAACATACTATTAAAAACATGTCACTAGTATCTTTAAGGTAAACACATTTGTCACACTCACTTATCGAGAAGCCATTCGAAAGCCTATTGTGGTCAAATTTTTCATGCCACTGCTTCGAGGCTTGTTTTAATCTGTAATGGGATTTGACAAGCTTACACACCTTATGTTCGTTGCCCTTGGCCACAAACCCTTCAGGTTGTTCCATGTAGATTTCCTCAACCAGTTCTCCATATAAGAATGCAGTCTTAACATCCATTTGGTGAATTCCAAATTATGTATATTTGCAATCACGATTAGCATTCTAATAGAAGTGATCCTCGTCACAGGTGAATAGGTATCAAAGAAACCTATACCTTCTTTCTGTCAATAACTTTTGCTACCAATTGAGCTTTGTACTTGTCAATTGTATCGTCAGCTCTAAGCTTCCTTTTGAAAATCTACTTATAGCCTATTGGTTTATTCCTTTTGAAAATTTATCTCGCTATCAACAGCCTCCTTCCAAAAAGGAGCTTCAAAATTTGACATCGCCTCTTTATATGTCTGAGGTTCGGCTTCCATCAAGTACGTTAGAAACTCCTGACCAAATGATTACTCGTTCTAATAAGTTTGCTTTTTCTACCCTCAGGTTCATATTCTTCATCAATCTGAGCTTTATATTTACCTTCATCTACACATCATTTGGTAGTTTGATTGTGTCCTTTCTTAAAAGAAAACACATTCTCAAAGATTTAGCATTAACATACTCCATAATACTGTTGGTACTTATTGTCATGCTGAAAACCACCTCTCTTTTAGTCAAGTTGAATGCTCAACGTAGTGGGTAGTTTCTTCATGAAAGTGCCCATTACGTTGAGATGAGGGGGAACAATTTCTTTTTAAACTATTTCCTCCTTTATTAATTAAAGAGGGAGAGAAGTGGGTTTTTCGACAATGAAAAAAACCCATTTCTCTCTCTCTTAATAGAGGATGCAATTTTATTCCATGGGTTGGCTTTTTTGGGGAAAAATCAACTTTTGCGTCAATACTCCAAGTGAATAAAAGTATTAATTTCCGTCCATTTTGGGAGTGGTTTTTCCTTAAGTCAACAATGGGAAAAAGAAATATTGTTCGGTTTTGTGAATCGAAGTATTCGTTTGCTACGTCTTCAATCACGGTGGTTGTATCCTAGAGAAACGTTCACCGTATTCTCCAAGAAAACTTGGAGGATGAAAATTTATCTTTAGGACATTGCTATAGCAAGACTCTACCAATTTAATTTTTTATTTTTCTGTCTGTAATTTTTCTTTTTATCGTTCAGCTGTAATCGTTTTGCAATTTAATCCAAGTATTTTATTTAATCTTTCCTCTACGGTTCAAACACTTATGTCAGAAATTTATGTATTAATTACCAAAAATCTATATGCAGCACTGTTACGTGCATATCCAATGATAACATAGTCAACAGTCTTAGGTCCAAGCTTGACTCTCTTTGGCAACGGTACTTGTACCTTTGCAAGACACCCCCACACTTTTAGGATTTTATAGAAAGGCAATTTCCCTTTCCACTCTTCATAAGGAGACTTGTTAGTCTTCTTATGTAAACTCTTGTTCACTATGGTGTTTGTCGAACTGTTCAACATACAATTTACCATATCTTTCAAAGTTCTATTTTTTCTTTCAGTCACCTCATTTTGTTGAGACGTGTAAGGTGTTCTAGTCTAATGTACTATGCCATGATGAGCACAGAATTCAGATAGCGTCGTGGAGTCATATTCTCCACTTCCGTCAGATTTAAGCACCTTTATTTTCTTTCCAAGTTTATTTTCAACTCCAGACTTGTATGTCTTAAACATATTCAAAGTCTCATTTTTAGAATGCAACAAATATATGTGGCAGAATTTACTACAATCATCAATGAATGTTACAAAGTATTTTTTGTCACCTCTACTAGGTGAAAATTTCATGTCGCATAAATACTATGTATTAATCCTTATAATACACTATCTCTTTCTATGGATTTAAATGATTTTCTAGTCAATTTGGATTCAACACATATTTCACATTTAAGTCATTTTTCTATGTCAAATTTAGGTAATAAATCTAAATTCATCATTCTTTGCATAGATTTGATATTTACATGAGATAATCTAACATGCCAAATATCACATAACTCAACAATATAAACAGAAGATGTAGATTTTTCATTAATTGAAAAAGAAATTACAGCAGAAATTACAGCAGAAACATTAAACTTAAACAGACCAGTAACCACATATCATTTACCCACAAACACCTATCCCTTAGTTAAAACAAACTTGTCAGATTCAAATACAAGTTTAAATCCACTGTTACATAAGAGGGATCCCAAAACCAAATTCCTGTGAATGTCTAGTACGTGGAGGACATCGATAAGAGTGAGTTGTTTACCCGAGGTCAACTCCAACACTTTTCCTTTTCCTTTTACGTCAGCTTCAACGGCATTGGCCATGTACAGTTTTTCACCATCAACTTCTTCATAAGTTAAAAATAGACTTTTTTCACCACAGATGCACTTAGTAGCATCAATATCAACCCACCAATATGTGGTATCAGTGACAATGCACAATTCTAAAATTGTCGCACATAGGTCATCCATCTTAGTCACATTAACCATATTTTTGTGATCGTTGTTAAGGTTTAACACCGTGTGATCCTTTTTGAATTCGTAGTCTTTTGTTCTGTGACCGGCTTTACCGCACACGCAACAACTACCCTTGATACGTTTGTTACTCATACATTTGTTGACGTTTCCGCTGCTGCTGCTCATAGCCTTCCTTTTGAAGCTTTTCGATTTTGGCTTTGTGGTTTCAATAACGTTCGTTTTCATCTCCATGGAATACAAAGGCAACAACTTGTGTTCGTTCTTCTAGTTGTCTTCTTCGATTCACAGATGAACCACAAGATCCTCCATCGTCATGTCATTTCATTTATGCTCCAAGTAACTCTTGAACTCTTTCTAGGACGACGAAAGTTTCTCAGTCGTTGCAGCCACTTGGAACGATTCACGGATTGTCATTCCCTCGTTGATGAGTTCGTTGAACAGGATCAGGAGCTCTTCAACTTGACTAAACAGTGTATACTTGTCATCCATTAAATATTCCAAGAATCGCCCGATGATAAATTTCTTTATCACAGCATCCTCAGTGCTATACTTTTTCTCCAAAACTTCCCATAAATCCTTTGATGTCTTGATCGATGAGTAGACATTATAGAGACTATCTACAAGACCATTCAAGATGTAGTTTCGACGGAGAAAATCATAATGTGTCCATGCTTCCTGAGCAGATACTGTTTCCTTAGTTTGTTTGTCAATCGTTATGACAAGACATTCTTCCTTCATAATATGAGCCAGGTTCAGAAAAACATCATCATCTTCTATTGCCATCTCTTGAAATCTATTCCTTAAACTTCTCTGGTTTCTGAGCATGAGGAACAGCGTGTGGCTTCTCAGTGTGAGGAACAATGATTGTTTTCTCAACGCGGGGAATAGTCATCATAACTTCAGTGTCTTGCTCCGCCGGTTTGAAAATTTTATCTTTAGATTGTTGGAACCGTAGAGCAAAGATAATATAAAATACCTGGATTAACAACAAGATTATAACTTAATGATTACAAATGAATGATTAAAATAAAAATTACAGACGGGAAAACAGAAAATTGAATCGGTAGAGGCTTGCTATAGCAATGTCCTAAAAATGAATTTTTACCCTTCACAGTTTGCTTGGAGATTATGGTGAATGTCTCTACAGGATACATGTGCCTGATTGAGTGTTGTCAAATAGTCCGAGTATTTTATTTTATCTTTGCTCCATGGTTCCAACATTCGTCACACGCGATTTTTAGGACATCATGATCGCAACACGATGGAGGCTGCAACCATGATTTAAAACCATGGGTATCTAGCAGCTTATCCAGAGAATCAGAGCTTCAAGTTGAACCTTCTCTCTGCTCAACTAATCCCTAACTAATCATGATTACTTGCAATTAAGATTCTCTTATATACTTGTGATGTGAAGCCATCGTACATAGTACTGGAATAATATATCAAAGAGAAATTTAGAAAATACTCTTTTTTATCTTTCTGACCAGAAAGCCACAGCAGTAAATGCATCAAGCCACACCCTTACAGCCACCGAAGGACCCAAGCCAATTTACATAATTAGCTATCGCTAGAATTCTGCTCTCTATGAGAAATGAGAATGCTCCAGCGAACTGAACGGAAAACTCAAACTCTAATGGTTCTTATTCGAGCAAAACATTATTAAGCTTGACCGTAAAATTCAGTTTTAAACTAAGAAGTAAAAGCCAAAACTTGGAGGTGTTGGGGAAAGATGATTTGAACTTGGAGGATATTCCCTTTAAAGAGGAAACTAAAACTAGTAGTTAAGTTATGACCTAAGGCGACATATGTTCAACAGCTTGGCATAGAAAAGTCAAAAACTTCACTCAATGTGTTTACGTAGTTGAATTCCATAAATATTGAATATCGAAAAATATTCACGTTGGTACAGTGATTACATATGGGGGTTTGCGTTATGGGTATTATATATGAGAATGGTAGAAAAGTCAATACTGCTTACCTCCCCCTACCAGTTTCTGGTGCTTGTTTTGAGTGCTTCAGCTGAAATACCCATACCTGCCGACTATGCATGAGATTAATTATTCTTACTTCTATTTTTCTTTGCTTTGTAAGTTGCAGTCATTATATTGGACTGCGTGCTTACATATATATATATATATGGTTTTCCTTTCCTTTAATTTAATATTTTCATCTCTTTCGTTCCATTAATACAAATTATCAAATGTTTGTTGACATGATTTCACATCAATTGTGAAGATATTATGTATCTAGTTGATAAGTTGAGCCTAAGTCACATTTGATGAACAAGCTTTTAGGATTAAAAAATGAATAATAGAACACAACACTGGTACCAAATCTAGATTAGCCAACAAGTCTCCAGCCGCATATCTTTAAAGTATATTGATGGTTATTCGACTCAAGACCTAATGTGTGAAGATAGAGACGGTTTATGACTATCTAACTCAGAGTCTAATGTGTAATAAGCAGACACAGAGCTAGAAATTTATTTTGGTGAGTCCACTTTCTTTTATGATGTATCTTATAACATTTGTGTGCGAGTGTGTCCGCACGTGTGAGTCTGCATGTGTGTGTGTATAAGTGTTCATGTTTGTGTGTGTGATTGTGTGATATGTATATATATGTATATGTACGCAGATATGTCATATACATACATATATATATGCGCGCGCCCGCGCTCACTACAACAACTAAGGGCTTTCATGGCACTTAACGACCACATTTTGTGTTGAAACGCTATAAGAAGCCAATTTATTTCGCAGGCCACATGCGCGGGGACAAAACCAAAAACCCGCCTAATTAATTAGAAGCATTATTGAACAATATCTCACAGCTCTTCTTCAGTATATCTTTGAGCTTTCTCTTGAAGCGGTGAACCAGCTCTCACATCTGTCTCGTGACACTCTCACTCTCATGTATCTATTACAGCTCTCTCGCAGCTCTTTCTTTCAACTCTCTTTGCAGCTCTCTCTCAACTATGTCTCGAGGTCTTGCAACTAGCTCTCGCAGATTTCTCTCTTAGCTCCGTAACTCTCTTTCTCTCTTAGCTCTATGTCGCAGTTATGTCTCCCAACTCTCTCCCACTTTGATTTTTGCTGCATTCCTTGGAACAGGCGAAGGTCAGAACTAGAGGTAAGGCTTTTTTCTTGCAATGTGGGTTTTAATTTGTATTTAGATTTGATAATTTTGTTTCAGATTTTAATGTGTTTGTAACTCTATTTTCTTAATGAAATATTATATTTAGCTTATAAAAACTTGTGAGCACTAGGCCCTACCCCCATGCTATTAGTCAGTTTCTCACTAGCTCTGCTGTTAGCCAATGATATTATGCAACAATTATGATTAAAAGTGAATTCGTGGCTAAAAGTTTGGTTGCTAAAAGTGATTTTTCTTGTAATGATTTCTTCCAATACAAATTCCTTTTAAACACACTTCAAACCTACTTCTATACATCACTAAACAAATATTACACTAGAAAGTAGAAGAACAAGATACAAATCCTGGTGATATTTAATGACTACTTTACTTGCACCATTTTACCTTCAGGATCAAGTTGTAAGGCGTGTCACATCTCTGATCTACACTCTTCATATAAAGATCCTTCCATTTCTTCAAGCTCTCTTCAGGGACTTCATCATCAAAATCAAATTAGATTATAATGGTTGGTGACGAAATCAAAAATCCAAAAAAAAAGTAGAAAAACAATGGAGATAAATAACAAGATGCCAAATCAAAGAAATAATATATTTCTAAGCACAATCTCAAAGGAGATAAATAACATGAGCCCGAGTCAGAATCCAAGGAAGCAGCCCACAATAATTCAAATTTAAGTGCAAAATCACATAGGTTTCCACAAAGAAAAATAAACTAAAGGACATACTCTGGAGAATTGATAAATATATAGAAGATAACGTATAAGAAACTCTCATTCTATGTTCCTGTGCATGCTAAAAGAACAAAAAGTGTCATCTGTATATACTATGCTAATTCTTGGCAACTTGTGAGATAATAGTAATACACTCACAAGAAAGATATCTTTATGCAGTCGACTGAAAGAGATGAAATTCATAGATATAGTAAAGAAAGTGCATGAGCAAAATGACATTTCACTTGGTTGATCAATTCAACGATCAGCACAGGATAAACATATTTTTATAAATATCAGAAAGGGAAAAGTATGTTGATGACTAGGGTACAATAAATTATTAAAGCTAACTGGATTGCAACTAAAACTATAAACACTAACTTACCTGTGAGGTACATGCAACTCTTTCCAAGCGGTGACACCCCATTTCATAACCAATATTTTTGCAAGTTGAGCTATTTCCTTACGTTGAGTGGGTAACTAATTAAAATTTACTCAAGAAAGAAAAAATTTCCAAATATAAAAAGTGTGATTAATTATGTGAAATAAATTTATTAACCATTACTAGAGTAATGAAACATACCATAATATATAAGTCATATGATAGGTTATAAAATCCTTTCAAATTGCCAGGCTAGAGTTTCGGGGCAATGAAAAAGATAAAATTCATAAAATAAAAAGAAGAACAAAAGTACTCTAAATTATAAAATTTCAACAAAAAGAAAATAAAGTATATAAGTACTATCTATTAATCGTGAACTTGTTTTAGATAAATATTACCACACTAACAACCTAATATTAATAGATAACAAACCATATGTATATAAAATCACACCTACTGAACATCTTACAAATTCATGTGAACCATCTTAAGGCTAGCATGATCTAACATCCTTGGCCACTACAAGAAGTGCTCTTAAGTGCATCACTCACAACATCCCCAGCCACAAACTTAGATGCTTATACTACAATGTGGAGCCTACAATCTTAGATGGTGAAGCAAGCCAAAGTTGATGTCTTGGCCTAAAAATGAACCTTAATATATTTATTATTTTCTTAATTGCATGGTTAAAACAACCAAAAATATTTTTTTCAAAGATGTTCCCATTGTAGTAGTCTGTGGCACATGAGAATATCTAGAATGAATTTAATTTACCTAATCAAGTCTAAGCCAAATAAAAAAAATATAAATGCCTGTAACTAATCTAGAACAACACATAACAACTCATATAATACTTGCAATAATAACAAACTTTGAAGAACAATCACATGTAGAGATTCAGACAAATTCATGAGATTATCATTTTCTTCTTTCTAGTCTAGAAGCACAAATACATCTACGGAAAAGGCATAGAACAAAAAAGAAAAAGAAAAAAGTAATAGAATACACGCTAAAACAAACTATGCAAATCAATTCGCATAAGCAGCATTTGAAGTTTTTTGAAAAAAATTTCAAACTTGTAATTTGGACTCGCTGAAGAAAACTATCTAAATTAATTCGCAAAAGCAGCATTTGAAGTTTTTTGAAAATTTTCAAACTTGTAATTTGGATTAGGCCACCTTTTCTTTCTACAAAGCTCTTGCAATTTCTGCTTAGCATTTTCAATCTCAAAAGCACCATTACTCCTACCTTTCCTAACCAATAGGATAGGTGAAATAAATTTCAACTTGGCATAAAAGGACACTTGACAAATTTATAAAATGCCACATTGTAATATAAGCATCCACGTTGTAACCTCGATCGCAAGTGCATCAATCTCAACATCCTCGACTGCAACAAGAAGTGCTCTCGTTTTCTACTTAGGAATCAACAACACAGAAGTAATTAATGATATTGTATTCATTAGATATCAACATGAAAAAGAGAAACCATTAGATTAGAATTAATCACCTCAATTGTCAGCTCCAAAGAAACTAAAGAGTAGACGCCAAAGCAAAAAACTATAAGAAAAAATCACTACAGAATAAACTTAACAAATGAACCCCCGCACAAAAAAAACACAGAGAAACAAAGGAAAAGGGGGGGAAGATGATGAAAAGAAAACATACCTCCCAAATTGATACAAGTGATTGAATCATTTTTGAATGGTAGAAAAAAAAACCTCAAATGCATGCAAAATCAATTCAAATACTGGTATCCAAACATGAAGCAGTCAGACCAAATCACACAAAAAAACACGTGTTTTAAGGTTAGGAAAAGAATTGTTCAAAAGTATACAAGCTAAAATTAGCCGAAAAAGATACACAAAACATACATAATACGTCTTACTAAAATAAAATCAACAAAAAATTCACAGAGAAAACCTCCATCTAGTCGACAAAAGAAAAGAGAGAAACAAAATTAACTTAGAAAGTGTCAAACGCATCATACTTGTGGACTTGCGAACTAAGAAGCAGAAACTCTAGCAGCCACCAGATACTGAACGGTCCATTCCTCACTAAACCTAACATTACGTCTAACCCTATCCATGCCTAAAAGCAGCGTAGATGGTGATTCTTGGAGGCCTGGACAGGAACATCAAGCTTTTGGCGATAGCAAGATGCGTTGAGCTTTTTGGCGACATGAACAATACTAGGGCTACGCGAGGAGAGACTCGTATGGTCTGAGACAGAGAGATAGAGATAGATAGATAGATAGATAGATAGATAGGTAAATAGATAGATAGAAAGAGAGAGTTCTAAGATGAGAGAGGCGAGGGTGACAAAGAAAAATAGATCTGAGATGAAAGAGGCGAGGCAGACGAAGAGAGGAAGAACTGAGACGAGAGAGATGAAGAGAAGAATACTAAGACGAGAGGGATGGAGAGAGGCATATCTGATGAGAGAGATGAAGAGAGGCGGATCTGAGCGAGGGACACAAGGGAGACGAGGGCGCATGAAGGCGCTGACTTGCTGAGGAGACTAAGAGAGGTCGAGGGTTTCAAATGTTACAGAGTGAAAAATTAATGGAAACATGGAGCTGTGATAGAATGAAAGAAGATGAGTTAACCTTTCATCCTTTTGAGTTTCTAATATGGAGAAAGAAGATCGAGAATGGAGGAAGAGAGAGATGGAGCAAGAATGAGATTGAGAGCAGTGAGAGGGAAAGGGATCAAATGAAATTTGAAAGAAGAAATTGTGGTTGGGTTACGAATGCTGCAGATCAAAGAAAGAATGAGAGTCTCGAAGCCATCTAACAATTAAGATTAACCTGGCCAGATTCTACGGTCAGGATTAATCCCTGTATCAATGTCGGGAAAAAATTTCTCGGCATTAGAGAGTGATCCTAAGGTTAGAAGCAAGGATCGTACTGAAAGGTAAAATATAATGTTTCTTATAAATTCTTGTGAGAATGCAAACTTAAATTACTTGTTTATATAGTTGACAAAAATTACTTATTTATATAGTAAAACGGGAAAACCTATTTCTAGCATAATTTTATGGGTTAATTATACTAGATCCGTGACTTTTATGCATTTTATCCTTTGACCTTTAAAACCCCACACTTTTCATTTTATTTTAGTGATATTTCCTACCGTGACTTCTGTTTAAAAAGCTGACAGAAGTCAATGCACGTAACTTACAAATGACCATTTTAATAGGCAATTGAGTAATTTGATACCCATTACCACATATCACAAATCTAACCTCTCTGCCACTTGTCACAAATTTTCTCTCTCTCTCTATCTTTCTCTCTCCACAGTTTAGATATAACTTGAAAACACCTAAAAATCTGATCTAACCCCATGCCCAATCTTGTTTTTCCTAAACCCATGCCCATTTGCTTTGATTTTTCTTAAATCAGAAATTTCAGAAATTTCAGAAAAATAATCAGCCAATCATGTTTTTCCTGAACCCATACCATTTTCATCATCTCCATGAAAGAGTTATCACTCGACCTTCCCAGTTAACTCCTCTGCTACTTCTCTAACTACTGAATGAATCATACGGCAAGGTCCACACTATGGTGCCCAAAACTCCACCAGTACCGGACCTTTAGCTTTTAGGACAAGTGATATCCATGTGGCTCCAGTCACCGTAGGAACTACGACATTTTCAAGACAGAGCAAAAAAACTATAGCAAATCTACGGAAGAAACCAGAGCAGAAATCAAACAAATCAGTGGTAAATCAAACAATGTGCGCGCCTCGGGGATAAACAGTCTGCGTTCTGGAAGTAAACAAAGTCACAGAATCACAAAAAGGCTTTCGGATTCCTAAGCCACTGAATTCCGTCAAAGAACCAATTTTCCGCCGGAATGAGAAGGAAACTTCCTGCGGGGAGGTCATTGCCGGGGTTTGGAGCAGTCGTAAATTCTGAGGAGAGTGAAGCTTCACGGATTTGAATCATCTCTAACTTGTTCTTGTTTCATCGCCAAAGCATGTTCGTCTTTCTCTTTCTGAATCATTGAAATCGGCGAATATTAGAGATAATCATCAGGGAGAAAGAGATCTTGCAGAAAAAGAGAATGGTTAGGTCTAAAATGGAGGGAAAGAGAGAGAGATTCGAGGAAGAAGGGGATTGAGTTTTTTTAACTGGTTTAGATTAGGAGAAGCCGTCGATGGCTTACATGGATGGGTATTAAATTACTCACTTGTTATTAAAATGAACACGTATAAGTTATGCGTATTAACTTTTATTAATTGTTTTAACTTTTTTAACGGAAATTAGAGTATGAAATATTAATAAAATAAAATGAGAAGTGAGGAGATTTTGTATTAAATTTTAAAAATGAGAGTGCAAAATAATATGTTCATAGAAGGTCAGATCTATTAATTAGCCACTTGAAAATATAAAATTAGCATCACACTTTTGATGGATGAAGTGTAACTACTTTCTATATTGATGATAACGTTTTATTAAAATAAGACCATATCAAATCAGAAAATTGCTGTGCCCTTTTGAACCTTTTAAACTCTAAAATCTTCTTAATATGACTAAAAAAATATTCTGAACGTTAGCTTGTGAGTTCTCTTTTTTTTACATTATAACTAATCACCAGTTGTTTTATATCACACATTAGATCTTGAGTCTAGTAATTCATCCACTCGCTTAATTTGAATTGCCCCAAATTTGTTGGTTAACCTCCCTAACAATCTCTCTCCCAGGCCATTACCAGAGGTGGGGAGACGTGACATCTTGATGAGAAAAAATTATAATTTCTCAGAGTATCGTACTCTCTTAAGTAATAGATTGACACTTGATAAAGAAATCTTAGAAAATGATTTAATTATCAAGTGTCATGTAACCGCTAAGAGTATCATAATTTTTCACTCTCGGTGGCATGATATGACCTCTCAGTAGGGTCTTGAGACCCCACTGAAAAAAATAGAATTCAAGTAGAGGAATTTTTATTCCTTTTTAATTTATGACTCCACTAAACATTGTAAGTGTGACTCCACTAAAATGTTTAGTTTTAGCCTTTTTAGTTAATTTCAATTTTAATTGCAGTTTCTTTTCATTTTTAACCTTCTACTTCTTCTCTGATTTCAATCTTCAATTTGATTTTGTCATATTTTTGCAAAAAGATCATCGTGAGATCGACTTAAAAAATCTACTTTCAGATCTTCGATTACATATTCGAATAATATATATATATATATATATGTGTGTGTGTGTGTGTGTGTATGTGTGCGCGCGCGCGCGCAAGAGCCACTACAACAAAAAACCCTATGAAAGCGGCCAGCAAACGCTATCATAGTGTTTTTCGTAACATTATGGTTGCTAACATTATTAAAACTCCGACCCTACGATAGCGTTTAAAAATGCTATCATAACTACTTTTAATAGCGTTAAAAAATGCTATTGTAACCTTCCAATAGTATTTTTTAAATGCTATAGAAAGCGTCACATTACGCTTGGTGACTTTCTATAGAATTTATAAAATGCTATCGAAAGGTTACAATAGCGTTTAAAAATAGTTATGATAGCGTTTTTAAACGCTATCGTAGTGTCAGAGTTTTAATAACGTTGGCAAACATAACGTTACGAAAACGCTGTGAAAATCTTATGATAGCATTTTATAAATGCTATTATAAGCGTAGCAACAATGTGAGACTTTGTAGCGTTTAAAAATGCTATTGTAACTTTTATGGCATTTTCTAAATGTTATAGAAGGGTTACCAAGCGTAATGAGACGCTTTCTATAGCTTTTAAGATACGCTATTGTATATCTAATCATATCATAACTGCATTTGCCTATTGTGCTTCTTTAGGCTATTATATTCTCTTATAGAGTTTTAAATGTTGTAAATAATTTATACTAATGTATCAAATTAATAATATAAAGATCATCCAATAAATCACTAATTTAAAATATTTGATTAAAATATTTTAATAATATAAAGATCATCCTTATCAAATACAATATCAAATGTCGAAAAAAACCCTACAAAAAAGCATTCCAAGGTGTTCATATCACATATTACAAATATTTTGAGTTGTACCAAATATCACAAATACAAGCCAAAGTTTTCATTAAAGAACTTTCATGTCTTCTTGTTGGAATCATATTCCTCATCACTATGTTGAACCACGCACCACCTGAATTACTATATGTTTGTTGTATTTTCGGTGGACCTATATAAAAAAATAATTGTTATAGTTCAATATCCACTTATAAACATTTATATTATCTCTATAAAAAGGCTTTCCAATATTCAGACATGTTCCTCTTTGTTAATCTCAATTATTTACTTCTACATTTTCTATTATGAAATAAGTGTATGTCAACCATGATCATTGGTGTAACCAACATAAATAAGCACAAAGAAAACTAGCGAGCAGAGGAAAGGCTTAGATGTACACCAAAAGGAAATCTAACTTGGTAATATCCAAGAAATAATCAACAGTTTTTTCCAGCTTCCATCCTCCATACTCCTCAGCCCATGGTGGCAATGAATGATGGAATAGAGTGAGCATTACCTTCATTTCATCATTTATGGTGATGGCATTATCTATTGAACATGGGATGGTACTCTTTTTGAAGCTAGTGCCACCATGACGAACATAATTCTTGAGAGAAGAGACACTATTACCATTCCCAGTGGATCCTTGAATAAATGTTAGAAATTAAGCAAGAAACTTCCCTTTCTGGCACATTGCAAACTATTCTAAATAAGAATAGTTTGCCACATGTAGTATTAAGCCTGAAGCTTGATTTGATAACTAGGAAAGATAAATATGTAATGAGCTAAATACATAATAGTAAGTTATAATACCAAAGATAAGCATATCATCCACGAATCTCTTGGGCAGATCCATATTGATAGAAGAACCAAGTATATAACTTAACCAAGAAGAATGATTATATTTAACCTCGCCGGTAAAACAACAAGAGATAAAAGCCATACCTGCACAGTTAAGGACAATATTGATCGAAGAAGCATGATATCTTTTATTAGCATGCATGTTTTTAAACTTCCGATCCAGATCGTAGGATCTTATGATTTTACGATCATGTCTAATCCCCACGATCCGATTAATAGGTAGAATATTAAATTATGAGGATATTACAATCCTATTATATTTTTTGTCTTGGATTAGTAGGATCTTACGACCCTACTACAATCTTACGATTCCACTAACCATAATTTTGTAAGGTATTCATAAGAAAACAATATAAAGTTCATTTCATATGTTCAATTTTTAAGTTGTTATTTATTTATTTAAATTGTATTTTTGTAAAATAGTGAATTTTACCGTTGATTAATTAACTATATTCAAGAATTTTAATATGTAATTTGGTAAATTGATTTTTTCATAATATTACTAGTATACAGTAGGATCTTACGATACACGATTCGATGTTATGATTCAATTCGTAAGACATCTCTATGATTTTCGGTAGGATCACGATTCTAACAACATTGTTTGTATAGATGCCCAATATAATTTATAGCATATATCTACGGCTATATTATAATCCCAATGTGAATACAATAAAAAGCTATTAAAATCGTATACATAAAAAGTCAAACCGCATTGTTTAAGTTCTGTTAGTCTACTGGCAATCAAGTTTCATAAGGACAAATGTATATAAGGATACAAGATAGTCACATATGGGGGCTCTGCTTGCAATAAATTTTCCAAGAGCCCTAGTATTTTTAGAAATTTGTTACTAAGAACAAACATCAATGCAAATATATATGGAATCGTCATTTGCATATGCAAAATTTTCTCTAGTAGCAGCCAAAATTCACGAAGAAGATAGAAAACCATCCAAAATCTAATTTCTAAACTAAAAATTCATATTCAACAACTCATATTTGTTGTATTGTAACCGACTAAAGCACTAATTATAATCATAATTGTTGCATAATATCATTGGCTAACAGCAGAGCTAGTGAGAAACTGACTAATAGCATGGGAGTGGGGCCTAGTGCTCACAAGTTTTTATAAGGTAAATATAACATTTCATTAAGAAAACAGAGTTACAAACACATTAAAATTTTAAACAAAATTATCAATTCTAAATACAAATAAAAACTCACATTGGAAAAAAAAGTTTGGTTGCTAAAAGTGATTTTTCTTGTAACAAAATTATCTATTTGTCATTAAAAGTGGGACTTTTTATGACCAGATTATATTGCTTGTCGACCAACTACGGTTTTCGTCGCAATAGATGAAACCTAAAACTCGTTTAATCCCTCCTTTCCTCTTCCATTTCTTTATTCTTCTTTCTTCTTCTTCCATTCTTACTTCTCATTTCTTCTTCCTTCCATCCTTGCGCCCTGCGTTTGACAGTTTTTCATTTCTTAGTTCTGATTATTTTCTCTCTCTTTGATTCTTGCCCCTCTTCCATTATTTTCCATTGGTTCTCTCTAATGGTAGCCTCTTGGTCATCTTCTTCAAATTGTAGCATTTTGTCATTGACGTCGTTGATCATCACTTTTCCTTTCTGTTTCTATTTCTTTCTTCCTCTCTGTTTTGACTCGTCCCTAAACCCATTTCTTTCATCTTCGTCTCTCTCAAAGTCTCTTTGTCTCTCTCTGTTACTCTGTCTGAGTTTGAGTTTTCTAATTTAGGGTTTGTAGTTGTAGAGTTATAGAGTTTAAGTTTGATTTTACTGATTTAGTTGTAGAGTTTAAGTTTGATTTTACTAATTTAGGGTTTGTAATTGTAGATTTTAAGTTTAATTTTATAATTTAGGAATTGTAATTATAGGAATTTTAACTTTAATTTTACTAATTTAGGAATTGTAATTATAGGAATTTTAAGTTAAATCTTACCCTTCCCCAAACCTGTATTTTTTGAAGAAAATGAAGCCGTTGACTGCCAATTTTGGCACATGAATCTTGATATTAAGGTAATTTCTTGATGTTTGCTCAAGTATTTGAATTTGTTTTGAAATATTATATCATTTTTCATATCCTTCTCATTAAGGTTGATTTATCAGATTCTCATATTATGAAGTGACCTACACATTCAAACTATTTTTTTATTAAAAGAACTAGTCCCAGGAATCAGGATCTAGGACCAAGTTAAGTGTTTCAACTTCCTTAGTCTATATAACATTTAACCTTTCATATGGTTCTCATTTCTTAAAGTTCAATGGTTGGGATGGTTTTTTTGCAGGATGTAACTTTGGATATGGACTATTTTTTCTTACTGAGAGTTTAGGATATAACCAGGTTATATTTTTTTGTAACTTCTCCTCCTTTTCTGCGTCCAATACATGTTTGGACTGATGACCACTATGCTTGTAAATTAAGGGTTTTATTTATGGTCATTTGGCCAATTCTTTTTCTTTTCGTCAGCAATGCAACATTTGAATCAACTTAGTGCTGTTCTTGTTAGACTTATGACCTAGTCGATATAAACTCTCATGTTTCAGACTGTTGAGGAAGTAAGTTTTGCTGCAAATGAATAACAACGGAGGGAATAAAGGCATTTGATGGTGTTCTTCAATCAAATATTGTATTAAAAAATCTTGATCTTTCTTGGAACCCTCTTGGAGATGAAGAAATTAAGGTCCACCCTATCTCTCTATCTTGTACTTTTATACTTTATGGATGTTTCTTTTTTATCGGTATATACTTTATGGTTGGTAGATTCCTTTATCTTAGTCCAAATTGTTTCCTTAGCATATGAGCTTCGGTAATAACAAAAATGAGAGTCTTCTTTTTAGGTTAGGATAAGTTAGTAATAATATACGATATTGTTTTACGATATAATAATTCTTCTCACTTTCCATTGTATTTGGTTGGTAGATTCCTTTATCTTAGTCCAAATTGTTTCCTTAGCATATGAGCTTTGGACACATTTACGTTCTCATCAATTGAAACTTGTTATAAACTTGAGGCATCTTCCATATTCTCATACTGTGAATTTTGTTATTCCTTGTTTTACTTTTTATAAAAGGATAGCGTGATTAAAAGTTGGAATGCTATATAGTTGATATATTTTCCGGAACTATCAGTACATCTTTATATTTTACAATTATCAGTTCAGATGCCATTTAATTCACTTCTATCACTAGTTAGACTAAGAACAATTCCCGAGAGAAGGGTAGCTATAATCTAAATGGCAGTTTCTTAAAGGAGATTGTGCAGGTTATTCACCCAATTGATTTCAAAATTCAATGTGGGAAACAAACAACATAAGCAATCTCTTAATAAACAAACACAAAGAAAGAAAAATAAAACTTTACAAAATAATCAAAAGGAAAAAACATCCTAGCTGTTAATTCTTCATTTTTCACCCGGTTCATGTTTCACTAGCTTTTTTTTTTTTTGCAAATTATATCATTCCCTTTGCAATTCCCCTTATCTATCCATCTCAAATATTAGAATTTTAGTCATTGTATTATTTTTAGAATCAATCTGAGTTATGGAGTATCTTTTTTATTTTTGATCTAAACTAAATTATTTAATTCTGGCATGACAAGTTTATTTATTTTGAATACATTCTTATTGATGTTCCTTATCTAAAGATAATAGTGTTAGATTTATCTTAAATTTGACTCATTGTGATTTTACAAGAACGCATGTGTACTTGAGGAGATGAGCCTATCGTTGAGGATGCCACACCTCGCATTAAAGAAGTGATAGTTAAAAAAGTCATCGGGCGAAATAAAGGTCTAAACTAAATTATTTAACTCTGGCATGACAAGTTACTTTATTTATTTTGAATACATTCTTATTGATGTTCATTATCTAAAGATAATAGTGTTAGATTTATCTTAAATTTGACTCATTGTGATTTTACAAGAACGCATGTGTACTTTACGAGATGAGCCTATCGTTGAGGATGTCACACCTCGCATTAAAGAAGTGATAGTTAAAGAAGTCATCGAGCGAAATAAAAGTCTTGGACATGGAACCCCACCCACATCTTCAAAGAAAAAGAGTCGATATAATGAAAATATAGAGTTAAAGAAAAAAATGAAGTCGGTGGAGGACCAACTTCAAAGCTTACTCGTTTGGGCTCATCAAAATGGGTTTTCACCTCCTGACGATGACTGAATAGTAGAAGCGTGAGGTTCAGAATATTTGTTAAGTTTTGTAGTTGTAACTACCCCCTAAAACAATACGTTCAGCCTGTATACCGAAGAAGCAAAGGATCTCATCGATAGATGAATTTAACAAGGTAAAATGTGGAAGGTGTCATATGATCATACATAGTCAAAAGAGATGAAAGAACCCAGTGCCGTCAACCAGCAGTCAATCAAAGAAACAAAAAATAGAGATTAGATTTTGAGGTTGATATGTTCACGATAAGAAGTTTCTTGATCAGCTTTTTGTTTTTAATTAATTTGATGGATGGTTTTTAACATTTTAGTGACGATTATTTTTAATAATCTATTAACAATGGGTTTTAATACTTATCAGGTATTTTAGTCTATTAATAATAGTTATTTACTAATGATATAATAGACAGACAGTGTTCAACATAACAAAAAATATATTATTGATATCAGCTATTAAATAATGAATTTTTAGATAACCAATTTTTAACTTATCACTATGTACTTATGAAAATATCAAACATATATCAAAATAGGTTATCTGATCTTTTGGTTTTTTCTCATGAAAACAAAAATTTTGAAAGTCAGTAAGCTCAAACTTGTAATTTCTTCTCAAGTCAGTATAATCTGCGTCGCGACGGTGGATTTCCAAAGTTGTGACACCAACACAATAAAATTTGAGCTAGTGTTTAACTTCAATAGCACAACACATTTTGAAAATAAATAAAAACTATTCATAAGGAAACATTAATCAACCATATATTTATCACAAAACTCAATATTTGGTGATCAAAATATCATCTACTTCAATCCATATAGTGCAAAGTAATGGTTCCATGTTGAAGATGATAACAGGTGAGATGACAATCAATCTCAATATGTTTGTCCCTCTCATGAAAGATAGAGTTATGAGCAATCTGAATAGAACTTTTATTGTCACAATACAAAGGAGTAGGACGAGAAAGAGAAACGCCCATATTTGTAAACAACCAACGTAACCAAACTATCTTAGTAGTAATAGATGCCATAACATGATACTCAACTTCTTTAGAAGATCTAGAAATAACATATAGTTTCTTGTTCTTCCATGAAATAAGAGAATCATGAAAAAATATACAAAAACCAGTAATGGACTTGCGGTCAGTAGGATCACCACCCCAAAGTGGCATGTTGTGTTTTTAATTTTTTAACCCACTTTTATCTTGATTTGGTTATTTTTCATGCTTATCAGTCATGCATTAAAGTGGCACTAGACTTCGTATCTCTCGACAATGTTGAAGAATGCATTGTCGGGAGGTTTCTCGTGCTACTTTTGTTGGTATTTAAGGTTTCTTCAATCGGTGGTTCCACTCGTCTTCACCCTAATCAACTTTTTTCTCTTTAATGTTTAGGTCATGATTGATACTGCTGATGAATGAGTAGCTTTCCTTAAGTTTCTTCTCCGATTATGGTTTTCCTTTAGTTTCTGTTTGTAGGTTTTACCGAGTGACAGTAAACAAGACTGTTCTCTGGTTTCAGGTTGATTTTATCAATCACATTTTATTTCTTTGTGATTCAAGTAATTTTCTCTTCAGTTTCTTATAGGCCATGTTTGATACATTTGTGAACCACATTTTCTAGTGAATTATGTTTTAGAGATTATGTAATGAACTACAGCTACTTTGTTACATTACATATATTAATGATTAATATATGTATTTTTATAAAATTATCGGTGTTTGATAAATTTTCTAATGATTAATCTATCACATGTGTATATAAAAAATAAAAATTCAGTATTTTTTATTTACATTCTAGAAAAAAAACATTTCATCGCCTAAACCATTTCGCGACCAAGTAAAAGCTGGTCACCAAAGACTTTAGGCGACGAAAATAATTTTGGGGGCAAAAACCTTTTGCGAACAACTATTTTTTTCATCAACCAAAGGATCCTTGGTCGTGAATGGTCTAACGCGAAGGAATTCATTTTTCATCGTGAACGACTTTCACTGACGAAGTGAAAGTGACGACATTCATGACGAACATATGTTAACCGCGTTAGACTTTTAGCGACGATATTTTGTGGCTTTAGTAACAAAAAGTTTGGTCCCTAAAGTCCCTATTTTTTGTAGTGAATATTCATTTGTAGAGTTACTTAATTTAATTTCAAATATAAGTGAAAATTGTTAATGTTTGTATTGAGAAATCGAGAATTTTAAGACAACAAGCATTATGTTACTCCACGGAGCAATAGTGCATATGATCATCACCAAGGCCTTATCTGAATTGATGAAATGTGTCTGCTTAGAACATTGTTGAAATGTAGATTTCAAATGAAGAAATGGAAGAACCTCCAGTACAAATTGGATATGAGAGACACATTGCAACTCGGAATGAAACGATGCAGCTGAAGAAATTATTAAAATAATAGTATAATGGTGTATTTGTGTTACATCCAGAATGTAAGTTAGAAGTGTTTTGTAGAGTTTAAGATATAGATACTTTTTAAAGGAAATTCTCAATTAAATTTATTTTATTTGGTAACGAGTTATTATTTCATAACGATTTACAATGAGATTAGTATGTGACAATCATTATTTCATAACCGAGTGTGCAAATGACTAAGTGTAAGAAAATAACAAAGTGCATCAAAACACTTGTTTTGAAAAGGACTACTTTGTGAAAAAATAGTTAGTGACTGAGGGGGTCGACTATCAAGAAGTGAGTTCCATCAAAACAAGTACATAAAAATGAAAAAGTAGAAAAATTACTAAGGATGTGAAAATTATCAAGTGTAAAAATGACTAAGGGTGTGAAATGACTAAGTGTATGAAAACAATAGAGAGCATCAAAATACTTTTGTGAAAATGCTACCTTGTGAAAATGATTAAGTGCGTGAAAATGATTAAGTTCCATCAAAATAAGTATGTGAAATGGAAAAGTGGAGAATGAAAATATGAGTGTTTATAAAAAGCTAATTCATGATATGATCAAGTCACGGAAATGATAATTTGCATAGATGAAAATTACTATATGTATAACGGTTATGTGTGTAAAAATGGTTAAGTGTGTGTGATTAAAATGGTTAGATGTATGTGATTAAAAATGGTTAAGTGTATGTGATTAATATGATTAATGTGCTTACTTGTGTAAACAACTGCCGGTATAGAGAGGTTTACAAAAATGTAAAAAGAATATTCTTTGTGTTCACTAAAATATACCACTAGAATCACCGGTATAGACACAAAAATCGCAGTTAAAGGTAATAAAATCGCCAGTATAAAGGGGTTCACCAAAATGTAAAAAATAATATTCTTGGGGTTCACCTAAAATGTACATCTAGTAAAGTTTGTGAAAATAAAAAATGTGTGAAAACGAGTCATGAATATGACTGTGTGAAAATGACTACGTGTAAGAAAAATATGAAGTGTGTGAAAATGACCAAGTGTATGAATATAGCTAAGTATGTAAAATGACCAAGTGTGTGAATATAGCTATGTGTGTAAAAATGACTAAGTATGTGAAAAAGATAAATGCAAGGCATAATTTTATAAGAGCGAGAGAGAGATCTAGAATTTACAAGTACATGAAATGCATAATTGTGTGAAATTAATATGTATGCCTAAATGTGAAAATATGACTTAGTGCATGAGAATAACTAAGTGTATTAAAACAAGTACATAAAAATGACAAAGTATAAGAAAATTATTAAGTGAATGAAAAATGTTACGTGCATGTGATAAAAAAATGATCAATTGTATGAAAATTACTAAGAGTATGAAAATGACCAAGTATGTGAAAATAAATACTAAACCGCCGCTATAGACATTACAACCGCGGAACAACCGTTGAAATAGACACTAAAACTGCTAGAATAGACATTAAAACTGCCGGTATTGACGCCCTAAACGCTACACTAGGGCCAACTGCATAATGGAGACCTAAACGCCATCATTACATGATGAGTCACCATTCAAGACTGGCATTTGGGGTCTGCTGGTCGTGTGCCCCAAATGCCATAGTAACAGGCATGTTACTATGGCATTTGGGGCCTAAACGTGTCCAACGGGTCCTAAACACTTGTCATGGCTGGCGAATCACCTACCATGACTGGCGTTTGGGGCCTGATGGTCGTGTTGGGGCCCCAAATGCCATAACACGGGCATTTGGTTCTAATACTCCTTATTATACTTAAAAACCTGGATAAATAAATAAAAATAAAATATGCTTATATGCTTATAAATTAAAACGTAAATAGGTTATTTTTCAAATTTTATGGGGTTATAATTTATAAAATAAATTATTAAAATTTCAATATTCAATATTCAATTTCAAACCTTTAGCGGAAATGTTCTATTTAAAGATAGAATCTGACATTGAGGGTTATACGTGTTCGTCAAACCGGTAAATAAGATTTATCAACCATCATAACATAACGACCTATAACTATGTATGGTGAAAACTCGTCTCGCTCGATACTTGTCACAAAAGCACAACAACATTATCAATGATAACTTTTAACGAGTCTATGAATAAGTGTTAAATTGTATCGGAAATCCTTAATTAATCCAATCTAATTTCACATAATAAGTGAGTATCATGAATGTTTGCATTGAAATAACGAGTTTTTTCTATTTTTATCAATGATTTTTACAGTGTACGATAAATAATTATAAAAATATCAATTTTACGGTCGATTGTAAAGAATGGTGATTAGAGCCATATAAATGGCGATTAGGCCCAAAAAACTGGTGATTGGGAGGGAGACTGGCGATCGCCTATTTATACATGGCGTTCAGGAATGAAACAAGCTATTGGAGGCATAAAACTAGCGCTTGGCTTTGACGATGCGATTAGCACCTTCAGGATGACGTTTACTGGCTAAAAATAGGTGATTCACCTATTAAATATGGCGATTAGGTTTTATGTATTTGGTGAACTTTACTACGTAATTGGTGAACCCCAGTACGTATTTGGAGAATCCCTCCAAGAATTATTATTTTGTACGTATTTGGTGAACTCCAGTACGTAATTGGTGAAATCCAGTACGTATTTGGTGAACTCCTCCAAGAATTATTAATTTGTACGTATTTCGTAAACCCCACTACGTAATTGGTGAACCCCAATACGTAATTGGTGAACTCTAGTACATAATTGGTGAACCACAATACTTATTTGGTGAACCCCTCTAAAAATTATTAATTTGTACGTAATTGGTGAACCTCACTACGTAATTGGTGAACTCCAGTATGTATTTGGTGAACCCCTCCAAGAATTATTATTTTGTACGTATTTGATGAACCCTAGTACGTGATTAGTGAACCCAGTATATATTTGGTGAATCCCTCTAAGAATTATTCATTTGTACGTATTTGGTGAACTCCACTTCGTAATTGGTGAACCCCAGTACGTATTTGGTTAACTCCTACAAGAATTATTATTTTGTACATATTTGGTGAGTCTCAGTACGTATTTGGTGAACTCCTCCAAGAATATTTATTTTTTACATATTTGGTTAACTCCTCCAAAAATTATTATTTTGTACATATTTTGTGAACTTCACTACGTAATTGGTAAACCACACTACGTATTAGCTGAATCACAGTACGTATTTTGTGAACCCCTCAAAAAATTATTAATTTGTACGTATTTAGTGAACCCCAGTACATATTTGATGAACTTCAATATGTATTTGATGAATAAAAAAACCTGTTTCCTGCTAGATTTCGTGTGGCTCAGATTACTCCAAAAGTAATTTAAGGGTCACACTGGCCCAACATCAATACCGGAAATAATTTCCCGGTTTTGTAAAGTTTTCCCTAACCTAATGTATCGATCAACTATTTAACTTTGCAATGAGGCCTTTTGAGAAAAATCGATCATTTAAAATAACATTTATTATGATGAGTTATAAAAACGTGTAATAATTATCAAATGAATAATACACTCTCATATTGATTAGAAAATAAAAAAATTTAAACGAGAACACTAAAAAAAACAAAGACAAGGAGAAAAGGCCTAATTATTTATTAAGTTCCCCAAAGAAGCTTTTCCAAAATGATATTCCAAAGCATTTCAACTGCAGCTAGGGCACTAGCTGTAGCAAAAACCATAGAATTTGAAAGAGAAGTAGCAAAATGAGAGAGAAATTAAAACAACCTACAACAATTAGACAGTGTTATTTTAATTAATCTCTTATTAGAGAAAGAGACGTCTACTGCATGAGTAAACTCCTAATAATAGCAGCTTGGGCAGTGTCGGAAGTTGCTAATAACTCAGACAATCTCTCGCTTAGATCATCCACTTCTCGATGCAAGTTTCTGATGTAGTTGCATGTTTCTTGTAAGACCTTTGCAGCTGAAACCTGCACCACATAAATCTCCCATTTAACTATTTTTTTTCATCGAAAGTCGATCAGGCGAGAGTTTTATTTTTTCAAAATTAATTAGTTACTGCTAATCGGTGAGAGAAGATGCAATTATTTCTAATTAAAGATGATGTGACACATGATAATTATTATTAGTTCAGTAAGGTTATGTAGAAACTTATTTGTTCTTATTATCTTTATTGAACGTAAAAATGACATATTTAATTATGGCGAATGACATATTTAATTATGGCGAAATGGGTGTTTGAAAACAGTTTTTCATGAAACCCCATTCAGCTCTCATGAATTAAGTCGTACCCGAGAAATATATGTTTCGTTCACTCACATGGGTTTTTGTAATTTTGTATATATAAGAACCATGCAAATGAACCAATCGGTTACTCATAACATGCATAGTCTCATTTATTAAAAATATATTCTTGTTTTTTTAAAGTATGTCTTTTTATAAGGCATATACACACATGCACAAAACATTCAACTTTTCAAGCTCTTAGGGAACAATAATTGCTCTAAAATTAACACTTAATTCAGTTTTTTATCAATATGTAATTTGGTCCCCAATGACAATGACAGACTAAATGTTAAAGCAACTAACCAGGTTGCTCACTCAACTTGAAGAAACTCTGTGAAAAAGAGGGGGTCTCAGAAATGAGAGAGAGAAAGAGTGCTAAGATGAATGTGAGAGAGAGCTTCGAAAAAAAGTACTAAAAGTAGTAAATATTAAACGACCCCCCACCCCAACTAAAAAAACTATTGAAAGTGAAACAAATTTATAAAAGCATAAGATGAAACCAAAAAGGAAAAAACTTAATGAGTAAAAAGTGAGTGATATACCTTGTCCGAGTGTCGATTGCGAATTTCAGGCAGAAGCTGTTGCAATTTGGAAACAAGATCATTGATTTGATCATCAGTGATTCTTGAACTACTTGTTTGTCTTGATCTCGACCTTCTGCTTGACATCTTTAATTTACTAAATATATTTATTTTGGAGTAAAAAATAAGACTTTTCACAAAGTTAATTACTAGAGAAAATTATAGGAGACAATCGAGAAGAAAATAAGGAGCTAGTTCTGTCAGAGAACAACCTGAGGCTATTCAGAACCAGAAGTAATGGTTTCCTTTGTTATAAATGGAGAGATCGAGAGAGATAGAATGGAGTCAGTGTCACAGACGGTTATGGAGGATAGATAGTGTTGCTTAATTTGGAGATTGAGAGAGAGATAGAGAGTGCGAAAGTGCACAAAAACACAAGTAGTGGGGTGTTGGGGACTGGGCAATGGAGAAAACAATTGCATGGGAGAAAGCAGTGGGCTAACCCCTCTATTTAAATAGTAATTTTACCCGGAGAGAGAGAGGTTGAAAACTTGAATTTCTAGAAATGCGTCGTGTAATTGTCCTTTGTGTGTGCGTATTTCCAAGTTGGGGTGTTTGATCATCTCATCAAGTAATTATCCTACATACCCACATTTCTTTTCGAGTTAGATGTGATAAGCCTCTTGCTTTTTTTATGTTCTGTCATTACAACATACTACCTTTTCTTATGAAATTTGTAAATTGCCTTCAAAATTTTTACAATGTATCCCCATTCCGACGCAATGCCTGCTAGTTTTACAGTATCTAAACGATAAAAATAATTTAAATTCACTTCAAAGTCATTTAATACAAATCTTTGAAACAAAATTTGGATTGTTGAATTTATACTGAAACTTGAGAGTTTATTACCTAAATAATGGGTAAAATTAAAACTCAATTTAATGGTGAAGCCACATGAACTTTAATACATGTCGAACTCATTAAAAATGATAATAAATTGAAGAAGAAAACAAGATCAAATGATATACACATAATTAAAGACGTAAAACTATTCGAAGTACATATACTAATTTCGTTAGTATTTGGGTGTTACCACAAAATAACCAAAATGTGACGACCTTTCCAAATTTGAATTTTTTTTCTTTTGTCTGTTATACAAAATCAAATTGAAAAAATTCAACTCGAAGTCTCTTCTTAAGTACATAGAGCGCCATAGATTTTTCTCCGATCCAGTTCATACACACATGCATTGCAATTGCTTCCTACTAACCTTGTGTAATTTTCTGTAAATATTATTTCTTTTAATGTAATTTCGTTAGTTATTTTTTTAATTACATGGACTCCAAAATCTTAAGATTTATTTTTGACGTAATAGTTTATATACAACCACATCGTGTTATGGCGACAAAGTCAACAAAAAAAATTCACTTTGTACCTACTTTAAAATATTATGTTTTTCTTCTTCTTTTTTATATAATTAGCAGAATTTTTCAATAAATACTTAAATGTTGGAAAAATATCCGTTGACTAGTCAAAGTTTTACAACTCCATGCTTTGGGCCCACCCATATTTTTAGCATCTCAAGCGTTATTACACCGACGTCTCGGTTTCAAGGAGAGTTTTTTTTTAATAAATCATAGTTTAAAACAAAATATTCGTGGAGTTCACTTGTGTTTAAAACAAGCAACTGACCAATTCCTTGCCGTGATCAACAGGCAATTGTCATTTACTATAAAACTTTGGGAGAGATTCAATACGAGATACCTTGTTATCAAGCATCATTATGGTATTAGAAGAGGTTTACGTACTCACGAGAGTAATAGTCCAACTAGTTGCCAAAGGAGAAAAAAATTGACTTGGACCTAGATGGACCAAGTTGAGAGGCCCATCGAGTCACCGTCATAGATCCATCCATGCGGATCGTGAAAGACTTGCATGTTGAATGGGGTTGAGACTCTAGTCAAATGATCGAGGTAAGCTCATGGTTGAGATAGAGACTCACATGACATAGATAGGGACTCACATGGTTGAAAAAAACCCTATATGGTCAAGGTACTCATTACATAGGTAGAGCCAAAGACTAAGTAGACACACACATACACGTAGACCTACATGGTCGGAACGTTATCCATGATTGAGAACCATCTTGATACTTGAGGACACCTCTAAAGGTCCACAGCTCCATAGGTCCTCACCTCCTTGGATTCTTGCCTCCATGGACCAGAACCTCTTTGGGCCTCGCACCACTATAGATTGACGTCTCCTTTGGTTGAACCTTTTATGGACGAGCCTCATAATGGCAAACCTCTTTAGGCCCGCACCACACCTAAAGACTCATCTTGGTCTTCATCAGTCCCTAAAGTCACAATATGCATGTCAAACCAAGATATAGATTAGAGATAAAGGCACCGTGATACAATAAAACTAGTTACTGAAATAAAGTTTTTTCGGACAACCGAGATACAATAAAAATATTTTTAAACCATAAAAATGTTATCAAATGATAATTTAATAGTTTCAACTCATACATCGATGTTACTGCTCCATTTCTCCAACGGAAGCTGAGCTCGCCCTCGTCAAGCCTTCTGATTTTCCAGAACCCCTACATGGAACAACAGGCCTCAGTAACAAGTACCATACCTTTGGATTTCAACTCTTTAAAATAATCTAAACAGTTGCTTTTCCAATGACCAACGACTCCATAATGATGAAACTTGTCTTTCGACTTGTCCCTTTTCGCAGGGCCCTTACCTTTCACAGCGTTCGACTTCTTCTTCTTAGCCTTCTTCAGACATCTCATGTGTTTCTTTTTCATGCTAGAGCTGGAAGGCTTTCTTTCAGTAAACTTTACCTCTTCAGTCTTCCTCTTACCCTTCAGAAATAGGGTCTCAGCGGCTTGCAGTTCCTTCATCAACTCAGGAAATAACTACCTCAACTTATTCATTGAATAATTAAGTTTGAAATTCTCAAAAGTGTCAAACTGAGTCTCAAAGATCATATCAACTTGTGTCTCGCCATCAACCTCATCACCTCTGATCTCCATTTCATTCAGATAACTAAAGATCAACATCATATGTTCTCTGACAGGAGTTCTAAGCTTCATCATGCAGTTCATAAAGTTTAGCACAACTACCTGATTGGCTTGACGATCCTAATCTCCAAACATTTCGGTGATATTCAACATCATATCAGAGCCAAATTTCATGTTCTGATGTTGTTGAAACACATTACTAACAAAAGCCAAGATGAAACACTTGACAATCTCATCAGAACGCATCCAAGAAGCATAAACATTCTTTTCCTCTTGAGTCGATTCAGCAATAGGCTCAATGGGACAAGGGCTGGCGAGCACGAACTTGTCCTTTTTCTATCGTCAGCACGATATCAAGATTACATTTCCCATCCACGTAATTTTCACCAGTAAGTGTGTTCGCGTCTAAGATAGTTGAAAGTGGGGATAGTGACATGATTACCTAAAAGAATAAATAAAACGGTGTAAATAAATACTCAATCATTTAGAAAAGTATGATGCATGATGCAAATACTTCAATATTTAAAAATCTAATAAAAAGTATTCCTTCCATGTTGTTATGATCAACAACGATAGCTTGTCTCATCTAAGGACAATGCCTAAGGTACCTCCTATCGCATCAAGACTTCTCACATATGGTTAACGCTTCGCAAGATGTCACCACATCTATCTTAACCAATCACCAATGGTTTGGGTCACCTTAGTCCCATTGACTAGCCCCTATGAGGGATTCTAATGTGCTTCGGTCTAAGTATTTATCCAACGCATGAACTTTAAAGGTTGCCATGAACTAACAGCTCATCTAGGAACGGTCCTGCCTCACCACTTCATTTACAAGCTTTAACTTCTTAAGCAACTCGATGACTCAAAATGACACGATTCCTAAGTTCCTACCACTGAAGAGAGGACCGCTAGGATGTATCTAAACCATTCTTTGTTCCATGATCAAATTTATGTTGGGCACCCTGGTAACATTTCAACGTAAACGACCCTCCCACTTAGTTTTTAGAAAAATGAATTTTTCGTTGTTATTTTTTTCAAAAATTATTACTCTTTGTTAATTTGAAAAAAAATAAGTTTCAAAAATGATAAACTTTTATAAAATTTAAATTTATAAATTGTATTTTAAATTATAACCCATTATAAATTTAAACAACAATGATGCATGTACATGTTACATGACAATTTGATATTGACATATCCCTATTTCTATATAGCATGTTATATGAGGATGTGAATATTTATAATAAATCATACATTAAAAATTAACTTCTTTATGGCTTATTTCTAATTACAACCCATAAAAAGAATAATAATTGAAATAGAATCATTTAAATGTTAGTCTTCATGGCGTATGTATTATTTAATTCGGGAAATTCTACCATTTTGTAACTCTTTACTAAGGTCAAGTCCCATTATAATCTTCAAGTTTTGATCAACACCTCTTTAATTATGGAAAACAATTTCCTAATATAATAATCTCATTAAATATCTTTTTTTAACTCAAAATTCAAAAGATAAAAAGATAAAATTGATAATTATATTTTGAATTAAAAATTCAAATGATAAAATTGATAATTATCTTTTATCCGTTCAAAATTCAAAATTCAAAATTCATTTAAAATTTAAAAGATAAAAGATAAGATAAGGGTTTTCACCAAACATCACAGAGCTTCTTAAACCCTAATTGTTATCACCTATGATTTCACAAATCCTAGTCACCACACAGGGCACGACAGGGGACAGCAGGAGTCAGCACGACACAGGAGCAGGTGACGACAGCAGCTGGGATAACTACGGCACAACAGCGGCTGTTTTCAACGATGACTTTTTGAGGCGACGACGGATTACATGGAATTTAAAAAAATACAAATTTTACAAGAAAATATTTTACATAAAATCTTATGCCTCAATTTCGGGCGTACATTAGTTCTAAAATTGAAAAACAAAACGCCTAGAGCCAATAGATCGGGATCCCTTCATAAAACATATTTAAAACCATTTTAAATCTACCATACAAAGTTATATGTCAATATCACAACATCCAACAATACATATATTTAAAAACTAAATATGCGCAGTCCAGAACCTTATGCTCTGATACCAATTGTTGGATCGGGTTTTAAAAAATTTAAGTAAAAATCATTGAACCACGAACGGTTCGTGGGCAAAGTATCAAAAAAAGTTCTAAAACTAATTTAATCATATTAAATATTAAAACCATACTTACGATCATGCATACTTAGTTAAACGTATTCAATAGAGGTAGAAAAGATTTATACCTTATGTTGTATTGGAGATTTTCTGACGTGGTGGAATCTAATTGATTATCTTGTGTTTTTCATGCTTCGTAAAACTTGAATTAGTCTTCAGACCAATAACCACTCGTACGATTCAAAAAAGTATATCTCAATCTGATGTTGATCAAGAATTAAGTGTGGGCTCTCAAAAGACCTGGAGAAGAAAAATCAATTTTTTCCTTCTCTCTCTTGGTTTTTGGTAGCAACAGTTAGGGACAGGAGATAATCTTTTTTTCTCTATTCTGTGCAATCAGACATTGTGTTCAATGTTACAGATGCAACCCTATTGTCATCCATTATATAATAATTATAAAATTTGTATATATACCCTTATATGTTAAATTACCAAGAATTTAACCCCCAATATTTGCTATTGCCAAAAATTGCATATCTCTATAGAGTTGATGTTGTGTCGAAATTTATCAATCCAAATTGATAAATTAAATTAATCTCTATCAATCAATTAAATAATTATTTTTATCTAATAACTAATTAATTAATTAATTACTTGCTCTTCAATAATTAAGTGACAATAGCCATCACATATCAGTTCAGAAAATATACATTGATCCAAAACACGTTTTTGGCCCAAATAGTGTTGTTTTTCATTACTCTCCTTATGAACTAGTCTTGAGACTAAATGGACTCACATGAATAAAGCTATAGGATTCAAATATTCAGTGAATTTATCTCCATAAATTCCTGACCTATTTAATCTTGATATCGTACAACTCCATTATAGGTCTGATTCTGAATCAACTCTTGATTCATAGGCACTACATTTTCTGTTGGTGCAAATTAAATCTTATATTTCACGGTGCATATAATATTTTAACATATTACTCTTCGTTAATATCAGTAACAAGAGCGGGATGTAAAATTATCATTTTATCCCTCTAGTTATTATTTACTCAACTCTTTTATTGGTTGTCAATAAGAAAGACATAACAGTGAATTATCTCATACAGTTCATAATGTCTTATTCCATGATTCATTTCATCGAATACTTAGCCAAGTTAATTTATTCACACTCCTATCAATAAAGCATAAGGTGATATTGTTGCATTTATAATCTCGTCACGAATTTGCATATCTATGAATCACGCAATTCTAACATAGTTGAATCACGATCCCAATAGGCGAGGTATTGTCTGGCAATTCGAACTTACTCTTTTGGCATATCAAATATCGTAACTAACTAAGTCAAAATTTTTTTTCACCTCAGGATTAAAGTAATTATGAAAATGCCATTTTAGGTGTAACAATTAGATTTTGATCTAGATAAATGGTTTTGCTCTAAACTAATTAGTTACTGGTCAATTTAACATGTTCTATAACATGTCTAGGTTAACCGTTCAGATTTTCCACTCCCATGACCCAAGACCATCATACTTTGGTTCAACCTAATCATCATAATCGGATTCGATTGCCCAATCAATACTAAAGCTGTGAATAATGTTTTGCACTATTTTAGAATAGTTTGTCTAGAAGACCCCTCTATCTTTACTCTTCTCACGTTGACAATAGTTTCAGTACTTGAGTAAATTATAAATACACTTTAATTAATAGAAAAACTTTCATTCATTCTTTAAATTCAGTAATACAAAATATCTGAGAAATAACTAACTACTCATAAATAGTCATTGCACCATACTTTATGAACATAATTTCAACATCTAGGTGGAAGACCACCATGTCAAGAATGAAGCTCTAGTTAACCAGTCACAAGTAGGCCACCCACTTCTCATACTGATGGTCTTGAATATAAAATAAGAATCCAAGATGAATAATGATGAAGAACACCCAATAACATGAAGAATGTTCAAACAATCATCAAATGATCTTCATGCGACCTTCGAGTAACCTTAAAGACGTCTTCAAGAAATATTCAAGTTCCTTCAAGCAACCATCAATGTTCTTCAAGAAACCTTCAAGACCCAAGTACAAAGGTTTTACACGAGCAGCTGCTACACCATCGAGGGGTCTGATTTAGTATCCTATAGAAACTCTATAAAAAATTTTACATTGTCACCAAACATGCCAAGATAATTAACTTAGGATTAACAATAAACTAAGTTTAATTAATGAGCATTTAGCTTCAAGTATGATTACAGTTAAGTATGAACATTAAAGCATGATTAGAACTAATCATCTTAGAAGCATGACTAGGGCCAGTCATAAACTTTTCAAGCATGTTTAGCTGTATGCTCAGTACTAAGCATATCTTATAATTGATGAGTAGAATAAAAGTTAAATGTTAATCGCACAGCTCGCATAACTAGGTAATCAATGAGAGCAGACTGTTAATATTAGGATTATGGTTAGCTCATTGAGTTAAGTAAAGGCATTAGTAATCTTAGGGATAAAATGACTTTCGGACAATTCTCACTTAAATTAGGATACTCAACTGACCTTAAATAGGGTTCTAGATAATCCACCTTCATTTTTAATCCTTAAGTCAGGGTCAACTAACTTGACAACATCATTTAACCTAATCTGGTATCCAATCAAACTATAAAACTGATTGGCGGCAACTCCCTTTGATTTTCTAAAAATCAAATAAGTTCTACAAAAATAAATAAGAGGATCGTCTGATAAATCAATGTCCAACCCTCAATTCAAATTATTGATAAGGTTTTTTCAGGCCCTAAAAGTTTTTGAAAAAGCCCCCGAAGTTAGGTGTCGACAACGATATATGTCAAAATCTATTATATTTTATCAGCGGTTCAGGTAGCCTTTGTTACTAAAGGTGGTATAACATGTTTTTATGAACTCTATGCTTTGCTAGGAACTTAATTTTTCTAGTGGACTTCATAATGCAGTCATGAGGTATACTCTTTTGGCCGTTGAAGAAAGGAATATGCTTCTTATGGCCTTTGTCATGGTTACATCAAGTCCAACCGATTCTGACTTAGATCTCTAGATCTTGTCTTTGTCTACTCTCATCTTATTGATGGCATAGAGATAGTAATGTATGTTGCTTCCGTAGTCCAACAATATGTGCTTTATGTGATAGGTGGCTACTTTAAAGAAATGATGAGGTCATCATCACGAGGCTAATGGATGTTCTTGTTATCCTTACTAGAGAAAAATATTTTTGAGTAAGTCCCATGAGCGTTAGATTATCTGAGGTTGTATACAGGTAGGTGAGTGACCCTCACATGACTTTTCCTAGCTGCATTAGTCAGACCTCCTCTATATTTGCCAGTGTTGTATATGAGGGAGTTGTCTTCCATACTTTTGGTGCTTAGCAGGTTATCATCCAAGAACACGTCTTTGTCTAATGAGGCCTTCAATTTCCTTCTTAGAACTGTAGTCCTTGTGAAATTCAGAATAATTATCCTTATAATTGCTCTAATCTATTCGTGGGGGTTAGTGGTGCATAATCTCTCTCAACTTGGTTCACAAGTTACTTAAGGGTGACGTTTGAAGGTGGAAGCACTATCTCGCATTTTCTTATGGAACAAAAAAAATGTCCATTGTCTCTATCATTTCATATAACTCATTTCTTAGTCGCGTCTTCCTACAATGAAGGAGTCCTGATCATATTTTTTTGCATGGTCTTTTGTTTATTCAGGTCAAGTATTCATATGATTTGGATTCTTAGAACACTCCACTTTTGAAGGCTAATGTGATTATGGAGTTATCACATTTTAGTTTTTATATCTTCTCTATATCAAATCGTCTAATGTAAGCTTGTGGTGCTTTTTCCTTCCTTTGGGCAATGGGAAAGAGGTCATTTACCTCCTTAATTTTTTTCTTGCCACCGTGAAACTGCCTTATCAACATTTCCCCAAGCTAATGGAAGGAATTGATGGTTCTCAGCTCATGGTTATTAAACTAGGTAAAAATGATCCTTTCACGCTCGGCGTGTAAAAACTTGGAAAAACATTGCTTCCAAATTCTCCTCCTGCTGCAAGCACTAGTCATCTGTTGCCTGTAATGGATGATGTATGACCCATTGAATCGCTTGTTCCATCTTACATTTTGAACTTTGTGACTGTGAATCTAGACTCTTCATAATAGATTCGTTTCATGATGTGGATTTGAGTCAGTCCTAGACCAATTTGATGGGTTTCGTATGTCTGGTTCAATTTCTCTTTTTTCTATACTATAGCAATAGCATAACTCAATTGGAGTTTCTTCAAAACATTCATTTGAGCCGACATCTAAGATCGTCAAATGTTCGGGAGTTCATCTATTCAATCATTTTCCTTCTTCTTTTTGTTGGATATCTCGTTAGTACACATCTTCTCTTTATTTTTCGAGCCTATAATGGGTTACATATAGAGTTTGAAAATGCCAAACCTTTGATGATTTCCATTATCCGTAAATATTCCATTCCAAAAATAGAGAGTTTCAAACAATTGAGATTTGGGGTCCTTAATACAGAAGTAGTGTGACTCAAATCTATTATTTAATATGGGGGTTTAATCATTTGTATTAATTCATATTACGGTTCACTGGCATAGTTTTTATGTGACTTTTACTCACATGAATGAATCAATCACAAATGAAGGGAGAGTATACGTGAGTTCTAAATTTTTTTTCGTGACATTAACTACGTACATACTAATTACAGAAATATAATTTGACATAGATTGATCCATACTACTATGAGAAATAAAAATGAAAAACGGAGTACTATCTACGAAGGAGAACTTATAATCTCATATCACCGACGCTGTCCTGCATTAATCCTAATATATTTCGTTCTTTTAATTCCTTTATTTGTTTTTGTTCGTTTTTGGAGGAAGTTATCGAGGGGCAGAGTAATTATATTTACGAAAATAGTGTAAATGATAGGATAAACAATAATTGTGCAAACCATGACTCAGCTGTGATTTAGTGATATTTAAAAACTTTTTCAGGTGTGATGAGATTCCTTCATATTATGTACTTTTTGTAGATACAGCCTTGCAAGGAAGCAAATGGTATTTTTTCGATTTATAAACAAAACTTCTCTTATTAGAATATCCGTATCTAATTTTTGTTTTTGCTTTTCTTATTTGTTAGTTATAATTAGTTTTTATGTTATACTCCAGAGAGATTCCTGAAAAGGGCCCTATGTTTCAGTTGTTCCTAACAATTCTATAAAAGTTGCCATAAAAATTAGCTCTAGTTTCTTGTTTACTTTTTTTAGCAAATCTAGTTTTAAGTGACTGTAATAGTTCGTTTAAACGTATAACAATAATTCAATAGTTTAAATTAATCGAAGAATCGAAGTTTGGATAGATCGAACAGGTTCACGTGAATAGAAAGAGTTAACATTGCTGGCCTTTTACCTCTTTGTGAGGTTTTTGTTACCATATATCTAGCAATGTTCTTAGTGAAAGAACAAAAAAAAAATAAAAAAAATCTTTTTGGAACCTTTAAGTTTGTGTTCATTGTAAATTTAATCAGTCCTTGAAGTTCTAGTTTTTTGAGTTGATCATTGAAGTTTTAATTCTATCAATTTGATCCCTAAATTTATATTATGAGAAATTAACCTCCTGTGAAATCAGTTAATCAACAACTTTCTTGGGAAAATGCATTAGGTGATAAATTAGGTCGTTTTACCTAAGTGGATATAGAAACAATAAACAAAACTTGATGAGAAATCTTGATTGCATAAAATAAAAAAATTTAAGAATTAAATTGACAACGAATACAAACTTTGTCGATATAGTTTGTATTTTATCCTTTTGAAAATTATAGTTTTTAACCTGATTTGCTGTGTGAATAAACAGAAATAAATGAAAATCTGTGGAACTATTTAAAAATATTATAGTATCTGGAGATGGTATTTATTATCTTCAGAGGCATACATCATGCAAAATGTACTAATACTTGACTTGGAATCTTAATTATTAATTTTAATATAGTAATTGAAGAAAGCAAAATTAAAATTGAATAAAAAAAACAAACTAAATCAGAAAAATATAAAAGTAAAATCTTATGAGGAAACTACGCACGTAAAGAGGATCTGATTTTTTAGTAACTCATTAAAATGATAGACACAAATGAACATGATTGTTCATCAACACGTGCTGGTGACCCGTCCAATAGTTGGAAAGGCTGGAGATTTGATAATATAGTTTGTACTTTTAAACTAAAAAATTAGCAAAATAATTGTATTTTGGACTCGCTCTGACCCATCCATGTCTGAAAGGTTCTACTTCTTCAATACTTGAAGAATCTACTTCTGTTAATTACAGCTTCTAATCCATTTTCAATTCTAATAGTTATAGTTTTGATAGTAAATTAATCGATTTATTTACAATATTTAACATTTCATGTTGCAATAATGAAATGTTTTTTTGGCATTGCTACAAGTAGAAGTGGTCCCCGTTACACAATTTGTTGCATCGCACACTAAGTTTAGCCTACTTGAATGTCAAGTAGACAAGGATTTGAATGTCAAGTAGCCACGGATTAATTGAACTAGGGAAGGTTTTCACTGTACATAAAATTAGGTTATCTCCAACATTGTTTTGTAGCAACTCAACGAGGAAAGAAAATAAATTTCACATACCAAAGTCACTTATCATTTTCCCACCATCCTCTTTTTACGTTCTTCCTTATTTTTTCATATTCGTGCATGAGAATGACGATATAAAAGAATGAGATAGATCATATGCATTTCATAACAAAAATCAGCGTAATATTAAATACACATACTAAATATATATGGTACCAAATCATGGTTATGATCAATGTGAGCAGCTCTCATTCTCTCATTCCAATGTTAAAAAAATAAAAATAAAAATAATTTTATTATATAGTTTAAATTACTCGGATCAGTTAAGTTAATTAAACCAGATAAAAGGTCATCAACACAAAACTTAATAGATATAATTTTGGAAGGCATTGCCTTGTGGGGCTTCACAAACCTAATTTACTTGTATTCTTGAACTATAAAATCACTTGGAACTGAAAAATCATTGCAAAGAGATAGGTTGTCGTGTGTAAGACACATATATAAAGATTCTAAAAATAAATTAAAACACAAAAACAATGTTTAAGATGTACTAATTAACTTAATTAACATACGATGTTTATATTGATATATACGATGGGAAATTATATTTGTAACTTATGGATGTGTTCAGCGTGCATCACGGTGCACATGACTTCTATCCAATGGCCAGCGAGGACTCTGCTCAAAGTCACGAGGAGTCCTTTTTTTTTATTTCATACGAATTCAGTGGGCTGGTTTTCCTTTTTTTATTTTTATTTTCTTTTTGTAATTTTGGGTTTTATTTTTGTGGATGAGAACTGAGAAGAGGTTAAATATCTTTTTTTTAGAGTCCAAGAAAGATACATAGTGATCTTCATGGCATATGCTTTCTGATATTTTTATTAACTTAATGATTTACATACAAATTGAATTGTTTAGTGTGTGAACATGCATAGATATATATAGTTACTATATGTAAATATTCCTCACTTTCTCTCTCTTTTGCTCTTTAAGTCGGTTGAAAGTATATGCTTTTGAAAGGTGAGCTTAGGCCTTAAACTAGTTATATTAAACTATCAACTTAACGGATTAACACCGACAATCTTGTGTTCATTAGATCTTTAAGAGTGTTTCAGGTTGAAAATCTTAATTTCGTTTAAAAAAAACTTTAGGGCAAGACTTCGAACTTTTTTATTTTTTTTAGAAAGCCAACAAAATGCAAGTGAAACTAACCAAATGCTTTTTCAACAAGTGCTTCTAAGTATATTTATAATTTCAAAAACTCTTCTAATCAGTCGTTGCTTAAATAATGAGATCGAAAAAAGGAGAGTATCTCTTAAAACACAATGAGATAGCTAGGACATTAAAAATGACAATACTTTACTCTTGATCAAGCATATGCTAATGAGAAAGACCAAGGAAAAGCCTTGCTAATGGAGAAAAAACCCATAATATGCTACGTGGGTTAGGAAAAATCAATTGCTGCTCAATTGGATCAGATCCTCGATGACTGAATGGGTCATGGGCATTGTAACTCAATACAATACATCTTATGAAGTGTGGAGTTCCTTACAAAGAAATTTTGCAAGTCAATCTAAAGCCAAGATGATGCAACTCATAAATTTGTTATAAACTTACAAGAAAGGTAATTCATTCATGTATTACTGATTACTGCGATAGGTTAAGAAGAGCTGGTTTTATACATGATGAATGGCATAGGGCCAGAATACTACTCTGTTGTAGTTAAGATCACTACAAGAATCGAAGATTTAGGAGTAGAAGTGGCTCAATCTCTCTTATTATGCCATGAGAGTATCATGGAATTGAGTACCAATATGGTAGCAAGTGACTTCAACAATAAGTTTGGACATGGAGGACAATCTGATGCAAATAAGAATTACTACAGAAATCAAGGAAAGTACAGTCAAAGTAACAATTTTCAAGGTAAGAGATGGAATTTTAATCCAAGAAGAGGAGGCAAAGGTGGTAGAGGCAATGCAAATAGGATTGTACGCCAATTTTGTGCAAAACCTAGTAATTCAGCCTTTGTATGCTATTTCAGGTATGAAAGGAATAGTAATCAAGTAAAGTTTCAGTCTTAACCTCAACAAAATTACTTAGGATCCACTACACCAGCTGCATATATGGCTTCTCCCTCTGGTTACATAGCCTCACAAGAATCAGCTTATGATAATGCTTGGTATGCTGACAATGCAGGAACCAACGATGTCACAACAGACTTAAACAATCTAAATATCTCACAAGAATACATTGGAACTGAGAGGCTAGTAGCAGGGAATGGTAAGACCTTGTTCATCTATCATATAAGCTCTAGTTTGTTACCTTCAAAAGCCAATCCTTTGCAACTATAGACATTGCTTAGATTACCTGAGATTAAAAGGAGCCTAATAATAATATCTAAACTGACACAAGATAATAATACTTTCATAGAATTCCATGTTAATGTTTGTTTTGTGAAGGACAAGGATATGGGAACATTGCTCATGTAAGGGAGACTTAAAGATAGGTTGTATCTATTGTAATATCCTAGAGCCAAGCCTTCTGCCTTAAATTGTCTTCTTCAATCAAAGTCCGTAAGAAATGTCTCAAATGCAAGTGTTCAATCTAGTTCTAGCAAAGTCTGTGATCCTTTACCTTTTTCTGTTTCTATGAAAAACTATATGATAGTTAAGTTTAAATCTTCTAATTATGTAAATGACTTGCAAATTCATGTATTTCTGCTTGATTTTAGAAATAAAGATTCTCAAAATTCTATCCTTTCTAATAAACATAGTCTTTGTTATATTGTTTCTACCAAAAATGTCTCAAAAGCTAGCCCAAATAATTCTTTACATGCACAGATTGATGAAAAACAAACTTATTTTGATATTTTAGACATTAAAAAGACTGATATATAGTACAAAAGACTTGTTCATCCCTCACCCAAAATTTTGTGCAAAGGTTTGCAATCTAGCAACATTAAAACTCCCAAGCAGACATTTTTGTGATGCATGCTAAAACGATAAGAATCACACTCTTCCCTTTCCAAGTTTTGAATCTGTAACCAAGAAACCATTAGAACTCATACATGCTGATTTATGGGGACCAGCTCCTATCTTATCTATAGATGGTCACATATATTATATCAGTTTTCTATATGACTTTAGTAGGTTCTACTGGGATTTTCCTCTTAAACTAAAGTCAGAAGCATATCAAACCTTTTTCATTTTCAAAAAGCTTGTAGAAAAATAATTTGAAATGCCTATAAAGATTGTTAAAATTGATTGGGGTATTGGCAGGAATGTAAAAGGGTTCTTGGGTATCTAAAAGGTACCATAAATGATGGTTTGAACGTCAAAGCATCATCTTTCTCTTACCATTCACGCCTACTCGGATGCATATTGGGCTGGTGACTTAGATGACAGAAAGTCAACATGGGGTTATCTTATCTTTCTTGGTGGAAACCTCATGTCTTGGTCCTCAAAGACGTAGCAAATTGTCTCAAAATCAAGCACTAAAAGTGAATACAGGTCAATTGTAATCTACTGTTGAAAATTCAATGATTTTTTAATTTGCTTGGTGAATTGAGGTTGTCTATTGCTCAAGCTCTAATGTTCTAGTGTGATAACATCACTGCCATTGCCTTAGCTTCCAACCATGTTCTTTATGCAATGCAATAACATTGAGTCGGATGTGCACTTCATTTGAGATAAGGTGCAACAGAAAGCTCTAGATATTAGATATATTCCTTCATCTAAACACAATTAGCTAACTTACTCACTAAGACAATATCAACTCCACGGTTCTTTTATCTTAAAAGCAAGCTCAAGGTGTCTATCTCCCCGTTTAGCTTGAGGGAGGATGATAAATCATATGCCAAGTCAGTGAGCAGCAAGAGTGAGTTAGCACTCCAGTCAGCTTGCTCAAACTATTTTGATGGTATGGAAGAATGATGTGACTTTCTAGTTAAGCTTGAATCAAGTTGTTTCAGTTACTTAGCTTTGTAAGAACAAGTTGTTATACTCTTGTTAAAAGCTAACAACTAGTAGTTTAGCTTAACCATAATGCCTCTTGTAACACCTTCAATATAAATGAAATTGAAATCATGTTGAGCTCCCTTACAAAGCTGATCATATTCTTCTTCTCTTATCAGTTTCTCTTTCTTTCTATTTAAGTTTCTTTTAATGTGTCACTAGTTCATTTGATGTGATATAATATATTTTATACTTCTTTTGATGAGTAATTATATTTAATATTAACAATATGACCATCATGTTTACTAACTTAAAAATTACTCTGAAAGTTCTTATTAATGAAAGAAAAACATGATTATGCCAAAATTATGCTGTTTCCGTTTTACTCCCTACATATTCAAAACCATTTTGCTGTTCAAACTAGGGGTGAAAATTTTGGTAGCGAACCGAAAATGATCGATTCGGTCAGTTCTTTATACACATTTGGTTCAGTTAGAGATAGTTGGAGAACCGTAGTTTCGGTCTAGTTTAAAATTTCGGTGGTTTTCGAACCGAACCGAATCAAAACTATAATTTTAATTTTTTTTATATATAATTTCATATCAAACTAAACAAAACTTTGATTTTAATATTACTTTTTTAATAATATTATTAGAAAATAATTTTAAAAAATAATTATAATTAATAATGTCGAACAGGAGAACCAAACCGAAACTCACGGTTCAGTTTGGTTCTGCTCTTTTCTCATGAATGGTTTGGTTCGGCATAGGGCTGAACCGTAAATTTTAGTTCGATCCGATTTTTACTCAAATAATCGACCGAATCGAATCGATTAGACCCCTAATTCAAACCTTGCACTACAATCAAAAAGTGATTAAGAAAATATTAAAAAGATTATTTATTCTAAGACAGATTAAAATATTAAAATCAGCACTAGTTAAGCTTGACATACATGCTTTATTAGACCAATTCAATTATAATGAATGGGATAGTTAATTATACTAGGTTATCTAGGTCATTGTTAAGCTAGTATAGGGAGATTAATTAGTTTGGCCGTTGAAGGAGTTAAAAAGAGGGGCTTCGAAGCAAGAGTAGATTGCACGTGTAGCTCTTAAAACGCAGAATCTTTTTCCTACCTTCCATGCATTGAGGAGATAAAACAAATGTTATTACGTACATATATTGTTTGGATACAAAAATTTTGATTGCCAATAAATTAGCAACAGTAATTATTTAATTATTCCACCGATCAAAAATAGGTGAAGCAGACAACTTTTCACGATGTTAATATAAAAAATATCAAAATTCAAGATTAATAAAGCGAGTCAATCACAAACTTAAAGATCAAAAAGGCATTTGCATACCCAAAAAACTTTTTGTATCCTAGAACAAATTTAATAGTTTTCCAAAAATGTTACAAATAAAATTAAAATGTATGTATTGTAAACTTATTTTTAGGTTCTCTTAGAATTTCAAAGAAACAGAAAAATCGAACTGAATCGCAAACTATACAAGCTAAGGGTTTTGAACATCTTTTTGAACTGCGGTTAAGGGATGTTTAATCTAATTAATGGTGATCAAACACTAGCAAATTATCAATTCAACCGCCTGAGTCCTTTTGTATATAGCTAGGTTGACCGCTACCTAGTGTACACGTATGGAGTTTTTGTGTGCACGAGTGAATTTGTCATCATTTTCGAAGAACTATTTTTGCTTCCACTACCAACATTTTTAAACAAAAAACAAGAAAACTTTCGAAATGGGATTTTTAATTTCCTCTCTAATTAATATGAAAAATAAATCATCATTACAACTAATTTGAGTTTGTGTTACTTGTAAATCGGTTAAATCTTAATCTTATTGAAGCGGGTCTTTTAATAGGAGCGCTCAATCTATAATAAATGGTATCAGATCCGTCAATCAAGGTTCTCATTCTATACACACACGAAAAGATTTTACACTAATTCTCTTTGACAAGACTTTGAGATGATGAAAATATGCCTTGAGACAACTTTTTTTATTTTTTTATTTTTTTCTAAAATAATAAAACACCAGTTAGGTTCTTGATTTTTTTTAACTTTTAAGTATTTTCAAACAAAGACTGAAAAAATTTTAAAATTGAATTTTAAATTCTCTCTAATTTGTATAGAAAAAAAATCATCATTGCAATTATTTTCGAGTGTGTGTTACTTGTAAACTGTGAATCTTGATTTTATGAAATCGAGTCTTTTTAATGGTAGTGCTCAACCTATAACACTTGATATCAAATCCACCAATTAAGGTTCTAATTCTATACACAAAAGAAATGACTTTGCAATAATTCTTGTCGACAAGACTTTGAGATGATGAAAGGATGTCTTTGAGACAAGTTTTATGTGTTTGTATTTTCTTTTTCTAAAATGACAAAAACACTAGTTGGTTTATTTTCTTTGAACTTTTAAGTATTTTCAGACAAAGACAAGAAAAAACTTTTGAAATTGAATTTTTTAGCTCCTCCCCAATTGATATAGAATAACAAATCATCATTACAACTATTTTCAAGTTTATTTTACTTATAAACTGGTTGCATCTTGATTTTAAGAAATCAAGTCTTTTTAACAGGAGTACTCAACCAATAACAATTGATATCAGACTCATCAATCAAGGTTCTCATTCTATACACACACGAAATGACTTAGCAGCAATTTTCTTTTACAAGACTTTGAGATAACGAAAGTATGTCCTTGAGACCATTTCTCGTGTTTTTATTTTTCTTTTCTAAACTATAAAATCACGAGTTAGGTTCTTGATTTCTTTTAACTTTTAAGTATTTCAATCAAAGACAAGGAAAATTTTAAAATTGGATTTTTAAATTCCTCTCCAATTGATATAGAAAAAAATAAATCCTCATTACAACTATTTTCAAGTTTGTTTTACTAATAAACCGGATGAATCTTGATTTTATGAAATCAAAGTCTTTTTAATAGGAGCGCTTAACTGATAATAATTAATATCAGATTCATCAATCAAAGTTCTCATTCTATACACACACGAAATGACTTTGTAGTAATTTTCTTTGACAAGACTTTGAGGTAACCAAAGTATGTCTTGACACAATTTCGTGTTTTTGTTTTTTTCCTAAAACTAAGAAAACATGAGTTGAATTCTTGACTTTTTTAACTTTTAAGTATTTTCAAATAAAGACAAAAAATCTTGATTTTTAGCAGACTTTGAAGTAATGAAAGTATGTCTGAAGATAATTTTTTTATGTTTTTGTTTGTTCTTTCTAAAACTACTAAAACATGAGTTGGGTTCTTAATTTCTTTTAACTTTTAAGTATTTTCAAAAAAAGATAAGAAAATTTTTGAAATTGAATTTTTAATTCCCTTCCCAATTGATATAAAAAAAACTAATCATCATTACAACTAATTTAAGTTTTTGTTACATGTAAATCAGTTTAATCTTAATTATATGAAATTGAGTCTTTTAAATAGGAGCACTCAACCTATACAATTGGTATCATATTCACCAATCAAGGTTCTCATTCGATACACACATGAAAAGACTTTGCAGCAAATCTCTTTGACAAGTTTTGAGGTAACAAAAATATGTCTTGAGATAATTCTTTTTGTGTTTTTGTTTTTTTACTAAAACTACAAAAATACGAGTTTGCCGGTTCTTGATTTTTTTTAAACTTTTAAGTACTTTCAAACAAAGACAAGAAAACTTGTTAAATTGAATTTTTAGTTTCCTCCCCAATTGATATAAAAAATAAATATCACTACAACTGTAAGATTTTAGAGTTTGTGTTACTTGTAAACCAGTTGAATCATGAATTTATTAAATCGAGTCATTTTAATAGGAGTGCTCAACCTCTAATAATTGGGATTGGATTTGCCAATCAATTTTCTCATTCTATAAACACACGAAAGAATTTTGCAGCAATTCTCTTTGATAAGACTTTGACGTAACAAAAGTATGTCTCAAGACAATTTTTTTTGTGTTTCTGTTTTTTTCTAAAACTACAAAAACCTGGTTGGGTTCTTGGTTTCTTTTAACTCTTAGGTATTTTCAAATGAAGAGAAGAAAAATTTTGAAATTAAATTTTTAATTTCTTCCCCAATTTATATAAAAAATTCATCATTACAACTATTTTCGAGTTTGTGGTACTTAAATCTTGACATTATGAAATCAAGTCTTTTTAATATAAGCTCTCAACGTATAAAAATTGATATCAGATTTGTCAATCGATGTTCCCATTCTATACACACATGAAAGGACTTTGCAGCAGTTTTCTTTTACAAGACTTTGAGGCAATGAAAATTTGTCTGGAGACATTTTTTGGTGTTTTTGTGTTTTTTCTAAAACTACTAAAACACAAGTTGTGTTCTTGATTTCTTTTAACTTTTAAGTATTTACAAAGAAAGACAATAAAACTTTTCAAATTGAATTTTTTATTTCCTTCCCAATTGATATAGAAAAACAAATAATCATTACAACTATTTTAAGTTTGTGTACTTGTAAATCAGTTTAATCCAGAGTATATGAAAGTGATGGCTCGTTTGACAGTCAGGATAGTACTGGATAGTATTGTATTAAATCTGTCGGACTGTACTGTACTGTACTATACTGGATTAAATAATATTGTCAAGTATTTGATATTGTATTAGTTAAAAAACTGTAATACTTATACATTGTTTGACACATCATAATACAATTGTAAAATTGTTTGTCAAGTTTTGATCCGCAAAAGTCTATTTGAAACTCATTAACATTAACATGTTGTTTTACATTTTCAACTATAAAATAAATTATCTAATTCATTTTCAACTATAACAAAAGTTTCATGGAAAAGTGATTGATGCAAACACAATTAAAACAATCAATAAAACATAGAAAAAGAAAAGAAAACCCAACATATGCACAATAACACAATCAAACGAAGACCAACAGCCAAACAAAATTTCTTTTCAAATAAAAATGCAAGTAACCCAAGTTGCATGGGAGACCACCGCCAAATTAAAAATGCAAGAAACTTAAATAACTTCTGTGATTTCCATTGTTGGGTTGGGAAGATTGAGCAAGACAAAAAGAAAATTGAAATAGAAAGATAGATAGGGAGAAAAACGGAGAGACGAAAGAGGGAGAGGCTACTCTTGCAGGAACAAAGCTTCATCGGTGGGAACGAAGCTTCACTAGCGGGAACGATGCTTCACCGGTAGGAACGGGACTTCACCGGTAGGAACAGAGCTTCACCGATAGGAACGGAGCTTCGTGTGGTTGCTGGTCTCCATTAGAGGTGTTCATGATTCAGTTCGGTCGGTTATTTGGCGAAAAAATGAATCGAACCGAAACTCCGATACAACGATAAAACCGAACCATCATGCTAAAAGAACCTAATCAAACTGAACCGTGAGTTCGGTTCGGTTTGGTTTGGTATTATTAATTAAATTTAAAATTTTATATACTTTTAAATGATATTATTGAAAAATATATAAAATTAAAGTTTTATTTTGGTTCAGTTTCATTTTTATAAGAAATTATATATTAAAATAAAAATATATAAATTTAATGTTTCGGTTCGGTTCAGTTCAAAAACCATCAAATTTCTGAACTGAACAGAACCAGAACTTCAGTTCTCTCATTTTCCCGAACCGAATCGAACCAAACATGTATAAAGAACTGACCGAACCGGTCATTTTCGGTTCGGGATGATTTTGAACACCTCTAGTTTCCATGAGTCTTTAGCTTTGTTTTTCTTAGTCTCGTGTAATCCCTCCTAAAAGGAGGGGACTAAATTATCTCATATGGGTGTGATTAAAGAGTCTCACCGTATTAACTAGTACGGGCTCTATATTTTTGTCAAACGCCAGACAATACTAAAATAGTGTTGTCCTGCCTTTAATACTGTGCATTACAGGTTACCAAACAAGCCCTGAGTCTTTTAAATAGGAGTACTCAACCTATAACAATTGGTATCATATTCACAAATCAAGATTCTCATTCGATACACACACGAAGGGACTTTGTAGCAACTCTCTTTGACAAGTTTTGAGGTAACGAAAGTATGCTTGAGATTATTCTTTTTATGTTTTTGTTTTTTTCTAAAACCACAAAATACGAGTCGGCCGGTTCTTGATTTTTTTAATCTTTTAACTTTTTTCAAACAAAGATAAAACTTGTGAAATTAAATTTTTAGTTTCCTCCCCAATTGATATAAAAACAAATCATCACTACAACAATAAGATTTTGGAGTTTGTGTTACTTGAAAACTGGTTGAATCTTGATTTTAGTAAATCAAGTCTTTTTAATAAGAGTGATCAACCTATAATAATTAAGATCAGATTCGTCAATTAATATTCTCATTATATAAACACATGAAAGAATTTTACAGCAATTCTCTTTGATGAGACTTTGAGGTAACTTTGAGGTAACGAAAGTATGTCTTGAGACATTCTTTTTTGTGTTTTTGTTTTTTTTCTAAAACTACAAAAGTAATTGGGTTCTTGGTTTCTTTTAACTTTTTAGTATTTTCAAATGAAGAGAAGAAAACTATTGAAATTAAATTTTTAGTTTACTCCACAATTGATATAAAAAAATAAATCATCATTACAACTATTTGTGAGTTTGTGCTACTTGCAAACTGGTCGAATCCTGATTTAATGAAATCAAGTCTTCTTAATAGGAGTGCTCAACCTATAACAATTGATATCAGATTTTCCAATTAAGGTTCTCATTCTACACATACATAAAAGGACTTTATAACAGTTTTCTTTAACAAGACTTTGAGGTAACGAAAGAATGTCTTGATAATTTTTTTTTGTGCTTTATTTTTTTCTATAACTACAAAATTATGAGTTAGGTTCTTAATTTCTTTTAACTTTTAAGTATTTATAAGTTTTTGAAATGAACTGTAGCTTAATTCCAACTAATAACCTCACGGAGGGTAGGCATGGATGGAGCTACATGAGTATATGTCATGTGATCAATTGACCACACTTGATTTTTTTTCTTTTTCTATAAACACTTATTTTTTCAAAATATATATTAGAGAGATTTGGTTAGTCTATAAATTATAAAAGTAAACGAGAAAAATATTATATAAGTACAAAATTAAAATTTTACTTATGTTCTAACTAACAATTTAGATCAGATTATTTTTAACAAATGAAAAAGCAGATTGCTTCAACATATAAATTATACAAATCAAGAGGTGATTCTATACACACACATATCTCACACCCTTCCCAGTTAGCTATAGGAATAAGTGCCACGACATGTATATGTAACATGTGAATCTGACGTGCTGAGAATAAAATTTCATATTAGGTAATGTATATATATACATATCATATTTACAATACATGTGTGAAAATTTTAACTTGATAAGAAATTTGGTCTTAATTTGAAAATAGATTTAAATAAATTCGTAACTAATGCTAAATGAGAATATGTTCAGCATGGTGTTCGACCTGCTACTACATGCAAATAAAAACTATAATCTGTAAAGTATAGGTTTTGAAAAGAATGAGCTTGCCCCCAGTGAATAGATAATAGACCAACAACAAAATTATTTATGAATAAAATAACTATACTGAAATTGAAGGTATGCAAAACACTAGCCGTTCGTAAAATCCTTTGTAAATCATTTAATGGAGTAGCGTGAAATTCATTAACATTTCATAAATACATAAACATATTACAAAGAGTTTTCTAAATATCATCTTATCATATCATGTAACATATTCTGATTTTATCATAAATCGTACATAAATCATAGTTCATATTTCATAATCATAAGTCATATGTAAATCTTGATTCGCTTACATCACCAAACAAAGTATGTCAATCCAAATCACGTTCGAAAATTTGAGTATGTAACTTGGATGACCAATTAAGGTCAATCCATAGTCAATCCACTCAAGTAAACCAGTTAAGTTTTTTTTCTTGAAACTAAGCATAAAGCTTACAAAGTCTTAAGAAAAATAAGGTCTGCTACAACAGGGGGATCAGAATCCCATCATACCAAACTATCATCGATCGAAAGCCCAAACCGGGTGAGTTAATGAGCTACTTCATTTTATGTTCGTCTAAAACGAAGCCACCGAGCCACCCCCACTTCCGAAGCCAAAACCTTGCAAGTCGAAATGATGGAACCTAACTCAGACAGGTTTGTCGCCGAGGAGGAAAGGGCCTGAATAATCTCCAAGGAATCCATTTCCACCTCAATGTGTCTCACCCCCAAAGATATAGCTAAAACCAGCCCTCTAACAAAGCCAGAGCTTAGCTCACCAAAGCAGAAAGGGCGCCATTAAGACGTTTAGAGAAAGCCACTACCACAGCACTAGAATCATCCCTCAAAATACCCCTTGCCCCAGCCTCGGAACCAGACTTGAAAGCTCCATCAACAATAAGTTTAAGCACACATGCAACTGGCTGACCCATCTAGTCGCCTTTGAAGGAAAGAACTTACGAGCTTCCAAGGAGGTAGAATTTTCCTTTTTGTACTCTGACAGAAAATTATACACCCAGCTCGAAAGATCAAAAGATGAAGAAGGATTTAAGCCTTTGTGCACCTTGTTCCCGAAAAACCAGATGCTCCAACAAATGGTAACAAAACATTACAACAAAGCCGAATCCAAACAAAAAATGAAGCAAAAAATCACATCCATCATGGACCACTACTTACAAGCTTTAGGCAGGTGGCAGAATTCAAACTCTTTTAGCCAAACTGATCGAAATTACGGACAGGAAAAAAGGGCATGTGAAACTGTTGAAAAAAGAGAAGCAAAAGCTGCAGCCTCAGAAGGAAATCTTCATCATAGGCAAAAGAGGGAAGCAGAACAGAGACATTCACCAAACACAGTGGGTGTCTAACCATTTCTGGTAAAATATGATTTCAGGCTTCAAGTAGGCATCCGTTGGAGATCATAGGAGATCATAGCCAACCGTTAGAATTATTTGTATATATACATCCTTCCTCATTGTAAACAAGTAGCATTCTTTCAATAAGAAATCAGAAACCAAAAAGGCTCATCATCTTTTATTTTAAGATCAGAACTAAAATTAACCTTGATCACATACGAGTATTCGGATGTACATGCTTCGTACACATTCCAAGACTTGATAAATTGGACAAAACCTCAGTCAAAACCCTATTTTTGGGGTATTCCGCTGAGAAAAAGAGGTATAAGTGCTATGACCCAATAAATCATAAACTCTACATCTCGCGCGATGTATAATTTTTAGAACTAGAATCCTATTACCCAAAGGACCCCGACAATTATAACCACCACCAAACGTTTCCGTTACCTAACAGTATTATTTCCTCTGATATCATAAGACAGGAACAGGATACCGCATCAACCGCGCCTGAGACAACTACCTCAGGAGGAGCAACTGATGAGGCAGTTGTCACTGATGAAGCAGTAATCATAAGAAGGTCAACAAGGCAAACTCAACCTCCAGCAAGATTAAAAGACTACGTGTCCCATCAGGTTCTATACCCTATCCAAAATTTCCAATCTTATGATAAAATCTCTAAGATCCACAGGGCATACTTGGGAAAAATTGATGAAACAGTTGAGCCAAAGACCTATCAAGAAGCCCAACTTGACCCCAAATGGAGAAAGGCGATGAATGAAGAACTTCTAGCCTTGGAAAAGAATGAAACTTGGGACATAATCCCACTACCCAACGAGAAGAAACCTGTAGGATGTAAATGGGTCTACAAGACCAAATACAACAGCAACGGCACTATCGAAAGATATAAAGCCCGACTAGTTGCCAAGGGCTTTACTCAGACATATGGAGTGGATTACCAGGAGACGTTCGCTCCAGTGGAAAAAATGAACACAATCCGAGTGTTACTATCCGTTGCCACCAACCTCAGCTGGGAACTATATCAAATGGATGTAAAAAATGCATTCCTCCAAGGGAATCTGGAAGAAGAAGTATATATGTCCCTACCACAAGGACACGAGAAAGCAACGCACCCATCTCTGGTATGTAGATTAAAGAAGGCTATCTACGGCCTGAAACAGTCACCAAGGGCATGGTATGAAAAATTAATCTTGTCTCTTTTAAAATTTAACTTTGTCAAAAGCTCGGCTGACTCATCTATGTTCGTCAAACACACGAACAACTTCACCACCATCGTTTTAGTCTACGTAGATGACATTATCATCACCGGAAATAACCAAGATGAAATATAGAGTGTTCAACAATTTCTAAAAGGAGAGTTTGATATTAAAGATCTAGGAAAACTGAAGTACTTCCTAGGGATAGAAATAGCTCACTCGAAAAAGGGATTGTTTCTATCTCAAAGAAAATATATCTTAAACTTGTTAAAAGAAACAGGCATGATAGGGGCAAAACCTACTAGCACACCAATGGAAACCAACGTGAAAAGCGGACTGAATGATAGCAAACAAATAATTGATATAGGCCAATATCAGAAACTAGTAGGAAAACTAATTTATCTAACGGTTACACCCGGCCGAGGGATATGGATGAAGAGAACCGAGGTAAACTCCGTAGTTGGATACACTGATGCAAACTAGCAAGGTAGTTATGATAGAAAATCTATAACTGGCTTCTGTGTCTTTGTAGGTGGAAATCTAGTAACCTGGAAGAGCAAGAAACAAATTGTTGTAGCAAGATCAAGTGCAGAGGCAGAATACAGAGCCATGGCCTCCACTGCTAGTGAACTCACATGGATTAGACATCTCCTTCAAGACGTGAAGGTCGAGATAAGAAAACTGATAGAGATGCACTATGACAACCAAGCAGCACGTCATATTGCAATGAACCCTGTTTTCCACGAGAGAACCAAACACATTGAAGTGGACTGTCACTTCATAAGAGAGAAGGTACAGCGGGAGAAATCGCCATTCCCTTTATATGTAGTGAAGACCAGCTAGCCGACATCTTCACCAAAGCCCTTGACAAAAATAATCTCCAAAGAATACTTAACAGGTTAGGCTCGATCAACCTATACGAACCCAACTTGAGGGGGAGTGTTGAAGAAAGAGAAGCAAAAGCTGCAGCCTTAGAAGGAAATCTTCATCATAGGCAAAAGAGGGAAGCAAAACAGAGACTTTCAGCAAACACAGTGGGTGTCTAATCATTTCTGGTAAAAAATGATTTCAGGCTTCAAGTAGGCATCCGTTGGAGATCATAGGAGATCATAGGCAACCGTTAGAATTATTTGTATATATACATCCTTCCTCATTGTAAACAAGTAGCATTCTTTCAATAAGAAATCAGAAACCAAAAAGGCTCATCATCTTTCATTTTAAGATCAGAACTAAAAGGTTCATCATTTCTACAGAAACTGAATCAGTCCTCCCACATACCTTGCAACCTGTCTCATAGCTAACTTTCCTCATGGCCAAACTGAACCCTATTGGTAAGATTTCTAGATAAGCTTTCCACATAAAGATCTGAATTTTGTTCGGAACAGGGAGGGACCACAACTCTTTCCACCACAAATCATTTTGAGAGGCCGAAAAGGAACTACTACCATTTTTAATGAATTGCCCAAATTGTACCCACTCCTGACTGAATAAGAGCCATTCTTTTTATAATGTCAGATGATTTGGTCTCCCCCAACTCTGGGAGGATGGGGATGGATAAAATCAAATCAGCGTCTACGGGATCAAATATCCGCTCAATAGCTTCTCTATCCCAACTCCCATCCTTAATGAGATCCACTACTGAACAATTCTGAAATGAGGCACTACTCTATAAAGGCCAAAAAATGTTACATTTTGGGAGCCACAGATCTAATAAAACCCAAATCGATTCCTTATTGCCTACTCTCCACGGAATCCCTTTCCTCAAAAGGTCATGACCCCATTAAATGCTCTTCTAAAGGTAGGAGGAGTTTTCCTTCGGTTCAGCCTCTTATAAAAGTGAAATTAGGGAAGTATTTCGCCTTAAAAAGCTTTGCTATGAGGGAGTTCAGGTTTGTTAATAATCTCCACCATTGCTTAGCTAAGAAAGTCTGGTTAAAGGTTTCAATGGACCAAAAAACCATGCCACCCTTTCCTTTAGGGACACATAATTTCTCCTAAGCCACCCAATGTATTTTTCGATGGTTCTCATAGGATCCCCACCAAAACTGAGCCATAATTCTGCCAAATTCCTTAAAGAAGAAAGAAGGAAGGCAAAAGATGTTAATGTATATGTCGGGAGAGCTTGAATAATGGCCTTTAGTAAAATTTCCTTACCCCCAATCAAAAATTACTTTTCCCGCCAGCAAGACAAAATACCCCGGGCTTTGACTTGAATTGGGTCAAAAACTGCCCTTTTGCTCAACCCCATGCAGGTTGGTAGACCTAAATATTTTTCCATGACAATCCATAACCTGCATGTTCATCACCCTTGCTAGAGAGTCGTGGTGTTGCGGAGACACATTCAGAGAGAAAGTCATCTTTGATTTGAAAAAGTTCATATACTGGCCCGAAGACTTGGTATAAATATCTAGAACATTGCGAATACAAAGGTAATCTTGAGTTGTAGCTTTACAAAAAATAAGACTATCATCAACAAATAATAAATGAGAAACAGTTGGGCTATTAGACTCACCTTTGGCCCAGAAATATCCCCCCTTATCACTGCATCCTGAACCATTGCCGAGAGGCGTTCTGCGTAAATTAAGAAAAAGAAGGGGGCAGGGGATCTCCCTGTCTAAGGCCTCTACTAAGAGAGAGCTTCCCATCAATAGTCTCATTAATCAGAGGATGTGCATTAATGCACAAGGGAAATCCATTTATTGTTGAAGCCCAGTTTATGCATTATCACTATCAAAAAGGATCATTCTATCCTATCATATGCTTTACTCATATCTAGTCTAATAGCTGAAAAAGCCACCTTCCCTTTTCTTCGACTGTTCAACGACTGGATCACCTCCATGGCCACCATGATATTATCAGTTATTAACGACCCTGAACAAAAGTACTTTGGTTCTCCGAGATGACACTGGGCATTAAAACCTTCAATCTATTTTCTATGGTCTTTGAGATTATCTTTAAACCACATTACACAAACTAATGGGCCTAAAATCACAAACGTGCATCGAATGAGAAGTTTTTTAAATAGGAACAATCAAGGTCTTTTTAATTTTTCCCATATCCTCCACCTCATTCAGACAATCTAAACAAAGTCTTGTTACATCATCTCCTACAATATGCCAATATTTTTATTAAAAAAAAGCAATGAAACCATCCAGAACCATGCTTTTAATGGGCTGCATACTCATAAGAGCTTCATAAATTTCATTAAGGAAGAACTGTTTTAAAAGAAAATCATTCATCTCATTAGAAATGAGATTAGCGCTTAAGCAATAATCGCACATGAATTCATAATCATAATTGTAGGTCATACATGCGCAACAAACCCCAAAGGACAAGGGATCATGATATACGGCCCAAAACCTTTATGCATACCATAATGGGTCCTAAATACCTCATAACATAGGGTGATCATCAAGAATAAGCCAATTTTAAGAAAATAAAAAATGATCAAGGATGAAACAAAAATAAAAAATAGCTACCAAAATTTGAAAAAAAACAAAAAATTCGGGCAAAAAATCATCCCTCACGTGCAACAGCGAAATTTTATATTTCTATTCACAAAGTTTATATAATATGTACTGTATATGTAAATATACTACAAAAATTACACATGTATATAAAATATATATTGTATATATTATATAAGCTGACGAAATCTAAGCACTGTGCACGTGCGCGTCAGACCCTCTCTCTTGTAGGAACCTTTTTTTTTTTAAATTGTGTTTAGAGATTTTTTTTTTTCTGTTTTTTTATATTTGTGACATTTTTAATGATTTTTTTTTTCAAAACTTAGTTATTTATTGAGATTACTATATTAACATATCATAACATTTATAAGTGTCGGTGACATATGGAGAAGCCATGTAAAGCTTTTACCGTTTAAACACCCATAAAGCTTAATTTCATGTTATAATTGCAATGATAATCAAATTTCATAAGTCTACGTAAGCTTTGTTCAAACAGATTTTTCAAATACAAAGTGGGACTATGTTTCTTATCAAATTAATTTTTCACACGTGTACTATAAATATGAAATTTGCACATTTCATTATATTGATTCTCCTCACCACGTCAGATTTACATGTTATGTGTTCATGTGATGACACTTCAACTCACACACAGATATGATAATATTATTCACGAGTATGGGTACTCACAGGTACACGACCCTAGTGAATAGGGTATGAGGGGTTTTATAATGGGGTTTAGTAGGATACTTGTATACCCATGAGGGTATGGGTCGGGTACGAGTTTCGACCTATCTATCTCCACTTACCCATTTTCTCCGTACATGTGTGTGTACACACAAAGAGACAAAATATTGTGTAGTTATTAGATTTAGAAACAAAATATATTAGATTACCATGATGAAGTTTAGATTTATAAGTTTACAAGACTTAGTTGTATTTTAAACTATAATTGTTTAAATTTCATAATTTGAAATATTATTGTGAAATTTATTATGTGAAAAAAATTATTATCAATTATAGATTGCGGGTAGAAAAAAATGCACGGATACCCATACCCCAAATTGGTATTCTCCATATCTAACCAATACATTTTTGTGTGTATGGAGGTGACTATAGGGATAAAAATGATAATGGACATGGGATGAGTATGATACTTGTTAGAGTTAATAGGTTGAAGCTTTATTAAGTAAAGCTTAGCTAAGTGTTGTAGTGTGTGAATGAAAATTAAAATTAAAAGATAATGTGATTAGAAATCAAGTCTGACACATGTCAAGATAGAGCTCTAATAATTTGACACATATCTAATGATGTGTATCAGCAGTTGAAGATGTAAAACTACTTTGACCCAGTCTGCACTGTCATATGTCATTTTTTGAGCGCATGTGAAATTGCCCATTTTCTCTTTACTTTGCATGAAGTGTCTGTTTCCTAGAAACAGCCACTTCGTTGCACTAAGTGATAGTTTTCTTAGAAACAGCCACATCGTTGCACTAAGTGGTTGTTTTGTGAAACTGCCACTTTCGTGCATTGAGGTGAGTTTACCCACTTCTAAGTGGGTGGGCAAATGGACAGTTTCTTAATGAAACTGTTCCATCCCTATTTATAATGGGATAAGTATTCTACGGAAAAGGTGTGGCATTTTTAGTTCATGGTTTTTGATGTCCAAAAGGATTTGAGAAAGAAAATTTTGTCCATTTTTCTTAAGTCCAATTTCCTGTTGTGAGTCTAAGAAAGAAAGAAATATTGTTCGGGTTCTGTGTGGATCGAAGCATTCATTTGCTATGTCTTCGATCACGGTGTTTGTATCCGATAGAGACGTTCACCATAGTCTCCAACAAACTGTGGAGGGTGAAAATTCATCTTTAGGATATTACTACAACAAGCCTCTACCAATTTAATTTTATGTTTTCCCCTATATTTTTTTTCATTTAATCGTTCAATTGTAATCGTTATATTACAATTTAATCAAAGTACTTTATTTTATCTTTTCTCTACGGTTCTAACAATCTAAAGATGAACTTTTAAACCGATGGAGCAAGACACTGAAGCTATGACAACTATTCCTCGCGTTGAGAAAACAATCATTGTTCCTCACACTGAGAAACCACATGTTGTTCCTAATGCTGAAGAACCAGAGAATTTTATGGAGGAAGATTTCAAGAGATGGCAACTGAAGATGGTGTTTTATTTGATGACATTGAACCTGGCTCATATCTTGAAAGAAGAATGTCCTGTCACATCGATTGGGAAACAAACTAAGGAAACGATATATGCTCAGGAAGAATGAAGCATTCGGATTTTCTCTACCAAAACTACAACTTGAACGGTCTTATAGACAATCTCTATAATGTCTACTGATCATTCAAGACATCGAAGGATTTATGGGAAGTGTTGGAGAAAAAGCACAAGACTGAGGACGCTGGGACAAATACATTCATCGTCAGGTGGTTCTTGAAATATCTTATGGATGACAAGCATACGGTGGTTAGTCAAGTTGAAGAGCTTCAGATCCCGTTCAACGAACTTATCAACGAGGGAATGACAATTAGTGAATCGTTCCAAGAGGCTGCAATGATTAAGAAACTTTCTCCTTCCTGGAAAGAGTTCAAGAGTTACTTGAAGCATAGGCAAAAGGACATGACGATAGAGGATCTCGTGGTTCGACTAAGAATTGAAGAAGCCGACCGGAAGAACAAACAAAAGTTGTTGCCTTCGTATTCCATGGAGATGAAAGCTTACGTTGTTGAAACCGAAAAGCCAAAACCGAAAAGATTCAAAAGAAAGGCTACGAGCAGCAGCAGCGGAAACGTCAACAAAGGTATGAGTAACAAACGAATCGAGGGTAGTTGCTAGGTGTGGAGTAAGGCCAATCATAGAGCAAAAGATGGCCAATTCAAAAAGGACACGGTGGCAAACCCTAACAACGGTCATAAGAATATGGTTAATGTGACCGAGATGGATGACCTATGTGCGACAATTTCAGAATTGTGCATTGTCACTGATACGACAAGTTGGCGGGTTGATACTGGTGCTACTAAGCACATCTGTGTTGACAAAAGTCTATTTTCAACTTATGAAGAAGTTGAAGGTGAAAAATTGTACATGGGCAATGCCGCTAAGGCTGACGTAAAAGGAAAAGGAAAAGGAAAAGTTCTATTGAAGTTTACCTTGGGTAAACAACTCACTCTCATCGATGTCCTCCACGTACCAGACATTTGTAAGAATTTGGTTTCGGGATCCCTCTTACAAGTTTGTATTTGAATCTGACAAGTTTGTTTTAACTAAGGGATGGATGTTTGTGGGTAAGGGATATGTCATTGATGGTCTGTTTAAGTTTAATATTTTTGCTGTAATTTCTACTTCAATTAATGAAAAATGTGCATCTTCTATTCATATTGTTGAGTTACGTGACATCTAACTTGCTAAATTAGGTCACGTAAATATGTAATCTATACAAAGAATGATGAACCTGGATTTATTACCTAAAATTCACTAGAAAATCATTTAAATCCGTAGAAAGAGATAATGAATTATTAGGATTAATACATAGTGATTTATGCGACATGAAATTTTCACTTAGTAAAGGTTAATGAAAATACTTTGTAACATTCATTAATGATTGTAATAAATTCTGTTATGTATATTTGTTGCATTCTAAACATGAGACTTTGTATATGCTTAAGACATACAAGTCTAAAGTTGAAAATCAACTTGGAAAGAAAATAAAGGTGCTTAGATCTTACCGAGGTGGAGAATATGACTCTACGACGCTATCTGAATTCTGTGCTTATCATGACATTATGCATCAGACTACAACACCTTACACACCTCAATAGAATGGGGTGGCTGAAAGGAAAAATAAAACTTTGAAAGATATGGTGAACTGTATGTTGAAAAGTTCTAGACTACCCCATAATTTGTGAGGGGAGGCATTACTTACGGCAAACACCATAGTGAACATGATTTCAGATAAGAAGACTAAGAAGTCTCCTTATGAAGAGTGGAAAGGGAAGTTGCCTTCCTATAAAATCTTCAAAGTGTGGGGCTGTCTCGCAATGGTACAAGTATCGTTGCCAAAGAGAGTCAAGCTTGAACCTAAGACTGTTGACTGTGTTTTCATTGGATATGCATGTAACAGTGCTGCATATAGATTTTTGGTAATTAAGTACGGAATTTCTGACATAAGTACCAATACTATTATGGAGTCTATCAATACTAAAATCTTTGAGAATGTGTTCACTTTTAAGGAAGGAAGACACAATCAAACTATCAAATGAGATGTAGATGAAGGTACATCTAGAGCTCAGATTGATGAAGAATTTGAACTTGAGCCTTGAAAAAGCAAACCAGCTAGAACAAGTACCTCATTTGTTCAAGAGTTTTTAACGTACTTGATGGAAGCCGAACCTCAAACATATAAAGAGGCAATGTCAAAACCTGAAGCTCCTTCTTAGAATGAGGCTATTGATAGTGATATGGATTCCATTTTATAAAATAGCACTTGGATATTCGTTGACCTCCCACCCGAGAATAAACCAATAGGCTATTAGTGGATTTTCAAAAGGAAGCTTAGAGCTGATGGTACAATTGACAAGTACAAAGCTCGGTTGGTAGCTAAAGCTTATCGACAGAAAGAAGGTATATATTTCTTTATTACATATTCTCATGTGACGAGGATCACATCTATTAGAATGCTGATCGCAATTACAACTATACATAATTTGGAAATTCACCAAATGGATGTAAAAACTGCATTCTTATATGGGAACTGGACGAGAAAATTTATATGGAACAACCTGAAGGGTTCGTGGTCTAGATCGTAAGGTGTGTAAACTTGTCTAATCTCTTTACGAATTAAAACAAGCCCCGAAGCAGTGGCATGAAAAATTTGACCACACCATGCTCTCGAATGGCTTCTCGATAAATGAGTGTGACAAATGTGTTTACGTTAAAGGTACTAGTGACATGTTTGTCATAGTATGTTTATGCGTAGATGACATGCTCATAATGAGAACTAATAAGGATATAATATATTCTACCAAGAAAATGTTGAGTTCCAACTTTGACATGAAAGACTTAAGTCCACCAGATGTCATTCTTGGAATTCAAGTGAAGCGAACTAACTAATATATCATTACACAATCTCATTATGTAGAAAAGATCCTAAAGAAGTTCGGCCAATTTGAAAGAAAATCAGTTGTAACTCCATTTGACTCAAACTGTAAGTTGAGAAAGAATAATGGAGTTGGAGTATCTCAGTTGGAGTACTCACATATCATTTTCTCCTTACTTTGCATGAAGTGTCTGTTTCTTAGAAACAACCACGTCGTTGCACTAAGTGGTTCTTTTCTTAGAAGCAGCCGCATCGTTGCACTAAGTGGTTGTTTTCTTAGAGACAACCACATCGTTGCACTAAGTGGCAGTTTTGTGAAACTGCCACTTTCATGCATTGTAGGGAGTTTGCCCACTTCTAGGTGGGTGGACAAAGGGATAGTTTCTTAATGAAACTGTCCCCTCCCTATTTATAATGGGAGAAGTGAAGGTATGGCATTTTGTAGTTCATGGTTTTTGGCGTCCAAAATGAGTAGAGAAAGAAAATTTCGTCCATTTTTCTTAAGTGCAATTTTTCATGAGTTTGAGAGAGAAAGAAATAGTATTCGGTTTCGGTGAGAATTGAAGCATTCATTTGCTACATCTTCGATCATAGTGGTTGTATCCTGCAGAGACGTTCACTATAGTCTCCAAACAAACTATGAATGGTGAAAATTCATTTTAAGACATTGCTACAGCAAACATCTACCAATTTAGTTTTCTGTTTTCCCTCGATATTTTTGTTTATTTAATTGTTCTGTAATCGTTCAATTGTAATCACTATATTGTATTCGTTATGTTGCAATTTAATCAAAGTATTTTATTTTATCTTTACTCTACGGTTCCAATAATATCATCCATATCATATCTACCCATTGATATCTCTACACATATATCTATATAATTATATGATATAGGATGAAATGCATTGGTCCCACTTAAATAATAAAAATAGGCAGTAAACCTATAAATCTATCCTTACCCGCCATGCCATAACAAGCGCAATGGTTACATTTTTTATTTATTCTTTCTTTCATTCTTCTTTCTGCTGACCTCTCGTCCTAATAAATGGGAAGTGGGGAAAACGACTAAACGTTTATATAAAATGTGATGAGAATTTTTCTAATTGAGTTTAAATAAAACACATTATAATTTTTATCGAAATAAAGATTTTCCTCTAACCTTGGGATTAATTTAAAAAGTTGGAAAATAAGCCAGCCCAAGAAATTCTTTCAACTTGCATAGGGCTATTTAGATTCGTAGCATCATGCATTATACCCAAATGGGTTATTAAAATTTTAAAAGCAAGTTGCAAATTATATTATATGCAAGTAGACGATTTAATTGCCCAGTTGACAGTCCAAACTTGCATGATTGGTTTTCCTGAATCTAATGGCCAGACATCTTAATTAATAAAATTAATTAAAACAATTGGAATGACTCCAAGATTGAAACATTCATTGTATCTTTCCCCTTGGAACACAACATACATGCTATTTACATAAAACTTATAGATACAAAAATTTTCATGTAGGAAACTGCAATTTGAATCCATTGGCTACATCAAGTTCTCCGTGAGCGATACTCTGTTTGCCTATTTATTAAAAAAAAAATCAGTTCATTGCCTGTTGATGTTCTTAGAATCGACTTATAATTATGAATGTTAATGGGTAAGGTATAGTATGAAATCATTTTCATATATTCACATTAAAATATAACAAATATTTTAAATTATGAAACTTAAAATAAATAAATTTAAAGCATAACTATGTCTTGTAAACTTACAAATCTAAAGTTATAATGAATAACATATTATATTTAGTTTCTAAATCTAATAACTATATAATATTTCATTCATATATATATATATATACATATAATTGGGTAAATGGATATGGATAGGTCAAAATCCGTACCCATACCATACCCTCATGGGTATTTTTTTATATACCCGTACTCTATCTAAACTCATTTTAAAACTCTCATACCCTATCCATATTAGGATCGAGTACCCGTAGGTAAGATTGACATTCCTACTTGTAACTCATGAAGACGTATTTTTAATTCTCAAATACTGGTTGTTTAAAGTAATAAATATATTTGGTTTCGTTTTTTAGTTTGTAGTTTGAGTAATAAATATTTAATTTTTAACTTTTGATCAGTATAAAATATGAAAATCTTTTGCTGCGAAATAATAATTTTTCTGTAAAATTTTATTACTCAAATATTTGTCAAGTAATATTCTTTCGTGAAGATTTCGAGTAATAAGGAAAGAAAAAATGCAAAACTTAGGATTATCCACTATGTTAAAGTTCTGCTGAAATAATTAGAGTTTGCCAAAAAATAATGATTAATCTTATTTTATTATCTGTCGGACTAAACTAGTTCATGAGCCCTGTTATCTGCGGATCCAACGCTGTTGGGTTCATAGCCCAAACTGCTTTGACCAAACTTTATCATCCTATGAGGCACATATGCTACATTGGGCTCCGTAAAAGTACTCTTTTTAGGGAAAAACACAAAAATCACCATTAGGATTTGATCAGTTGGTTTTTTTGCATGTTGGGAAAAACTTGGGTTTTCAGTTTTTTCTGTTTTTAATTTTGGGGGATTTTTGGTTTTCTATTTCTAATAGAAATATTTCAAACGTTAAAAATTGGATGGAAAAGAGCAAATTTATAGCTTTAAGGTATCGTCCATTACCGCATTAGTTGCAAAACTTGGATTAGAGTTGAAGAGTTCAAAATAAAATCACTTTGTAGAGCAATGAAAGATGATTGAACATTAGGCATTAACAATTATGCACCTAATCCTTGGAACCTGGCTATTATGGAGTTAGTGAAGGGGATGGAAGAGAAACAGAGGAATTGTTATTGATTAAAGTAATTGAAAACGCATGAGTATCTTTTATGTATTGTAGGTGTAAATGCAAGGGTGTCACGTGGGTGAGGTGTAGGAGTGGTCTAGCCCTAACTCGTGACCGGAACAACGTCTGAGAACGTTTGGAAGGACGCCAGGAGGTGAATGGGAGCACTCTAGACATTCAAGGGTGGTGACAAATGCTTGCTCTCTCTCTCTAGAAGTGAGAGTTTCTCACTCTAGAAATGGGAGTTTCTTTCTCTACATTTTCAAATCACCTCAAATGAAGGAGGAGTCCTTCTTTTATAGCTGAACAAAAAGAGGAGGGACCATTACAACAAATCCCTTGATTAGTTGCAATCGCGCCAATCAAATTGCGCCATCTAAGCTGACCGATCATACTTAGGTGAGTAAGAGGAGGATTACACATGAGCCAATCGGCTGGTGCCATGTGGATCTTTGTGTAATGACCATGATCTAGGGAGAACACGCCTAGCTGGTTAGGCGCGACGACTGTGTTCACCCAACGCCTCCTCTACAAAAGTTCTCTCAAACAAAACCCCTCCCCAAGGTGGGAGGGTAGCACGCCCTCAATGTATAGAGTGGTTGTACTGATGAGGTATGTCCCCCACGTAGTACAACGTAGCCTCACTCCTAATCTTGCCAGTCCATAGCCTCGCAAACGTTCCCAGGAAACCATACGTTCACTCAAGTCTTTGTCACTTGACTTAGTGGGTTGTGATGTGATGACTCGTTGTGATAGTGTAGTGGTGTGTCTACAAGATGCATTACGGAGGGTGATCAATGTACCTTCATGGTACACCTCAATGGTGACACTCTATGGTACGTCCTTGGTGGAGACACTCCCAGTACGCTGTAAGAGTTGCGCTTTGCGGGTAGTCCACGTTGAGGTCGTCAACCCTTATGTACATTTAGTTCCTTGTGCAAGCACGATGCAGAGTAATCGGGCTTGTACACAATTTCTCTAATGTAGCAATCCAATTGTATTATATACTGTAGGTGTAGATGCAAGGGTGTCGCGTGGGTGAGGTGCAGGAGTGGTCTAGTCCTAACTCATGATCGGAACAACGCCTGAGAACGCTGGGGAGGACGCCGGGAGGTTAATGGGGAGCACTCTAGACACTCAAGGGTGGTGATAAATGCTTTCTCTCTCTCTCTCTCTCTCTAGAAGTAGGAGTTTCTCATTCTAGAAATGGGAACATCTCTCTAAATTTCCAAATCTCCTCAAATGAAGGAGGAATCCTCCTTTTATAGGTGAACAAAAGGATAGAGGACCAGTGCAACTAATCGCTTGATTAGTTATGAGCCCTCCAATCAAATCACGCCACCTAAGCTGACTGATCATGCTTTGGTGAGTAATATGAGGATTACACATGAGCCAATCAGGTGGCATCATGTGGGTCTTTGTGTAATGACCATGATCTAGGGAGAACACGCCTAGCCGGTGAGGCTCGACGACGGTGTTCACCTAACGCCTCCTCTACAAAGGTTCTCTAAAACAAAACCCTTTCCCCAAGGTGGGAGGGTAGCACACCCTCAATATCTAGAGTGGTCGTACTGATGAGGTATGTCCCCCGCCTAGTACAACGTAGCCTCACCCCTAATCCTGTCAGTCCATAGCTTCCTGAACGTTCCCAGGCAACCATACACCCACTCAAGTCTTTGGCACTTGACTTGGTGTTTTGTGATGTGATGACTCATTGTGATAGTGTAGTGGTGTGTCTACAAGCTGCATTACGGAGGATGATCAATGCACTTTCATTGTACACCCATGAGGTGACATAAATGGTGCTACCATAGGGTCACACCTCATGGTGCTGCCATGGGGACGACCCTCATGGGTACCTTAGTGGTGGCACCTCAAGGGGTGAACCTCAGCGGGGCACCCCATGGGGGTGCACCTCAGCGGTGACACTCTATTGTACATCCTTGGTGGAACACTCCCGATACACCGTAGGAGTTGCACATTGCGGGTAGTCAACGTTGAGGTCGTCAACCTTCATGTACAGTAGCCAAATAGTTCGTATACTCTGTAAATAACTACTGTACTTACATGTTGTAGATAACTTATTAATTGTTTGTACTTAAATTTCTTACTATCCTTCCGTCTATCCGAGAGCACTGCGCTTATTTAAATTTCAGATCTCTCACAAATTTGGGCATTCATTCACAATTAAATGAGCGCAGTTCCCTTGCTCTTGCTTTCTCAGTCCTTGCCTCCTTCTAATCCATAGTTGCACGTCTTCTTCATGCTTTCTCACCTGAAATGCTTAGCTGCAAGTCAATATCAATTCATGATAACCCCAAAAAATAAAGCATAACTAAATGCAGCACAAATTAACTCTAGATCTAAAATTATCCATAATTTCTATCCAAAATCAACGAAAGAAATAACTCTAAAATATTCAGCTAATTAACTCTAGAAAATAACACAAATAGTGCTAGATAATAAGAGAGAGAGTTAAGGTTGGGTGACTGATTAGTCCAGTGAGACAAGAGCTAGGGTTTCGAAGATTTGACAATGACAGAGAAGAAATTTTAGTCCAGGCCTAAGCACCAAGTTGTCTCGTGGTCAAATGATGACTCTATCGTAGTCGATGTTTTCATTGTCGTAATAGGAAAAACGACCCCCTATTGTTGTCGTGTACGTTCATCTTGGGGACGACGACGGGTTAATTCAGAGAGAGAGAGAGAGGTTGAATAAAATAGAGATAATTTTATTAATGTGGGTTAAAAAGGAAAAGAGTAAACAATTGTAATGGTATTGGGCCAGGTTCGGCCATTTTTGTAACTTTTTTATTTAGAAAAATTGTAGTAGATGATCCTCTTTATAAAATAATATGTAACAATGACCTTAATTTATATAAATGCAAAAGTTACCCTATTTAAGTTTAGAAATTTTTTATTTTTATTGAATTTACTATTTTACCCTTAATAACTAACTTTCTGTTGAAAAAACAAAAACAAAAAACCGTCCATGAGAGCCCTAGATCTCCATCTTCGCAACCTTATCAATATGTCTGACTGAAGTATCCATCAATATAAGCCAAGAGAGAGATGTTGTAGTGCATTTTCCTTCTATCAGATTCGAGGTTGGAATATACACTAACCCATAATTCAAAAGCTAATTTCAATTGGAAATTAATTGATACCAAATAATTATTTCGAGTTTTAATTTTTCATAAGAAGTTCAGTATCACCCCATCTGCTTCTTCTTTTCCATTTCTGATATCACTTACCTCTAATTTGAAATTTGTTTGCGGAATTGATTAGTCGGTGCTTGAGATGAATAATAGTTGATTTTGACTCAATTAATTAAACAGGGAGGTTATGCTTGAGAAGAAGCTTACGGGGCATCGTGTAGGCCGATCCATATTTCCTTGAAATAATTTGAATGATTAGTCGGTGCTTGAAATGGTTTTGGGAGCCAAATCCATTTTCCAAGGTGATTCCTTCAAGTTGCTCAATATTTCGTTCAAGATTTCTTTTCTTTTCTATGCTTTGTATGCGGGTTTTGATGACTGAATCTCGTATTGTTTTCAATTTGTTTCATATTCATGTAATTGAGATATTGTAATATTCTAGTTTCTTTCCACTAGGTTTTGTTTGTTCAATACTTGTTATCAAAACATGTTTAAAGAGAATCTTTGGTGATCAATTTGAAGCAATTGTATTTGTTTTGAAGTGGAACGTATATAGTAGCTCTCAAAATTCATGTCTTCTTCTCCTTATATCTATGTAATAGACATATTTTATTTTTGATGAAGTGAAAAATTTATAATTTTTAGTATTCTCTAGTTTTTTCAGATATCAATCTCGATCGTTGTTTTGTATCAAAAGCATTGGAGAACTATTTACAACATACTCTTTTTGTATAGTCATTTTTTAATGAAAAATATGTTTGGTTAAATAGACGTTTACGAGTCATAAATATATTTTTAACTATTGTATTTAGAGATGCAATGTACTTTGTTGCATATTTGTTACCTCATTTTATGTTTTTCCCTTGAAATACATATAAATTTTACTAAGTTTAATTAATTTTGTTCCCAGTTTTGAATTCGTGTGGTTAGATACCCACGGGTATCGGATCTAACCCGTGAGTTTATAATATTATGTATGGGTATGAGTTTTAATTAGGTGGATAGTTTTCTACCCATTATAAATGGGTTAAGGTGTGAGTAATACCCAATATCCATTAGGGTACCCACAAAATTCATTAACCTTCCCTAAAGGAAAAAAATATAATTACGTGTTGTAACTTTTTCACTCATGATTACCAATTATATTCCATCAATTTTATAATTTTACAATCAAGCTAAATCCAATTACTAAGGAATTTATATTTACTAATTTTATAATCGAATCGATCTAGAATTCATCAATTTTACAATTGAATAAAACTAAAATTCATCAATTTTATCACTAAATGGAGACAAAATTAATTAACTTAATCAAACTAAACTGAATCATCAATTTCATATTTGAATAACCAAATTTAAATTCATCGATCGCCCCCTTTATGTGGAGGCAACGGTTAATGGCATGCGAGTGAGCTCCGTCCTATTGAACAGTGGATCGAAAGTGAATGTAATGTCCTATGCTACCTTCAATGTGGTTGACATCCAAGAGAAGAGACTAGTGAGACAATCAATTGTTGTGACGGGTTTCTCATCAGCGAGGTGAGCACGATGGGCTATTTTAATGTGGAGTTGCAGGTTGGACTGATAAGAACAATCAATTGCTTTCATGTGAATGAGTACAATACGGTCTATCACATATTGTTAGGGAGGCCATGGATTCACAATCATTAATGTGTCCCTTTAACCTTGCATCAGTGTCTGAAATCGCGTTAGCGTAGCAAGAACATTATGGTGACGGCTACCAAAGTGTCATTTCACTACTACAATTTAGAGATATAATGACAGTCACATATATATTATAATGACAGCTCTATAAAACCTGTCAAAGGAAAAGAGATAGATTTTAAATTTTGAGATAATATGACAGGTTTTAAATACAATATCATTAATATATGACTTATTATGACAACTATATTTTTAGTCTGTCATAGTAACCTCTCACTTTTTTATTTTTTTTTGTTGATATATTTCTATAATTTTTCTTTATTTACAAAAATGTCATTCCTTTCAACCCTAATACCTAATCTATATCAAATCATTTACTTCAGATTTAACGAACCGCATTCCTTGGAAATTAGGGTTTCTCTCTACCTCTTTCTTTCACGATTCAGATCTGGAAAGTCTCTCTCTCTCTCTCTCTCTCTCTCTCTCTCTGTCCATTTCTTCTCAACTGCACGACTGAGAAGCCCCAGCCCCATGATTGTGAAGCCTCATGACGGGGAAATCAAAACCCTTAAAAGGTGCGACTAAGAAGCCACTGTCTTCAAGCCCCGCAATGGAGAAGTTGAAACCACGAGAGGGAGGTGGCCAACCTCCCACCAACTTAAGGTTCTTGTTCAAATTTCTATGAATTTATTTTTGATTTTTGATTTAGGGTTATTGTTCAAATTTTTTCATTTGATTTTTGGTAACCCTTTGATTTTGAATCTGAGTTTGAAGTAGTTAGTGTTTCTAGCTTTACTTTCCAAATAGGCTTGGTTTCGATTTTATTTTCTATTTACTTTCCCTCCCTATCATCTTTGTTCTTTGCCTTCGTTCTTCACCTTTCACTATGTTTCAGACTGCTTGGTATGGGATTGAAAGTTGGGCAAGAGGGAGCTGTTATCCAGGATAATATCGGTAAGGTCTGAGACATAGATTTGGGGTCTATAGGTTCTACAAAGGGGATACTTTTCAGGGGAATGGTGTAATGGGCAGAGCCATGGCATTGGGGCTTAGACGTGCTCTGATGGTAGCTGTTATGTAGGGGAGATCGAGTGTGGTGTCAAGCATGGCCTTGGATGTTACCATTTTAGATTAATTATTTTTCCCTTTTAGAAGAGCAGTGGCTTTGCTTTCATGTATCTAAATGCTTAGTTCCTTACTTAACTTATCTATCTTGCTTGTTGAATGAGTATTTGTTCTTGCTTTAATATTCTGTAGGCTCTGAATTTTTGGAAGACAAATTTATTGGTAAAGTTAAGCTGGAGATTGTGGTAAGCAAAGATTAGGTATCATGCTTCCTTGTGAAAATTTTAGATTTCAATAGATACTTGCTAATTTAAATCTAAGTCCCACCGTCTCATATAGTGCCAAAGAATTGATAGATAAGATAATTGAGGAGGCAAGGACTGGAGAGATTGGTGAAAGTCTTCTTATTAAATTGATAAATGGTGATTTGCAGGTTAGTCAGCTTGGAGTAGCAGCTCAAAAGTATCAGACTGCTATGCAAAATGTATCATCTAACTTATCTTCTCTAGAATCGTAAAGTAATTGTAATGTGTATGTTCTTTCCTTATGTATTTATTTAATTTTGAAGAAAGTATCTATCCATCATGCATTCTTTCTTTCTCTTTTAAGATAGAACTGTGGTTGGTCAATTGGTCTAATATACCACTCTGCTATTATGTAAGTATCTCGAATATCAAAGATGTTTTTCTCACTATGTGTTTTTTATTATAAAGTTTAAATATTTATCCCTGTTTGACAAAAAAACATCTATCTGTTGCGGATGAGAAATGATAATTATCAAGTGGCTTTCGATTGTAATAACTTTTTGATTGGTACAAGTTTTGAATATAGAGTCCCGAAAGGGTTAATTCTTAAGGCAGAAACCCAGATCTATGCCCTCAAAAAACAATCAAATAAAAGAAACCATCACAAATTAGGAGCTACATAAAGCCTAACAATAGATTCAATTATGAACTTCACTTTATTATGATATGACTTCTAATTTTTGATTCAACTAAATTACATGTTCATAGTCAAAGGACATCCATTTGTAAATAAATGATGCTTTTACTACTAGGGCAGTATGCCTAGCACAGAAACTCATTCCCCATTCCTCTGTCCATAGAGGGTGCATATTATTAGCACATAACACCCACGATAAAAATATTGGGGTACTTAGAATAAACTATACATAGACACATCGACAATCATAGAACATAATTTTTGGAAGCCAACAATGTATAAACAAAAAAACATAACCGAGAGCATGGGGTTTGGGAACTTTATTTTGAACGAAGCATGGTTAATTTAAAATTTTGATTTAGGTTTATGACATCTGCTCGACAATTGGCAAAGGCCTTGGAAGTCTCGTTAGTAAATGATCTAGGATACATCAAGAGATATGTACGGTGCCTTCAGGTAATTTCGTTTATAAACTTGTAATCAATGAGTTACCATGACCTTTCTTAGTCACCTTTCAATTGAAGTTGAAACCTATTTAGTTTTTGTTCTAAATAATTTGCATGGGGTAATTTCGGCAGACGATATACTAATACTTAAAGATAATTTTACTGGAATGTTAAATTAGGATGAATTTTTTTTCTTGTTCAAAGCTTTCACTTTTAGCGACTGCTCATTCCTCATCTAATATATACTCATTAGCAATCTCTTACATTTATTTTTAATTGGGATTTGCAGATTTGAAAATCCATGAAAGATTTGTTTTCTGAATTTACACTTATATCTATCGCATATGTTTAAATTTTAAAACAAATGTTAAGGTGACTTTGTAGCATATATTTTAATATTCATTGATGATCTTGTACTTCATCAATAGGCCTTTAGTTAGACTTCTTTATGTGATTTGAGTTGAACTTATTTTTAGTTCAAACTCAACTTTGAAATTACTAAATGCTTCCATTTATTTTTTTTGTACTTATGTTTGGTATAAACAAACTCCATTAGGTAAATACATGTGCTTCTTGTAGTTACTTTCTTCAAGGACATTTAGTACTGAAATATTTTATCCATTAATCAATTCTTTAAGGTTTTATTTAAAACTTTTGAACTTGGGATGTGTTAACTTTTGTTGATTTTTGAAGAGGCTCTGCTTTGAAAATATCATAATTACTAACTTAATACTTTGGTGGAATGAGCCGTAAGGGGATGAATCCGATGGAATAAACAGATAGGATCCTTGTCATGAATCCGGTGGAATGTTTTTTGGGTTCTTTGGCTTGAAAGAAATGAAAGATTTTTTTAGAATTATTCGTTGTCCATTTTATTGACGAAAATGATTTTTTTTCCTTCGCAGGTGAGGATTGCTAGATTACTTAACACATACTGACCCATAATGTGCATCAACGACAAGAAGTTTCCAATATTATGGCACATGTAAGAAATTTGTATAAAATGAGCCGATTCATTTAGTCAAAATGTGGATTTATTGTAGTGTAAATAGAGTATTAATTATGATTAGTGGGGATATTGTATGCGTTGAGAAAGGAGCCTTTAACTATTTATGGTGATGGGAAGCAGACAAGAAGTTTCCAATATATTCCTGATTTGTTGAGTAATTACACTGTGAATTAGTTATGCTTTATTAGTATAAATTCAGTCACTCAGCATCTTTTTATTTAGGTAGACGTTTATAGGATTTAACTATGTCATGTACAAATTAACTTGAAATGTTTTCTTTTGGGTGTTTGCGTTGATGTACAAATTTTTAGTTGTGTTTTAGATGCCATTTTTCTATTGTCCTCATGAAATTGTTCTCATAAAAGGGTAAACTATAATTTCCCCCTGCAGTTTGGAATATTTTTCATTTTAGACCATACCTTTTAAAAATTTACAAAGTAGACTCTATAGTTACATTTTGCATTCACGTTAGACCTTTTGTAAACCCTCCATTTAAAAATATTAACAGTCTGTCACGGAAATCCAACGTGGCAAATCTTTTAACGCCCATCACTCGATTTTTACCTCAACAACCACGTCATTTTAAAAACCCCCTTATATTTCCTTTCTTCTTCCTTCTTCCCCCTCTTTATGAATGGCCATTGTTGTAGACTTTCAAGTATAACATATTCTATGATTTTCTTCCCCATTGTCTTCCTTCTTTCCCTAGTGATTTGTTTCCCCCTACTCTATTCTTATCCACAAGTAAATTAAGTTGGTCAACCTTTGAAGGAAAATATTCCTTTTTTTTCTTTTTCTTTAATTCTTCCTTAATGGGAATTATACCCAAAAGCATAACTTTAATTGCATATATTAGAGGTGATTTATGGCCATTATAGGGCAATTTGTGATGTGAGCTTTCTTTCTCTAGGCCAATTTTGGTGTTCTTGGGTTTAATCTTAAATGGGTTTTCTTCCATTTGGCCATTGAGGATTGATTTTGGTGGAGATGAAATCAAATTCATTTGATATTGGGTATTTTGAGGTTTAATTTCAAGTCCGTTACTTTAGATCTTGATGGGTAAGCAAACAACAACAACAAAATTTACAAGAGAGATTGAAGGGTTAGAGGCCAAATGGCCTTTACCAAAAGCCAGAGTAACTTGAAATTGTCGAGCCAAACAAGGAAAAAAGCTGCAGTGCCTCTCACATGAACAAAGGAATGAATAAAGCCTGCAACAATGGCCATTTGTGATTAGGGTTTTATTGAGGGGGAAAAAGGAAGAAGAAGGGAAAGATGGGCTGAATAATTAAGGGTATTTTGAGGATTTCATCTCACGTGATAGTTGGATAAATTAAAAAGATGATATGGCATCAAACTACTTGCCACATAATGTCACGTAGAACTTCCGTGATAGACCGTTAATATTTTTAAGCGGAAGGTTTATGGAAGGTCTAACATGAATGTAAAATGTAACTATAAGGTCTACTTTACAAATTTTTAATATGTAGGGTCTAAAATAAAAACTACCCCAAACTGCAGGGATAAAACTATAGTTTACCGTAAAGATAATTGTGTTGTTCTTGTAAATGAATAACTAGCTTGTGGATATTCTTCAAATAATTTTTACAGATGAAGATGGAGTGAAAATGAAAGTACAATTGATTGATATTGAATTGAAATGTTCCTTGTGTCTCAGCATGTCTAGAGTTAGCATATGGTAGTGATTATATTCTGATGAAAGTTTTGTTGGACTTCAAGCAACTTATTAAGTAAAGATTTAAGGAGGATCTTATTAATATTTCCACGTATATTGCTTTCACATGCTTTGTACGATTAAAAAATATTGTTTTCACATGCTTTGTATGATTAAAAAATATTGCTTTCACATGCTTTGTACTGAATCTGAGTTATTTCTCCACTCTTGTGTTTTTGTTTTGTTGTATCCATATTCATGATCTTTCGCTCAAGTAAAATCTGTCTGGTTCAGCCTATATTTTTATTTTTTCATTTTTTCATGGTTTTCCAAAATACATGTAAAATATTGGAGGGCTGTCATGGAAAGGCAATGTATTTCCATGAAAGTTTTATAAAATCAATTTGTCATGGAAAGGTTTACTAATGAAAATGTTATCATGGAAAGGCATTTTGTGTCTTTCCATGACAATTATTTTTAAAAATAATTTGGACATTAGATGACGGGAATTCTCCGTCATCTAATTACTTTTGTCGGCACCCTATTATGACAGTTTTGTTAAAAATGAGTAAAGATGACATCCCGATAGATGACAAGCAGTCAGCCGTCACTATAGGGTTATAATGATGGGTTTTCACCGTCATCTAAGGCCAAAATTATAGTAGTGTTTGATGAGACTGAGGTTCACTTGATAGAGGCAACGCTTTTTGATGAACTTGCAGCAACAAGTGCTGCCACACCTAGAAGGATTACGGCCACCCCTTTGCCAATATGGGTGATGGAGAAGGGAAATGAAGTGTTTACACCCGAGACATAGTTGGTAACTCGTATGACATTACCAAAACAAAAAGGGCATACCGCTTATGATGGTGCGTGGGGTCAGGCGCACAGTCTGATCCCCCTGATGCTGAAAATGATGAAGAGATAATGATGCATGAGGAAATCACTAAGGCACAAGGACTTATGCAAGGGATCTATGTGATGAATTGTGAACCACCAGAAGTGCCTCTACCAACCAACCCATCACCACCACAGGAGGACCTAGAGGAAATCCATATTGGGGAGGGGAGCACGAATAGGTTTGTGTTCCTAGCAAAGGATTTGGAGAGATAAACAACGCGATGACTTGATAAAGCTTTTGAATGAGTTTGAGGATGACTTTAGGTGGTCGTACTCTAGTTGGATCCCACCTTAGTGATGCCTAAGCTAGGGGTCTCTGAACAATTCACACACGTCAAGCAACAGCCATGTCATTTTCAGCCCAAGGTGGAACTCCAAATTAAGTCAGGAATTTCAAAGCTCATAGAGGCGGAGAACACCCCACGTGTTAGTGAACATCGTTCTGGTGAAAAAGAAAAATGGTTAGATATGTTGTTGTGTTGATTTTAGAGACCTAAGTAAGGCATGCCACAAAGATGACTTCCCGCTACCTAATGTTGACACATTTGTCAATGCTATTGCAGAACACAAAATGTTCTCTTTCATAGACAAGTACCGTGGATACAATTAAATAAGGATGGAAATTGGAGATGATGAGAAGACCTCATTCAAGACATCTACTGTAAACTTTTACTATGTGGTGATTCCTTCCGGATTAAAGAATGTGGGAGCTACTAACTAATGGGTTATGACAGTGATTTTCCATGATATGAATTATGATTATGTTGAGAACTGTGTGGATGATCTAGTAGTCAAGTCCAAGAGTGCGAGTTCATATCTGAAGCACTTGAGGAGTGTCTTTGAAAGTTGCAGGGCGTACAAGCTTAAGATGAATCCATTGAAGTTCGATTTTGGTGTTTCATGGGGGAAGTTCCTAGGCTTTTGTGTGCACACGCAAGGTATAGACATTGGTCAATCCAAGGTAAAGCCTATTAGGGACATGCCCCCCACCATAATCCGTGAAGGAGTTAAAGGCATTCTTGGGGAAGGTATCATACGTCCGACGGTTCATACTCACCATTGTAGAGTCTATTAGTGACATACAACCACTTTTAAAGGGAGATTGTAATTTTTCATGGATAGAGGAGCACCAACGAAAGTACGATGCCATTAAGGATATACTCTTGGCACTCGTAACTATGGTACGACTGCGTAGTGACTTACCATTGTTGCTCTACATCACCTCAACCCTTAAGTCCATTGGAGCATTGTTAGCCCCAAAAAAGGAGGGGGCGGGGCACCCAGTGTACTATTTGAGTAGGGTCCTAAGAGATGCCGAGATTAGATATACACCTTCTGAAAAGCATCGTCTTGCTCTTGTATTTGCCACGTAAAAATTCTGACACTACATGATAGGTAACCGAATTCATTTAATGACTAAGTCTAATCCTATTCATTTTATTTTAACTAGGCCTCCATTGTACGGGAGACTTACCCGATGAACCATATTTTTGAGTGAGTTTGAAATTACACCCCTCACCTTAAAGGCGCAAAAAAGTCAAGTGTTGGCTGATTTGTTAGCCCAATTCCCAAGAGGTGAACATAAACCTCTAGACAAGAGCATACCTAGAGACCTACATGAAGTCAACAGTTGTGAGGGTGCACCATGGGCTCTAATATTCGACAGGTCATCAACCCATTCTAGCGGTGAAGCAAGATTTGTCTTGGAAGATCCTTTGGACAACATTTTCTCAATGGTATACAAGTTGACTTTTCCATGTATAAAACAATGAGGCGGAGTCCAAAGCTCTTATATTGGGCCTTCGATATGCAAAGGATAAGGGTGTCACCGCTATCAATGTCAAATAGGACTCCAACTTGATCATCAACCAAGTCAAAGGAGATTTTATTCTGAAGGAACCCATTCTCGCACAATACTGTCATAGGGCATGAATGTCGTATGTGAGTAACATATTAAAAATGCCTATAGGGGAGGCATGTTGATATTCAATGGAGGCATGTTCAATGGAGGCACGTTCAATGGAGAAAAATTTTTGAAACATTTTTTCCTAAGGGGGAAGCAAGCTCGACTCCTAGGAGTGTTCACGATTTAGTTCAGTCGGTTATTTGAGGAAAAATCAAACTGAACCGAAAAAATTAGTTCGCTCATTTCACGAACTGAATAGTGGATGTCATAGGAATCAAACTGAATCGCTTATTTCGGTTCTGTTCGGTTTCACGGTTCGTCAATTTGGAAAAAAATCATTAAACCTAATATTTCATAAAAAAGCAAATTCCATAGAAATTAACTCACATTAAAACTAAAATCAGTAGACAAATTGCAAACAAATCTAAATTAAATACAAACCTTAATTTTAAACATTAGGGTTAAGATTCATCAAAACAAAATCAGTAAAATAAAAAACCTATCATTACAATCTCTAAAACTAAATATTGAGGAAATAAAAAAATTAGATCTACTTAGATCTGAAAAGAAAATAAGAACTCTATCATTAAAATCTTTAAAATAAAAAGTTTTATGCAATAAAATATCATATCTACTCAGATATGCATATCTGGAGTAGATCTGAGCATATCTTCTTAGATCTGAGTATGCTGTGAGTAGAGAGAGAAGATGGTTGAATTCCATTGCCACGAGTAGAGAGAGAAGATGGATGAACTTCATCGTCGTGAGAGAGAGAGCACTGAACTTTATTACGAGAGAGAGGAGCACTACGAGTAGAGAGAAGACAAAGTGAGAGGGAAGACCAAACGATCATGAGAAGACGACCGCGAGTGAGAGAGATAAAATGGCCACAAGAGGAGAAGAAGATGGTTGCAGAGGGTGAGCGGCATAGAAGAAGCTTTGTTAGGGTTTGTAGTTTGAAAGAAGAGAAAGAGAGAAAAAGAGAGAGGGAACGAAGAGGAGAGGGATGGTGGCAGACATGAAATGTTGTGTTTTAGAAACAAGTAGATTAGTATATATATGTATAGTATTTATTTTTTTTTATTTATACTTTCAGTTTGGTTCAGTTCAAAATCATATAATTTTTCTAACCGAACCAAACTTACGGTTTAGCAAGAATGTCGAATCGAACTGAACCGAGGTAACTTATAAAACTGATCGAACCGACAAATTTCAGTTCGGTCTGATCGGTTCAATAGCAATGTTTTCACCCTTAACGACTCATTGATGGTCCACGGGAGAAAAATATGCAAGATAAACAAAAGACTTGGTTAAACCAAGGTATATAGCAATTACACAAAAACTTGGTGGCACACTTACTGGAACCCGATTATCAATCTTGGTGTGACCGAGGCATTTCATTAAACACAAATCACGCACTACCAACAAGGCTTATATCTCAAAGAAAAGTGACTAAGGCATTGTATAAAACACCAAACTTCAACCCACATTTCTCCAAACTCACCTTCGTTGGTTATGCGAATAACCCAACCAAGTCACGCGGGCTTGGCAAGATCACTGCGGCATCACATTGAGAGAGTGAGAGATTCATTGAACTTCATTGTGAGAGAGAGGAACACTCGAGTAGAGAGAAAGCATAGTGAGAAGGAAGACTAGACGAGCGAGAGAAGATGGCCTCGAGCCAGAGAAGACGGCTGTGAGAGAGAGAAAATGGCTACGAGAGGAGAAGATGATGGTTGCAGAGGGTGGAGCGGCTGAGAAGAAGTTTTGTTGGGGTTTGTAGTTTGTAAGAAGAGAAAGAGAGGAAATGAGAGAGAGAACGAAGAGGAGAAGGTGGGAGGCATACATGAAATGTTGTGTTTTAGGGTTATAACAAGTAGATTAGTATATATATGTATAGTATTTATTTTATTTATTTATACTTTCAGTTTGGTTCGGTTCAAAATCACATAATATTTCTACCTGAACCAGACTTGCGGTTTAGCAAGAATGTCGAATTGAACCGAACCGATGTAATTTATATAACTAATTGAATCGACCAATTTCGGTTCAGTTCAATCGATTTAATAGAAATTTTTTCACCCTTAACGACTCCTTGATGGTCCACGGGAGCAAAATCTACAAGATAAACAAAAGACTTGGTTAGACCAAGGTATATATCAATCACACAAAAATTTGTGCCACACTCAATGGAACTCGATGATCAATCTTAGTGTGATCGAGGCATTTTATCAATCACAAATCATGCACTACCAACAAGGCTTATATCTTAAAGAAAAGTGACTAAGGCATTGTATCAAACACCAACTTCAACCCAGATTTCTCCACAATTCACCTTCGTTGGGAATGCAAATAACCCAACCAAGTCACGCGGGTTTGGCAAGATCACCGCGGCATTGCAGTGAGAGAGAGAGAGAGTCATTGAACTTCATTGCGAGAGAGAGGAGCACTGTGAATAGAGAGAAGGCAGAGTGAGAGGGAAGACCAGACGAGCGATAGAAAATGGTTTCGAGTGAGAGAAGATGGCTGTGAGAGAGAGAAAATACCTAGAGAGGAGAAGAAGATGGTTGTAGAGGGTGTAGCGGCTCAGAAGAAGCTATGTTAGGGTTTGTAGTTTGTAAGAAGAGAAAGAGAGAAAATGAAAGAGATAACGAAGAGGGGAGGGAGGGAAGCATACATGAAATGTTGTGTTTTAGGGTTATAACATGTAGATTAGTATATATATGTATAGTATTTTTTTTTTTTTTTATACTTTCAGTTTGGTTCAGTTCAAAATCATATAATTTTTCTAATTGAACCAAATTTACGGTTTAGCAAGAATGTCGAATCAAACCGAATTGAGGTAACTTATATAACTTATCGAACCGGCCAAATTATGTTCGGTTCGATTGGTTCAGTAGCAATTTTTTCACCCATAATGACTCCTTGATGGTCCACGGGAGCAAAATTTGTAAGATAAACAAAAGACTTGGTTAGACCAAGGTATACATCAATTACACAAAAAGTTGGTGCAACTCTCAATGGGACCCGATGATCAATCTTGGTGTGACCGAGGCATTTCATCAAACACAAATCATGCACTACCAACAAGGTGAAAAGTGACTAAGGCATTGTATCAAACACCAAGCTTGAACCTAGATTTCTCCATAATTCACCTTCATTTGGAATGAGAATCACCCAACCAAGTCATGCGAGTTTGGCAAAATCACCGCGGCATCATAATAACGGCGGTCAAAACCCCCCGGCTACAGCGGCGGCCAAGCATGCTACTCAACCCACACCCACTCTAACTTAGTGGCGGTCAAGCCCACCACTCGACCTCAGCTGCGGTCAAGGTCGCCACTTGACCTCCCTCCCCCCCCCCNCCACCCCCCCCCCCCCCCCTCAACGGTGGAATTTCAATGTCCTCCCCCCACGAGTCTGAGACACAAAGATCAAGGGTGGCATGATACTACCCCCTTAATGGCAGCACCATAAATAAAGCAACAATAAAAAGAAAGAGAAGGATCGAAGGCTTACCTCAAACTCTAGCCAATAAGAAGATGAAAATGCCAAAGCTCAACCCATAAAAGTGCCAAAATGTTGAAGGGGGTAAGGAGGAAGAAGACAAGTGATTTCTCCTTTCAAGGGGGGGGGGGAGAAAGGATTAAATAATGAGGTGCTCTGACACCCTTTATATAGTGGGAGAAGGGAGAAAGGACTCCCCAGATTCAAAAATTTCAATTATTTTGGGATTTTGATATTTGACCCTCAATGAAGTTCGTCTAGGTTCGTAGACTTGAAGATAAAGAGATGACTACATCACATAAAGAAGGCATATTGGACGTAACAGATTGATGCATTCCACGTACATCACATAATGCAGGAGATCAAAGGACTGGGGACTTGATGTATTGATCAATTACTGCATTGAATAAATTGTGTACAAGCCCGATTACTCCGCATCGTGCTTGCACATGGGACTAAAGTACATGATTAAGAAGATTAACCATATACAGGTAAATGAGGTGCACCCATTAGGGTACCTCCTTTGAGGTAACACCCATGGGTTCCGCCCCTGAGGTAGCACTCATGGGTGCTGCACCTTAGGTGCACCCCTTGGGGTGTCACCTCTGAGGCTGCACCCATGGGTGCTGCCCCTAAGGTCGTATTCATGGGTGCCACCTCTAAGGTACCCATAGAGTGTCGTCCCCATGGTGACACCACAGGGTTTCACTCTCACGAGTGTATCATGGAAGTGTCTAGATCACTCTTTCGTAATATAACTCAAAGACAACGATAACGCACTTTGGACAAGACGTATTTCTATGCTATTTTAACGTGTTATCACTTCACAAATCACTAAGTCAAGTGACAAAGATTTGAGTGGATGTATGATTTCCTGAGAACACTTGAAATGTTGTGGACTGACAGAATTAGGGGCGAGACTACGTCATATTGAAATGACATACCTATTCTAATATGATCAATTTAAACATTAAGGGTGTGCAGTCAGTCTTTCCAATTTAATCATTGGAAAGGACATACGTATTCGAATAGTCTTAGGAGATCTCTTTGAGAGGAGGTTTTGGGTAGATACCGCCCTTGAGACCCATCGGCTAGGCGTATTTCTCTTAGATGAGGTTTTTCACACGTGAATCGTTCTCTTGTCCACGTCAGCGTGATTAATTAGCTGAGGTGACACGCTTGGATAGGTGAGCTTCTAACTAATCAAATGATTAGTTACAATGGTCGCCCCATTTTGTCACCTAGAAAAGGAGGGCCTCTCCTTTATTTTGAGAAGAGTAAATCTTAGATAGAGAGAGAGTCCCATTTCTCTCCCTTCCTTAAAGAGAGAAAACACCATTTTCCTTTGAGAGCATTTTGTCACCACACTTGAATGTTTGGAGTACTCTCCCTTCACCTCCCGACGTCATCTCCGGCGTTGTCAGGTGTTACTCCGGTTACTTGCCAAGGATTAGACCACTATTGCACTCACCACATCACCCTTGCAGATACATACAATTTCTTAGGTCGTTAGATATGGATCATCGAGATATATGTATAATTTACAAGTGGTGAGTTTACTTATATTTGTTCATAAAATATTATTATGTCTGCTTGAAAAAAAGGGGAATAAAGAAGAATCAAATTTAATAGAGAATTAGGGGACAAGTTACAATAATTGAGTATAAATAAAATATAATAAAAAAGCCTACCATTTAGCTATTATCCATATACAAGAAAGGGGAGAATTGAGATAACAGGGACATTTTGTTGGTTTCGGCCATTGGACCTGGGAGAAGGAAAACAAGACATTTTTTTAATCCTTGAGACTATTGTAGTTTACGAATATAGATGGATAAATATGCTGAACATTACATTATTTTGGGATGCAGCTTCATAGATTATACGAAATCAGTAGCTATTTAGAAAGGAGAGCAGCCATAGGTGGTAGTTATAAAATTGTGATGCATGTTAGAATTATAATGAGAGGTAAACAAATTTTGTGCTATGTAAAGGATTAAATGCCAAACAAGATGTGTAATTGGGCTATTTTACGTTTATAGATGTTTTGTAATTAAAGCTATTTAGATGAAAGATAACTTCACACTGGATTTACAAGAGTTCATAAAAACATAAGGATGCCAATCTATCTTTCAATTATTAAAGAAAAAATGAAGAAAATAAGAAGAAATACCACGTAGTACAATATTTAGGAGCTCAAATTCGTTTGATACTTGAATCTATATTATGTAAGCTAGTGGGATAAAATGATAAGGTTTTAACAGACAAGGACACATCTTAAATGAATAGTAGGCTAAAAATTGTTCAAACACACAAATGTAAATGATTTCTGAGATGCTAGAAAATTTGTTAAAATTTCAGGCTTATTGGTTAGTCTGAGTACCTCATCAGTATAACTAGGTAAATAGAATTATACATACCGAGATGTTTTCCATACTTAAAAATCATAATAAATGAAATATTTATCACTGTGTTATGTTTGTTTCCTTATAAATTGTATTTGATTGGATTAATTTTCTTGCTTATATGTATTCTTTCATACATAGTATTATGATAAACTTTGATATGTTATTTCAGAATCTAATGACTACGAAATCTCAGAACACTTTGTATTGCCGCGTAGAATTTTATTGTTCATCATCTGCTTTGCATTCAACTTACCTACAAGGTAAGGAACTCTGTATCTACTATGTTGTGGTTAGACTTGTGGGAAGACGATCAATAGTTAGTCCCACTTAGTGATAACATGTGGGCGAGTCCACTCTTATGTCCCTCATGAGTTAACATATATATTTATGTCTGTTGGTGTGGCAATGGTTCTACTATGGAAGTTGGCCATCATCCTCTGTTCCTCCTAAATTTCTGATAGTTAAATATTTCGTTAAGAATTATGTCTATGCTTAAAATTCGAAGACAATATTTATGTTAACGATGGAACAAATTTTTGGATGTGTATGTGTATACTAAGTAGGTATAAATTTCTTTTTACTGAGTTTATCTACTCATTTATCATTTATTATGATTTTCAAATGATGATGATGATGATGTCGAAGTTAAAGAGTGATGCTAGCTAGAACCTGGCACTGGACGGGCTATTCTTCAGATTTTTTTTATAGAACATAAATTCAAATAAATGTTTTAATGACTTTAGTAGGGTTTGCATTTTGACTTATGAATAATATTTATTTTAATATTTTGAAGGTATTCTATATGTTTTAAATAAGTCAAGTTTCATTTATCCTGTTTAAGTGAAAATAAATTTTACCAATGGCATATTGGCTTTCCTTCCACGTGTTTGTTAAGAAGACAATTTTACCCTTAATATGTATCTAGGGTGTGACAATATTGGTATCGGAACTTAAGGCTCAAGATTTTGTCGACATTTTTGTGTTAAATAAGAGTTGGGCAAATGTATGTTTGGGGCCAGTGCCAGAATTTAGGGAGTCTTCATGTCTTTATATGACAGCTCAGTATATGACAGTCATTGTCGATGACTAATTGAAAGTGTTGCTACCCTTGCGGGTAAAATACGTCATTATAACCCTATATTGATGGCTGAATGACTGTCATATACTGAGCTGTCATATTTACCCTTCTCGTCAAAAAATCCCTATTTTTGGTGTTTAATGATTGGGATTTCCCGTCATCTAAAGTATCACAAAAATATTTTAGATGACGGTGAATCCTCATCATCTAAGAGTCCTAATTTTTGGCTTTTAATGATAGGAATTCCCCGTCATCTAAAAGTCCACTAAAAGATATTAGATGATGAGGAATCTCTATCATTTAAAAGTCCCGCAAAAATGCATTAGATGACGGGGAATCTCCATCGTTAAAATCTCCCATAATATTTTTTTAAATGTATTAAAGGTAAAAACTACCTTCCCATGACACAAAGCCAGGCTATGACACTATCCCTAATATCATCTAATTACAAAATATTTAAGTAGCAGGCTTAAATAGTTTACTTAAAGGAAAAGCGGAAAAGGTTCAGGCCATGAATCTAATTTCAGAAATAATGGTCCAAATCAAAATGGCTAACAATGGTCCAAAGCAAAATATGGCAGTATGCTTAGCATGGTACATTAAGAATATATATAAGAAATGTATCTCCTTTCTTTCAAATAGATAACATAGCTCAGCTTAAAATTCAAAGTCTTTTTATTTAAAACCTATATTCTAGTAAGCAAAACTTGATAGTAGGGTCTATAGTTGTGCCAAAGCATTGGATAAGGTCCTTCTAAGATATAAGATTTGGTCTTTCAAGAAAGCTTTTCAACTTTGTTTCTTCTGTTGCTCCAATCAATTTCACTCCCATGACTATCTAATTCTTCAAAGAAGATCTATTACCCTAATAACTAGAGATGATTAAATAATTATGCTATCAGAGTATCATATATTTTACATTCTAGACGCATGTCATTGAATCATTCTTATGAGTTCAAGCTTGCCTAGACTAATTGATCAAAGCATAGGATGATGAACTCAATGTTGATCTAAGTGAAAGGCTGCAGAGGACACCCGATTATATAGACAGAAACTTCCTAGTTCTTGTTTTTGTCTATCTTCATATTCCAATCAAAAATCGAGCAAGTGCTTTTCTCTTCAATCATTGTCTTAGTATTATGAGTCAAAATAATTTTTTGGATATTGAATTAGCAACAAATGAATGAACAAAATATGATAGACACAAATCAAATATATAATTGTCCATCTAACACAAAATTGTGAGACAATCTTTCTAATCATTATCAAATTGTTTAATAACAAGAAGAATTCCTAACAAAAAGGGAAGAAAGAAGAACCGCATTCAAAACCTCAGATAGAGATTAACTGACTTACAACTTATGTCACAACTACTAATGCACTTTATGCCTTGGCTTTTCTAACCTGGAGAGACTTAATCCTCTGTTGTACCTTCAAAATCTACAAGACAATAATGCCAACTATGAGTAATTGATACATGCTTGAAGCATTTGTACAAATTTGCAAAATTTTAAAGAATGATTATAAACCATTTCTTTCTTGCTATTTTGCTTCCCTTCCAAGTCTTAGAGGGTTTCATCAAGCCACTTCCTGATTTGTATAAAACATCATTTGACAATAAAGACAAATAGTAGTATAGAAGAAAAGTAACTAAACTAATATCACTATCATGGGAAAAGGCATGGAATGCATAAAAAATATTAAAAGGAAATCATATAAGTGCACATGGTTAAGCAGATTAACCATATACAGGTAAATGATGTGAGTATATGACAATGTCCATTATAACACATTCTAGAAGAAGAACTCCCAAGACTCACTCAAATCACAAGAAGCAATCACATAAGCATTGAAGATGATAACAAATTATGAGGGTCAAGAATCCAGAATAATAATAAAAGAAAACAAGTTTCCTTCAGTATGAGCAGATCAATTACAAACAATACTTTTTCATACCGCACCCATATGCACTGAAAGTCTAAAACTAACTAATGTAATGGAAATGCATAGATGCATACAATAAAGCAAATAAGAATTTGTAGATATCAGTTTACGGAATGATTACATAAATTGGTTTAAAAAATTAAAAACCCCCAAAGATTAGACATGAACCATTTGTAACAGAAACTAATTAAAAAAAGAACGCAGAACCTACAATTCAGCAAGCATGTATCCAATTCTCTTGCGCACATTAGTATTAGCCTATGCCAAATCCTGCTTAACGAGTACTAGACCAATTAACTTGTGTAGAGTTTACACAATTCACTTATTTGGATAAACTATGCTTGCTTAGGATTTGAAAACCTTGACAATATCATTAGAACTTTCAACTGCAGCAAATGATGAACTTTGACAATGCAAACACTAGAGAAGGGAAATTGATCTAAAAGTTGAGCTAGTTTGAAGGTGCCTACCACTGTCAAAAGGAACTTTTTGTATACAACTGCAGCAAATGATGAACTTTCAACTGATTCAGAAATCATGATAGAGTGCAGATGGTATAAGACATGCAATACAAGCTCATGTCCCTAAGAACAGTATTCTAATATCACATCACAAAATACTAATGATCTAAGAATAAAAAATTGTATGTAGTTCATCCTGTCAAACTTGTTTAAAGTTTTCATTCCTATTTTGAGTCGATACTCTCATCCACTCTAAACAATAATAAAAAAATACAACAGTTAAAGTCACCTTCATAAGTAAGTGTATAACAAGCTATCAAGCAACATGAATAGCAATTGACAGCCATTAATATTAAAATTCATACACAAAATAGTAAGCTATCAAAGATATGCTCTTGATTCTTAAATTACAATTCTTAAAGCGCACTAAGATATAGCAACAGACATGTGCTTTAAACTAGAGGCTGAAAAAAATATGATGCCCGACCCATCTAGCCCATCATCAACCCATGAGCCAACCATCTAGCCGATCATCAACCCAGAAAGTAAGCCAATAAAGAGTCATCTTCTTCTAGTCAACCATCTCATATGTTTGATGCACCAGAACATTTATTCTCTTTATACTCTAAAATACTCTTGATGCTATTTTTAAAATATTAATTGAATTAATAGTTAGCAATGATTGACATCATTTGACACAGGCTGAAAAAGAAAATGGAATTACTGATAATCTTAATAGAATTCAGATATGCAAAGTGTTGGCCTCAGCATACTAACACTTCCTTGAAGAAAGAAGAAAATGATTTTAAAGCAAGTTAATGTAAAATTAAAAATTGTAACACTAAAAAGAATAGCATAGAAGAACCCACTACAGATATCACATTGGCAAGAGTACAAAATAGCAAAATATGGAAAAAAAATATCCAGACCTTTGAATTTGGGATGACCTTAACAGCCACATCCAGACCCTTCAAGCTCCCCTTCTTCACCTTGGCTGAGCAAGTGAACCCAAAATGAACGCACCCTCTTCTTCATCGAGCTCATAATGAGCTACAAACTACTTGGAGTACCCAAAATTTCTGTCTAACTCAACCTCACACTTGCTTCCCTCTGGAACTGAGGCTTCATTCGACTTAACCGAGCCATGCCTTCGAGCGAGCAACGCTTTGATGTTCTTGAGCTACACTAAGAATGTTCTAGTACATCAAACTCAATGAATGTTTTGATATTAAATTAGAAACATGTAACGAAAAATTAGGGTCAGTCACCTCGACTCTAGGTGATTAATAAGAACTAGAGAGAGAGAGTAACTTATAAAGATAATAGAGAGCTCTGATGACTATATCTGATTAGATACAACAAGATCATCTATGAAATTTAGAGCTCAAGCTCGGGATGGGTTTTAGCACGAGCTCTTCGATGCAATTTTGAATTTCTGTTAGGGAACAAAAGGTGATTTTCTTGCGAGCTTCAGATCTGAGGCTTCTTCAACTTATCGAGGTAGCTTGAACCTGGCGAGTTCGAATTGATCCGTTGTGGATTTTTGATTTGGGACACCAACATCATCGTCTTCCTCTAAATGTTGTTGAGTCTAGGGCTTACCACATAACTTGTTGGTTGAACTCACCAATACCAGATCGAAGAAGACGGAGAAAGGAAGAGATGGAAAGCAACGAAGAGTGACCAGGGAGCAACGAGAGAGAGAGAGAGAGAGAGAGAATCGAGCATTTGAAACTAAAGTGTAAGATGAAACTAGGGTTTGGGGTTGCTTAAATAAGATGGCATTTTTGAAAACTAAAAAGCGAGTTTTTTATATCATAAAATGATGACATTTTATATTCGCAGTGTCATCGTAGGTAGTACATTTATATCAATTAATTAAAAAACTGTCATATTATCAAAATTAACCCACTCATCGCCTTTTCCTTTGATAGGCTTTGCAAAGCTTTCATTGTACTAGATAGATGACTGTCATTGTATCCTATTTTTGTAGTAGTGATGGTTGTAGGGAACGTCGCGCCAGCGGAGATGATGCGGTAGCTTAGTTTAGAAAGTTATACCCACCTCAGTTCGATGGAACTTTGGGTGATGCGGTAGCGACAAAAGAATAGATTTCTGAGAATAGAAGCTACCACATTTATGCTAAAGAAAAACATTATGCATTGGTAGGGACTAACAAAAAGGACGTGGAATATTGATGAGAATTTGATCACATGGGGTCACTTCAAATAACTTTTTTATGAGAAGTATTTTCCTATTATGGTGAGACAGAGTAAGGCACAATTTTTCAGTCTCACTCAAGGTACCATGACTCTGATGCAGTATGAAAGAAAATTTGAAGAGTTTCCTTATTTTTCTTGGCACCTGGTGGACACTGAATAGACAAATGCACATAAATTTCAGAGAGGTTTGAGACTAGATATCGAGAAGCATGTGGTAATGTTCAAATTGGGAATTTATGTTGAGGTACTTCAACCTACTCAGGTAATAGCGGAGGACATCATTCCCATTGTGCGTCATGAACGTAGAGATCAGAATACCTCTCTAAAGAGAAAATTTTCTAGAAAAGAAGTTCAGAAGACCAACGTTAAAAAATGGTCATTTTCTAGGGCAGAGATAAGGAGTTGTGCTACTTGTGGCAAGGCTCATTCTGGTTTATGTCATTGAGCAACTGAGGCATGTTTTCGATGTGGCAAGACGAGACACTTTTTAAAGGAATGTCATGAACTCAAAGAGAAGCCAACATCAGGAATAAAGACCAGGGTCCACGGTAAAGTGTATGCCATCACGAAGGGTGAAGCTGAAGAAGCGACAATAATGGTGACAGGTACCATATTTACCCTTATAGCTTTTGCTCTGATTGATTTGGTTCCAAATATTCATTCATGTCATATGCATTCACTCAAAAATCAAAAGTCAAAACTTCACCTTTAGACTATGAATTATGTGTGTCAACTTTATTAGGAGTAATGTTACGAACTAATCAAGCTGTAAAGTCTTGTGAGGTTTGTATTGCTGATAAAAACCTGATTGCTACTCTTATAATGCTTAATATGTGTGATTTCGATGCAATTCTGGGAATTGATTGGTTGGCACCTAATTACACTAATATCTTGTGTCACGAATGAGAGATGTTGTTTAGACCTCCAGGTATGCCTGAATTAAAGTTTAGGGGTTCAAACTCTCATGCACCAACTGGTATCATCTTGGCATTAAAAGCAAAGAAGCTCATTGATAATGGTTGTTGGGGTTAAGTCGCTAGTTTTGTGGATACACCTAAAGTTGAATTGTCATTAGACAATATCGCTGTGGGCAGCGTACCCCAAAGTGCTTCTTGATGATCTTTCAGGTCATCCCCCAGATTGGGAGATTGACTTCAACATTGAGCTTATCCCCGGTACTACCCCTATCTCAAAAGCTCCTTATCGTATGGCACCAACAGAGTTGAAGGAGTTGAAGGGGCAATTGCAAGAACTCTTGGACATGGGATTCAACTGACCGAGCGTATCACCTTAGGGAGCACCAGTTCTATTTGTTAAGAAGGACGGAACAATGAGACTTTGTATCGATTATCAAGAGTTGAACAAGTTCACCATAAAGAACAAATATCCACTTCCAAGGATTGAAAATTTTTTATGGACCAGCTACAAGGTGAATGTATATTTTCAAAAATTGACTTGCACTCGGGACACCATCAATTGAAGATCAACAAGGGTGATATATCTAAGACAACTTTCACGACCTGATACGGACATGATGAGTTCACACTAATGCCCCTTTGGCTTAACGAAGGCTCCTGATGTATCTATGGTTCTTATAAATATGCACTTTAAGGAATTTCTTGGACAAGTTTGTCATTGTGTTTATTGATGAAATTTTAAAGAAGAAACAAAATTAATAGAGAATTACGGGACAAGTTACAGTAATTGAGTATAAAGAATATAAAATTAAAAACCTACCATTTGGCTAGTATTCATATAGAAGAAAGGAAGGAATTGAGAGAACTGGGACATTTTGTTGGTTTTGGCCATTGGACCTGGGAGAATGAAAACAAGACATTTTTTTTAATCCATGAGACCACTGGAATGTATGAATATAGATAGATAAATCTGCTGAACATTACATTATTTTAGGATGCAACTTCATAGATTATACGAAATCAATGGCTATTTAGAAAACAGAACAGCCGTAGGTGGTAGTTAGAAAATTGTGATTCATGTTAGAATCATAATTAGAGGTAAACAAAAATTGTGTCTATGTAAAGGATTAAATGCCAAACAATATATGTAAATGCGTTATTTTACGTTTATAGAGGTTTTGTAATTTAATCTATTTAAATGAAGGATAACTTCACACTGGATTTACAAAGAGTTCATAAAAACATAACGCCGTCAATATGTCTTTCAATTATTAAAGAAAAAAAAAAAGAAACTAAGAAGAAATACCACCTAGTACAATATTTAGGAACTCGAATTCATTTAATTCTTGAATCTATATTATGTAACCTATTTGGATGAAATGATAAGGTTTTAACAGACAAAAGGACTCATCTTAAATGAATAGTAGATTATAAATTATTCTCACACAAACGTAAGACATTCTGAGATGCTAGAAAATTTGTCAAATTTCAGGTTCATTGGTAAATCTAAGTATCTCATCAGTATAACCAAGTAAGTAGAATTTACACATACTGGGATGTTTGCCATACTGTAAAAATCATAATAATTTAAATGTTTATCACAATGTTATGATTGTTTCCTTATAAATTGTATTTGATTGGATTGATTTTCTGTCTTGTCTGTATTCTTTCATAAGTATCAGTATTATGATAAACTTTGATATGTTATGTCAGAATCTAATGACTAAGAAACCTCATAACACTGTGTATTACCGTGTAGAGTTTATTGCCCATTCTCTACTCGGCATCCAACTTACCTACAGGGTAAGGAACTATGTATCTGCTATGCTCTGGTTGGACTAGCGAGAAGAGGATCAATAATTGGTTCCACCTTCATGATAAAGTGTGTATGAGTACGAGTGAGGGAGTCCACTCGTGACTCGTATGTCCCTCATGAGCAAACACATATGTTTATGTCTGTTGGTGTGGCAATAGTTCTACTGTGGAACTTGGCCAACATCCTCTATTCCTCTTAAAATTCTGATAGATTAAATTTTCGTTGAGAATTGTATTTATGCTTACGATTGGAAGACAATATTTATGTTAACAATAGAACTAATTTTTGGATGTGTATGTGTATTCTAAGCAGGTGTAATTTTTTGGTTACTGAGTTTCTTTACTCATTTATCATTTATTATAATTTTTATATTATGATGATGTCAAAGTCAATGAGTGACGCTAGAATCTAGCATTGGGTGGAGTTTTCTTCATATTGTCTTTTAGAACATAGATTTGAATAAATGTTGTAATGATTTTAGTAGGGCTTGCATTTTTACTTCTGAATAATGTTTTTTTTTAATAATTTTAAGATATTCTATATGTTTTAAATGAGTCAAGTTTTGTTTATCATGTTTGAGTAAAAATAAATTTTACCAATGACATATTGACTTACCTTCCATGTGTGATTGTTAAAAAGACCATGTTACCCTCAATACGTGTCTGGGGTGTGACAATTATAAATTATCTAAGAGCGTTTGGTAAAAGAAACATAACATTTAAAATAATAGGTAGTAAATAATAAATATCAAAATAAAGTTTTCATCTCAAAGATATCAACACTATAATTACATAAACTCTACTCCTATCTTAATTCAAATTTAAAATTTAAAAAATCCTCGAGATAGGATAAGACGCCATTCACCAGCCCTCGCAATCGTTCACCACTACTTTGCCACCAGGTCCACCGCTAGCCATTGAGACAAACACTACCAATTGCACTACTTGCACTGCCACCATGGAAAGATTAGCTTTTTGTGACACGTGTACCAACGACTACCGCCACAAAAGGCATCAAATCACCTGTTGCTGCCGCGTCTTGGCACCGCCGCATTCCTCGCCCTACCCGCATTCTCTGGGCTCCATTTTTGCATGCTTTGATTCTCCATCGGTTTCAAATGTTTACATCATAAAAATCATAACTTTGTAAAAAAAAATTTTACAAGAAGTCTACAAATAAAAAGACAAATGTAAGGGGAAAATATCATCTTCATAGACTGCCCCTCTAATTATGTAACCAATAAAAAAATATTAAAAAAATATTTAATGGTTATACAAGAAAAAATAAAAAACAAATCCTGCAAAAAAGAGTTAGGATTCGACGATCTATGAATAATCATAAGGAATTTGTTCTTGCACTAAGCATCTCATGAATTAATAATATTAAGCTCTAATATTAATGGAAAGAATTAGCGCAGCGAAATTGATCTTGGCTTGGAAAATCTATGAACCTCAATCTATATTTTTAGAAATGAATTAAGAATTATATCTTTGACGTTTGCACTTCAAAAACTTTGAACAATGTCAAACTTTAAACCATGATTCGTGTGCAAGACGTAAACCTCAAATCACGTGTAAAACCGTGAACTTAGACTAATCAAACTGTGAATCATGAACACTCTTGTGAAATATAGGAACCTTATGATCTTTCTCACTATTCTTTATATCGTCAACCAATTAGAGTGTGTGGCTCACGAATGTGATAATCACTTTTTCTCTCTTTGAAGTTCGGCTAGGCTAGAGAGTGATTTTAGGTTTTTTGTTGACACGTGTCTCTCTTGTGATGATCTTTCTTGAGAGAGAACTCCTCCTTACTTAAATGAAACCACAAAGCTAGTGTTATCTCCACAACCCTAGCTGAAAACTATTTTCCATTAAAATTAAATTGATTTATCTTGGTTAAAATTTTTGGTCAAGATTAAGTAAAAACAGTTAATCAACTAGTTGACTATAGAGCATTCATGTCATGCCATTAATAACTCATCACATCACTACCCGAAATCAGCAGGCTAGCTAGAGGACTATAATGACAAAAATATTATTGGCTAAGTAATTAATAGTCTATGGATTAAACCAATAGCAGATTTATTAATCATTAATTATAATTAGTTTAAGTATAAATGATCATTCTTGTATTTTAGAAAGAGTGAAACTACTTCAATCAAGTAATTAATTGATCAAATTTTGAGTGACCAAATGACGTGACATGACAATCATTTATAAGTTACTTTGTCAAATCATTTTAATGAGTCATCAAACACCAACTTATAAATGATTGACATATTACTTGGTCTAAAAAAATTTGTCAATTACTTGATCACTCTAGAATTATTCTTTTACATTACTTGATGTAATTATATTTGACATATTATTCATTATGCAATGCCCCTCCATAATATAGTACCAAATGTAACTAGGTAAAGTACTACAGACCTATTCATCTTCTATCCTTAAGTTCCAATTTTTGTTCAATTGATCAACTATGATAATTTTTATATGTGTCTTGAATAAAATTATCATATCTCGAATACTCCATTAGAGATACTAAACGTTTAGTTTACTATAATCACAACAATGAATTTCCTAATAGATACCATCTCACTTACTTAAAAGTATCTTTAGACTCTACTATTGAAAATCTACACATCTTCATTATCCAATAACTTAATCATCTAGCTCATGAGATATATTGACTCAGAGAATCTCATTCATAACATATCAAAATGACCAAACTATTAAATATAAGTTCATAATTGTCTCAAGATTAAGAGAATTCATAACTTAAATAACAATGAGTCATTATTTTCTTAGGATGATACTTTGCCAAATTCATACTCAAGAGTACTTTCAAGGCATTTCAAATAGACTAGTACATTAACCATGTACTCCACCTAGTGAGCAAGGTAAATCACTCTATATAATAGAGTCAACTATGGTCTTCCAAGTAAAAGTGCATAACTTTACAAAATTGTGAAATCAATTAGCTTCCGTTGGTTTGTGCATCGTCTCTATGAGCTAAACTACATACGACCTATAACCTATAAACCAAGTGTTATATCCTTGTGGACCTAACAAGAATGTTTGCATGTAATTTAAGAATATCAATTTGTTATAATTCAAAAAATAATGACAAAAGAATATTAATTTGTTATAATTCAAAAAATAATGTCAATAGAAGCATAGTATTCTCGTGCTTTTAAGGCACAATTCTAGCAAACAATTCGGTTGCATGGGTAGGGTCCACTAAGAATCGGATTTCAAAATCATAGTAAACAACAAAATGATTGATTTGGAATCAGACTTCACAAAATCACTCATCGCGGGAGCTAGGTAAATGTACCATATGAGGGCTACGTTTGATGAAAGCTCTAGTTAAATAGTATATAGAGAAAATAATTGGGAAAATATCAATTTTAAAACTAGTCAAAAGAATACTTGTAAATTTTTTTCAATATATCCAAACATGTAAATACAAAAGATATAGGGAGAGCTGTAAAATTGGCCAACTTCCTGCTCAAATTACAAAAATGGTCAGAATTTTTTGTTTTACATAAATGGCCGGAATAATGTAAATAATCTATTTAGGTCTGTAAAATTTTCGTTAAAAATTATTTACTTCAGCCATTTTTGGCCATATTTGCAAAAAAGGTTCTTTGACCAATTTTGCAGTTTGAGGTGGAAAGTTAGTTTTTCTTATCATTTTCCTAAAGTTATATGGGTCCTTCTATGGTAGATGCTTGGCACGTACGTATCGTTGTTTAACGTAAAACACAAATAAAATACATGCAAGACATGATATACATCTCTTTTAAACACATTTGAAGTATATCACACACATTTCAGGTACATGGGGTATCATACGGCACCGATACTTAGGATTTTCCAAGTTTTATACTTATCAATGTAACATTAAACAAATTTTTTAGTTTAAAAAATTTATACAATTGGAATATTTCCATCCAAGATCTTTCAAATCTTTTGTAGACCTCAACAGATATTCCAGAAAGAAAAAAACACCCTAATTAAGATCGTTATTTGGAATAAAATCCCTTCTTCCCCCGGTATGACAATACATATTTACTGATATTAATAAATATTTCAATTTCATACTGTTTACTTATCAATTATAGAAAATTATATGAAACAGATATTTTATTATAATTAATGTATATAAATTATTTAATTCTCTAGCCTATCAATTGCAATAATTCTTTATTAGAATTATGAAATATACAAATACTAGGTTCAACAAGACATTAATGATATTTCTAGCTATAAAAAATATTTACTGCAATTAGTTATTTAATATTATTTACGATACATACTATTTGGTTAACATGATTATATTAGTAATATTTGGTAAGAAAATATTAGTATTGTATTTAATAATTATTTACTGACGTTCATTGGATGAACCATCCATCGTTTGTAAATGTTTCCATTATTTAATCTCGTGACAAATTGTAAGATATCATCAGTGGGAAGGCTCCTTATAGGTCTAGGGCTTCTGAAACAATTGATACAGAGACGTCTACAACAAAAAATCGTGTAAGTAAATGGGTGTAAATAATAGCTGTTGGTAAATAATTTAAAAAATTAGAAATCTTGAAAATATACAATTTTAAAAACTAGACAGCATAAGCATGTCGCGTATAAAATATGATAAATAAAATAGTAGGGCATATGAGGTAAATATTTAAAATATTGTAAGAGATAACCATAGTCTTGTATAACTCTAATACTATTTTAATTAAATATTTAAAAAATAGATCTTCAATACAGTTGAGATTTGATCTCTAGGCAAGGTGATGAAATTCATGACAAAAGTTTGGGGCTTTAGCGACCAAAATGTTGGTTGCTAAAGCCCTTGTTTCTTGTAATGGTAAGAGATTTAGATTCAGCGTTGACAAATAATGGTGAATGAGCCTGTGAGGCAGAAAAGCCAAGAGTAAGAAGATGAGAAGTGGACTTGTCAAGCCAGATTCTTGGAGCTTGCTTTAGACCATAAAGAGACTTATGTAACCTACAAACATAGTTAGGAAAGTCAGAACTAACAAAGCCAGGTGGTTGTCTATATAAACCTCCTCACTTAGCAAGCCATGCAAGAAGACATTTTTTATAGATAATTTCCTTAGTAGCCAGTTATAGTGAGCTGCAACAGAGAGTATAATTCTAATAGTGGACTTTTTAATAACTGAACTAAAGGCTTCATTGTAATATTAGCCTTCTTCCTGATGGGAGTCCTTTGCCACAAGCCTACCATTGCGCCTAGTAATAGAGCCATTTGGATGATACTTTAGTCTGTACACCCACTTACATCCTACTAGGTTATGCAAGAGAGCTTAAATCAAAATTAATCATGTAAAATGACTTAGGTTCTATGAATACTATAATCCATAAGGTATTCATTCGAAAAATAGCCATCTAACAAATAGATATAGAACGAAACTCTGATACTTATTGAAGGGATTGACGCAACAAAAAAACTATCCTAGTCTTAAAATGTAATCATTAAACAATCTAATTTATGTTAAAACGAACAATAAGTTTATAACTTTGATGTATGAACCCAAAAATTGAAGGTTTTTAACCATGATCTGATCCTTGATCTACGTGTGAATTGTGACTTCGATGTAAGCGTGAAATCATGAAAATGAAATTCATCGGGTCTAGACAATATGCAGCAATTAACAGCTTAGGCCGGTGAAAATTATATCTAAATTAAATCTAGTTTATATTAATTTTAATTAATATTTGTCTGTCACTAAAATTAAAATGAACTTGATTGACTACTAGATATCCATGTTGTGCCTATTTATTATCAGTAACGACAATACCTTCAACCCATAAGCTAGCTCGGGAACCATAAAGATAAAAATACTCATGGTTAAATAATTAATAAACTCTATCGATCGAACGCATAATCATATTTATTAATTATTAATTACAAATTAATTATTTTATCTAATTGTAATTATACTTCAATCGTATTTTATATTACTCAATATAATTATTCGCGACCTATGATTCATTATGTGTTGTCGCTGCATAATATAGCCCTATGTATAAAATATAAAGTACTATCTAACTAGTTTACACATCTCTTGTTCATCTATTTCCAAATCTCGTTCTACTACCTAACAAAGATAATTTGCATATTTGATAGCGTTTTATAGTGTTTTGGAAAACTCTGTGTTTCCGGGCACTATAATTGGTCCAGGATTTTTTATAGGATTCCAGAACCCCTATAAAAGACCTGATCTTTTATAGTGGTCTTTACCTCCTATCAAAACCTGATATTTTATAGGGTTTTCTGTCCCCTATAAAAAAAACCTAGTATTTTATAAGATTTTCTACCTCCTATAAAAAAATCGGGTCTTTTATAGGATTTTCGTACCAGCTTTTGAAATCTAAAATTATATGTATTCATAGGGTTTCGTAGGACTAACCTGCACTTTGTCCCAAAATTAACTTACCCTCCTAAACTAATTTTCCTTCCGAATTAGTCCTCTAACTTTCTCTCTCCATCAATTTACCCCTTCTGACCGTTAAATGGTTACTAAATAGTCACATGCACGACACATGTCTATTTTTTTCTCTAATTTTATCCATTTCTTCAACCTTATAAGTTACTTATCTCCCATGTTTTTTCATCCAAAAATCAGCCACAAATTACATCTCTCTTTACTAATTTATCAAAATTTTGACAAATTCTCCTCTAGTTTTAGCAACGGTTCGAGTTAATCTCATGCACGCTTGATTTTAGTTTTATCAATAATATTTATTTTTATCTTCATGAATAAATGTTGCCATTTTTTTAAACCCAAACCGCTACTATTTTTCTAAACCCGAACCATTACTATTTTTTTAACACACAAACCGTTGCTTTTTTATCATTCATATTTATTTTTCTCCAACATGAATAAATTTTTTTATTTTTCTAAGCACAAACCGTTATGTTTTTTATAAACTCCAACCGTTGCAATTTTTCTAAATCCGAACCACTGCTATTTTTTATCAATCATATTTATTTTTTGCCTTCATGAATAAATGTTGCTATTTTTCTAAACATGAACCGTTACTATTTTTTCTAAACCCGAACCATTGTTATTTTTCTAAACCTGAACCGTTACTATTTTTTATCAATTATGTTTATTTTTTTTCAGCATTAATAAATATTACTATTTTTTCTAAACTCAAGCCATTGCTATTGTTTATAAACTCCAAACGTTGCTATTTTTTATCAATCGTATTTATTTTTCTTCAGCATGAACAAATGTTGCTATTTTGTTTAAACCAAACCGTTGCTTTCTAAACCCCAACCGTAATTATTTTTTCTAAATCCGAATCATTATTATTTTTTATCAATCATATTTATTTTTTCCTTCATGAATATGTTGTTATTTTTTCTAAAACCTGAACCGTTACTATTTTTCTAAACCTGAACCATTGCTATTTTTCCTATATCCAAACCGTTGCTATTTTTTATCAATCATATTTATTTTTCTTCAGCATGAAAAAATATTGCTATTTTTCTAAACCCGAACAGCTGCTATTTTTTCTAAACCCCAACCATTGCTATTTTTTCTAAATTTGAACTGTTGCTATTTTTTTCTAAACTCAAACCGGTATTATTTTTTCTAAACCCGAACTGTTGCTATTTCTTATCAATCATATTTACTTTTCTCCAGCATGATAAATGTTGTTATTTTTTCTAAACCCGAACCGTTGCTATTTTTATCAATTATATTTATTTTTCTCCAGCATGAATAAAAGTTATTTTTCTTATAAATCTGAATCGTTACTATTTTTTCTAAAGTTGAACCGTTGTTGAAACTAGAGGATAATTTGTTAAATTTTTTATAGATCAGTGAAGAGGAAAATGTAATTTGTTGCTGACCTTTGGATGGAAAAATATGGGAGATGGATAGCTTATAACGTTGAAGAAACGGGTAAAATTGGAGAAAAAATAGGCACGTGCCGTGCATGTGATAATTTAACAGTCATTTAACGGTTAGATGGGTAAATTGATGGATAAAAAAAGTTAGAGAACCAATTAGCAAAGAAAATTAGTTTAGGGGGGTAAGTTGATTTTGTGACAAAGTACAGTGGAGTCATATGATATTAACCCTAAAATTAAATGTATTCATAAACAAAAATATAACTCTAAATAACAATATATATAATAAAACGAACTCTTACAAACTGTTTCATAAAAAACAGAAATATCAATAAGCTTTTTCTAAGTTTCTACTTAAAGTCATCTAAAATCTGATTTATAAATATAAAAAATTACTAATTCTAAGAACGACACGTCTCCTCCAAAAAAAATGCTCCAACCAAAAGAAACCATGTCTCACAAAACGAGCTTGCCTTCCGTCCTCTTATGGTGAGGGCCTGCAAAAGATATTGAGTCCAAAAATCAAACAATCTGTTTATATAAAAAGGAACCAACTAAAATCATTTATTAACACAATCACAAAGCCTTGAAGTCTCAAATTCATCATAATGGAAATGGAAACAAAGTCTCAAATCATTTACAAACACAAATAGAAACAAAGTCTCAATTTAGTTCTTCATTCTTTCAATTTTTTGTCCTGGACACTAGTGTTTCTAACACCACTGTCAGAAGCATTCATCTACGATCCCAATTCTACTAGTCAAGAAAACAATTAAAACTCATACAGTGTTAAAATTCATAATATCAATATTCACTTCTCTATCTATTTCCATGAGTCCAGAGTATTCTTTATGCAAATAGGCCCTAATTTATGAATCATTCCAATTAAAATGTGTAAATCTTTGTCAAGTAATCGTACATCAAACTCACTGTTAACACCAAAAAAATCCAAAATACTAAGACCGACCTATGGACACGAAGAAAGACAACCAACACCAAAAAATCTAGTCTCCAGCAGGTACTCAACGAGACCAACCAGCAAAAAAAGTAAAACAACAAAAAGTATAGCAAGTATAGCAGAATGAAATTCCGTAGATGTACAAATCTACATCAAATCGAGTCAGACCAACTAATAAAACAAAAACTGTTGCAAGAATCAAGTTGAGGGGACCTACGAACTTATCCCATGATGACCATTTAGGCAGGCCATGCAACCGCACTTCAAAACTATTCTTCGGAAAGAAATTACAAACAAAAAAGTAAATACAAATAACAAAATACTGAAATATAAGACTTAATCTGAAATAAAAACCAAAATAAAGCTAATAGGAGTCAAAATGATGATGCAAGTCACAGCAGCGCAAATGACAATATGGTATTGGCTCATCATGACCATCGCTTTATACTGGATGCAATCATACAAGGACAGAGGACCCGAACCAATCTTTCTAAACCAATTTCGGCTTTCTCAATTCCAATCGCTTTTTGTTTTTGATTAAATGCACAAAGATGTCAACCATTGTGCCAGAATGAGCCTGATATTTTAAATAGGATAGTAAAAGACTTTGAGATATACATTATACTAACCTCCATTCAACAAGATATTCAAGCATATGCTCGACCTAACTTCTAATAAATTATTGATTATAAATACACAATGGAGTCTATCCATCATATACACTATACAGGAAGGCACCATATCTTATGAACTCACTCTAGGCCATATCATCCAACCATGAGCATAGAACTGCTTTCCCAAAAAAGAATTTCTAATATATGAGATTATATATGTATGGAGAAGTAGAACAGATTAAAAATTTTAAAAAACAAAATGAACACTGTTATATGGTAAAGTAACAACCTCAACGGCCATAGAACTTTCTATCATCCGATGATCACACTCAGCCTATTATGATCCTTTATAAAATAGGAACTGTGCACCTCCAGGTCCGAAAGAACGGAAATGACAAACAAAGTAACATTCCTCACTCCTTGAAAACCTAAGTTCACAGGCGTAAACTCTCTACCAATGATGAAACCCCAAAACTTTCTTTCAACATATTGACAATGGAACTTTCTTGGAGCAGTTGTCCCGACTCCTTTTTACCATAAAGACCTCCTCCTGTTGGAAAGAATGTAAATAAGACAAAATTGATGTTTGCGGGGACAATATTTAAGCAATTAGAGCTCTTAACTGAGTTAACCTTCTTGGCATCCACCCCGGCATCAGTTGTTGCCTGTTGTAATCAACTATAATTTGGCAATCATCAATAATTGAATGGTAAGCATCCTGCAACCATGGAAACTACTCCAAACAAGTTGAAAATTCAAACATTAGATAGAAAAAACAATCCCCTCAAGCAGTATTTGAAGTTATATATAAATAAAAATGACAATGTCTGTCGTCTTACAATGCAATTAGTCTATAGCAATTATTGTTACATTAAGACAAGAGAAGAATCTTACCTAGTTGCTGACTGGAGGGCCTCAAAGCTGGATAATCGTTTTAGATTAGCTGCAAATAACAAAAAGAGAGCCTATATGTCAGATGCATAACTGTTGACGACCTATATTATGCTGGGGTAGCGAGGAAGTTTTTAAGATCAAGCAAGGAAATTTTCAAAGAGTGGAAACCAAATTCATAAATTGAAATGGGATTATTAATCTTGACACAAAGGAACTTATAAATACTGTAACTACATCATTGTTGCCATTATTTTATTACATAAATAAATATGTATTCGCCTTGTTTCTCTTATCACCATAATTCAGGAAAGCATTTCGCTAATAAAGTAAACTCCAAGATCTGGAATGTGGCAACATACAGAGACATATCACTAACCTCTGTCTTTCCATTGAGTGGAAACACCTTGAATGGCAGTAAAAATGTCTGGTGTAAATATAGACTCCATAATTGATCAAGTCACTTACCTACATTTTTTTGTCAGTAAGTCACTTATCTACATTGGAAGAAAACTTAAATGTAATTGTTATGAGGGGCACTAGAGTAGGACAAAATCCAATTTGAAATATATGTGCAACATAAGAATGCTTTAGGTTTCTCTGTGTCATGAAGTAGTTCATTTGTGGTTGGATCAACAACTAATTAGCCAAATTAGAAACCTGTACAGAAAAGGAAAGATTAGATCAATAAAAAGAGGAAAATATAGAAAATTACTGCTCGTTCATGTGTGTATTGACCCTGATTACCAGGATTGTTCCCATCCCACCATATTCTGTGAGCCTCAGCAGACCAAAAAAGAAAGCAATTTAACTTTCTAAAACAGAAAACAATTCCACAAGTAAAATCTGGGACAGTAGATGCCATTGCTCGCTCACAAGGACATTACTCAGACATGATTTTCAGAAAACATCACAGGAATCAACAGCAAGTCTCCTTCTGATCAAACCTCAACTTTCAGCAGAGCAACGAAGAAAATAAAAGATTTCTTAATAAGAAAGCTGATATGATATATATAATCAAGTCAAAGAGAGAAGAAAATGCTAACAAAACTCAACATACAACATCAAACCCTAATATTCAACAACACCAAAGAAAGTGATTTCTTAAAAAAAAATTTAAACGAAAGGAAAGAAACATCTTACCGACGAAGAGGGAGTAATCTCAAAACTCCAGATTTCATTTCCGCAAAAAAATCCCTTATGGTTGTGGAGACAGATTGGGCCAGAAAGTGAGAAAGCACCATAGAGAGAAGAGAACGTGCCAGAGAGAGGGGAGAAAGAGAAGAGAGAAGAGACGAAACAAGAGAAGGTTCGGCCTTTAGGTTTCAGATGCAGAAGCTTTAGAAGAGAGAAGGCTGAGAAGCATTTGTTCTCATGAAAAACGAACCGAGAAAAACGAAGCTCCCTGCTATGCTTTGTGCGCGAAAATGAATGTCCAACCCTCTCTATTGGAGAGAGAGATTGAGAGAGAAGGTAAGAGAGAGAGAAGCTAATCGAAAAACACTACCTATTTGTAAGAAAGCCGCAAAGAGACTTGTACTGTGTACCCCCTCTATTCTTAACAATGAAAAACGAACGAAGAGTTCAAAGTCGCGCTCTTCATTTTCAAAATTTTAAATGTCCTGCCTCCTTTGTTACACAAGTTTCTTCTATAGGGTCTGGGTAAAATGATACCTATTTCTAGATTTTTTATAGGACTTTTTAATAAACCCTATAATTTAGTCTTATAAAAGATCATAATTGTTGTAGTGCGTGAAAGTAATGTTTCAGTAAAATTTGAAAATAGTAAACAATACATAATTTATTGGCATATAGTCAATAATCTTCATAATAATTAACAATTAAATATAACAGGAAGTTGGGAGTGTAGTCAAAAGACATACCAACAAATAAACACATGGTCAAAAAGAAAATGAAGCTCAAAAGGAAGCTTTAATGGATGGGTAAAAGCATCCATTACAGTCCAGCTTTAAAAAAGGACATGAGAAACAAAATCACAGAGGATAAATTACAGAAGTCATCAGCTTTTAAGGCCTGTTCATCACATGCAAACAATATCAATAATAGAGGATTAGGACGGATGCTGAAAAGCATTATAAATAGTGAGCCACATCGTTAAGAGTAACGTATCAATGAAAACATGTGGCGCCTAAAGACATGTCCATATGACACTAACGTGGAATAACGTTTATTGGTGCGTGATAATGATGAAATAACGTCTATAAATGACGCTCGTGTCTTATAAAGGTGGTGATCATATGAAACTAGGTATTAAGTGTTATATTTCATCTTCGAGTTTAGTGACAAAGATTCGAAGCTCTTTTCTTGCCTGAGAACAATCTAGGGGTTGTGGTTTGTAGGATTAGGACAAAATTCACTACATCAGGATGGGAAGATCTCCTTGAAGGATGTAACCACCTTACGAATCTTGGAAGTACCTCATTTATGCTGCCCTGGGCGTGGCTCCCCATGCCACTCAGGGGGAACCCCGGAGGTGGCTTCTCACACCACTCCGGGGGGTACCCTGGTGGCGGCTCCCCATGCCACCCCGGGGGGAACCCCAAGGACGGCTCCTCATGTCCCCACGAGGGAACCTCGGTCGCGGCTTCCCATGCTGCCACAGAGGAACCCCGGACGCAGTTTCCTATGTTATGTCATTTTAGGGATGTGGCACATTTTAGGCATGGTGCACGTTTTTAGTGTGTGACCACGTTTTAACCGTGTGGCGTCAGTTTCTGTTTGGACACGCGTTTTTCATGCGGTTGAAATAGACATGTTGGTGGTCCCAACGCGACCTCATCTATATAAAAGGGGTCTCTAGCATCATTATTGAGGTAATCAAGTCGCATTAATCCCGAGATCAAACACTCAGAATATTCTTTCCTCGCGTTTCTCACCTACCTCAAAGCCTTAAAGAAATTTGTCACCTCCAACGGCGGTCTAAGGTTGCTTTTCCTTCACCCTCCAACCACCAACTCTCACATTCCCAAGCATACTTGACATTGACTAGTTCACTCATACACACATCATCTTAAAAACCTAAAACAAGCATCGGTTAGAAGCTGGCATTTAGAGATTTAAAAAGTTCACAGAAAACAACAAATGATATCTTTTAATGAAATGGCGAGAAAGACGATGAAGACAACCTAAACACGCGAGGAAGATGACTTGGATTTCAACCTTCAATCAGCGGGAAAAACACGCTCTAGAGGCGACGCATAAAACAAAATACATTTCCCTCAACTAGGCTCAAATAAAACATGGGGAAATAAGTGGTAAAAAATATATTAAATTTTGTGGACATTACATACATTTTTTGCTAGTATGCAGGCTTGTTTTTTTGTGCCATTATTTTTTTGAAAGAGTTTGTGCCTTATGGTGACTATTTTTTATTTTATTTAGCTAATGTTATTTTTCATATATTGTTCTTCTAAAAATTGCTTATTCATGATGTACTCCATATTTTTCCAACCGACTAGTAGTTTCAAGTTCGGAGTACCTAAAATGGTGAGCTTCAAGGACCAATTGATAGTCAGCCCAAACCCAGTGATATTTTGGTTCTGCAATGACGAATGATGACCCATGGAAGTGAAAGTCAGGTTGCGGATTCTGCAACTCAACCCAAATTACTAAATGGGATTATTTATCAGGTCTCCGACGGAATAATTCTGAAGCGTTGCCAGTCATCAATAAGCAAACCACCTTATTTGACGGCGATATTAAAAGCCTCAAATCCTCAATAGTTACTCCCGCTGCATTTAGATTCTCACTTACACCTTGTAAAATAATTTTGTACTCACACTAGAAAATAACGAGAGCCGAGAGAATAAACATGGAAATGAATAATTTTCATTGGCTTGTATTCAATGATCCTTTAATTTAGAATTTGACATGTATTTATAGGATATTTATACAATTAAATTCTCGAAATACATCAAGAATAAATGGAATATTCTTGGAAATTGAGTTTATCCTCTAAGATTTGCTTCATCTTTTAAGTGAATGACTGAGTTTTGCTTATTAGTATTAACAACTATTTAAATTTCAATTGTTGGATGTGGCGTTTTGAATCTAACGGTCGTGATGATCGTTGCTTGCTTTGCCACAATGGTAATTTTTCTTCCTACTTTGATTGGCTTCTCCGACTTACGTGGCTTCCTATGTGATTTTTGTACTTCAACTACTTGACTAGGTCAATAACTCCATATCATCTTCTTCAAATCTTTCAACCTGGCAAATTCAACATGACTACTTACTTGTCCTTCACCCTTCGACCAACAACTCCCACGCTCCCAGGCATACTTGACATAGACTAGATCACCCACACATACATCATCTTAAACCCCGAAACATTTTGGCAACTCCACTAGGGAGTGATGTCTACGATATGCTTCTTTCTTCGAGTATGGTAGACGTAGTCAAATCACGAGAGCCTCTTCTCATTTGGAAGGAGAGAATGTTAACCCAACCATTGAGAACCATGACATGGAAGATGCTACTTCCAAGGAGAGAATCAACCTCTCCGCCTTTACCACTTCTACAATGACGGCGACTGAGCAGACTAACGCCGTTAGAGAGCTTCATGCCTCTAATGCTGAGATTTGTACCCTTTTGAGTACGCTGACTGCTCTCCACGCGGGTGCCCAAAACCCTCCTCCACCACCGTATGTCGTTCATATCGTCCCTCCTCAAACCGTGAACCAGACTGACCCCGACAGACAAATTCCATCTGTAAATCTTAGGGGCTCATCCGGGTCAGGAATGACAAACAGTGACCAAAATGCGGGTCACTTGAGCAATTCCACTAATGTTATCATTCCACCAACAACATTCCTTACAACCTTCGCATGTCCCCCGCCGGCACACCGGCACATGACATCATGTTCGACAACACTAACACCGGTCTTTTCATTACCAAAGAGACACTACAAAAGATGTTGGAAATGGAGCTCGTCATGGCCTCTCTAAGTGATTTGATAGTGGACTTTCACCCCCTTACCCATGTGAGATGGCCACGAGGCCATTCCCCGTATGATTATGTGCATCCGAAGTTTTGCAAGCATAATAGGAAGGAAGGATGTACTAGAGAGCACATTGTGCATTTTATTGATGACTTAGGCCCATATGGATGTGATGATACCATGAGGTTGAAAGAGTTCTCGAAGTCACTTATTGAACGGGCGTACACCTAGTACACCAACTTGGCACCAGGATCGATCTCGAGTTGGCCGCACATGGTCTCGACCTTCATGACCAAGTATTTTCGTGTCTAAAGAAAAAATGAGCATTTTGGAGTTGGGGTGCAAGACTTAGAAGAAGGACAAGGATATAATGACTTTTGTTAGACGGTTCAAGGACAAGGAGCTCGACTGTCATGAGGAACAGAAGGAGGAGGCTCTCATAAAGATGTGCATCTTCGGGATGCTTAAGGAGTACAGGGTGCAACTAGAGAACTTGGACATTACTACATTCACTCATCTCAACGTTGCTGCTCAACAAGCCAACACTGCAGTGCCCAAGTTGAAGGCCACAGAATAGGGAGAGCATGGGAGACGTGCATGGAAACCCGTGAGATACGCACCCCAATTAGCAATGGTGCAACCTCAAAGGTGAGAGGGATGCTTCGTCGCCTTTCCCTACCCGATAGACAAAGTAGAGGCACTGTTGGATGTCTGGGTCAAGGATAAGGTCTTATAAAGGCCCTGGGTGGACATGTTACCCACGAGAGAGGAAAGAGAGTCGACTCGTTACTGTAGCTTCCATAGAGACACCTCCCATGCAAAAAAGGACTGCATGACTTTGAGGTAGATTTTCCATGATAAACTAAAGAAGGGGGAAATCATTACAGAAGATACGGATGCCGTGAACCAACCATTCCCACTACATGCTAACATGAATATGATCAGTGTGATAGGAGGTCCTTTTTGTGAGGGACCATGGTAGATGAGGAGGAAGAAGATGAAGGCATGCGCATGGAGACACATGTCACCTTCATAGAATCATTACTGCGAATGAGAGTTTGCAAAAATGTTTTTCAAATGTTAGAACTGGACCAGGAGGCAAGGCGTCAAGTGATGTAGACATTGGTGAATGTCTCTGAGTAGAGCAAGGCCATGACACAATGTTACTTCTCTCAGCAGCCATTAGGAAGGATAAAAGGGAATGAAAATGGTGCCATCACTTTTACCAATCCAGACCACATGGTTATGAGAGTAGGGCATAACCGCCCACTGTATGTCGAAGCATTGGTCAGTGGGATGCAAGTTAGGAGGGCCCACATTGATAACGGGTCCAGGATTAACGTAATATCACTCGCCACCTTTTGGGCTGCAGGTGTACCTAAAAAAAGACTAGTTAGACAACAGATTGTCATTACGGGTTTCTCATCGTCATCCGTTAGAACGTTGAGGTATGTGAATGTTGAGGTACAAGTGGGACCAATCCGCACTACGAACTGTTTGCATGTTATCGATTTTGAGACTATTTATCACATTTTGGTTGGAAGGCCTTAGATCCATGATCATGAGTGTGTCCCATCTACACTGCATCAATGCATCAAGTCCTGGTGGAAAGGGAAGGATATCATCATTGCGGCCACGAAAGCGTCGTTTGATGAAACAGAAGCTCATCTGGTAGAGACCACACTATTTGATGAGATTGCTTCCATTGGAACAGCGGCCCCGAGAAGGATCACAACTATCACTTTGCCGAAGTGTAAGACAAACTAGGCAAGGCTAAGGTGACGGAGGGCAACGAAGTAATCACTAGGGTGACGCTACCAAACAAAAAAGGTCTACCGATTGTAATGGTGCACAGGATCAGGGGAACACCCTGATCCCCCCGACAGTGTGGCAGAGGAAATAATGTCAGAGGAGGCATTCGTGAAGTAGGAAGGGCTGACCAATGTTGTGACGCCGTTCAGACTGAAAACGCTAGGGCTACCTACTAGAGGACAATGATGACGATCATTCACGACATGATTCATGACTTCGTTGAAGAGTATGTAGATGATTTGGTTGTTAAGTCTAAGGTGGTGGGCCTGCATCTCAAACACCTTAGGAGCATTTTTGAAAGATTCAGAAAGTACAAGCTCAAGATGAATCCATTAAAGTGTGCCTTCGGGGTGCCTTGCGGTAAGTTTTTAGTGTTCTGTGTACATCAACGTGGTATAAACATTAACCAGTCAAAAGTGCGTGCCATCTGGGACATTCCACCGCCACAGATAGTGAAGGAGGTCAAATCTTTCTTGGGAAAAGTTTCATATGTACGGCGTTTTATCCCTGCCTTGGCAGAGTCAGTCAGTGCGCTACAACCACTTTTGAAACAGAGTTTCCAGTTCAAATGTGCATCAGAGTAGCAGAGGTGTTTCCAGCAGATCAAGGATTTTCTACTCACATCCGCCACCATGGTAACATCTCGGGGAGATCTGCCACTTACTTTGTACATTACATCCATGGCTAAGTCCATTACAGAATTATTGGCTCGGGAGTGTGAAGGGGAAGAGTTTCCAGTTTACTACTTGAGTAGGGTTTTGCGCGATGCAGAGTTGAGATACACGCCCCAAGAAAAAGCATTGTTTAGCATTTGTCTTCGTCACACAGAAGCTGCGGCACTACCTACTCAGTAATAAAATCCATCTGATGACCAAGTCCAACCCAATTCACTTTCTTTTTATTTAGGCCAGCCTTCAATGGGAGGCTCACTAGGTGGACGATGCTGCTGAGTGAATTCGATATCATGGCGATGACACCGAAGAAGCAGAAGAGCCAAGCTCTTGCGGATCTATTAGAGAAATTCCCGAATGGAGAGTTCGAGCCTTTGGATGAAACCATCTCAGGGGAGTTCTACGAGGTAAACCTTCGTGAAGAGGAAGTGTGAGGGTTGACCTTCGATGGATCACCAACGCATAACGAAGGTGGAGTAGGGCTCGTACTAGAAGACCATATGGGCAACATGTTTCCAATGGCGTATAAGTTTACATTCCCTTGCACGAATAACGAAGCTGAATATGAGGCGTTGGTGCTTGACCTAAAGTATGTAAAGGAAAAAGGGGGCACTTACACTCAAGGTGAAGGGAGATTCCAATTTGATAATTAACCGAGTTAATGGGGAGTTTTCTGTCAAGGAACCAACCCCCACACAATACAGGCATGAAGTTCAAAGGCTGACTGACATGTTCGAGAAGTTAGTCTTTGAACACACGCCAAGGTCCTAGAATTGTCATGCAGATGCTGGCTACGCTGCCACCAAACTTCCGGCTCAAACCCTGTCTCCATTATCAAAGTGGCTATCCAGACTAGCTCTGTTGTTTCTAAGAGCCTCGAGTGGGCTATGTATCAAGATTGGAGAGATAGTTTTCAAAGATGTCTTAATGAAGAAAGCATAATGGTAGACTGGGACTTAAAATAATTTTGTGTAGTTGAAGGGAGTATTGTTCTATCGGGGAACAGATGGGGTCCTTACTATGTGCATAAGTGTTGAGGAAGGAAGAAGGTGACTCCAACGCCTTCATGAAGATGTTTGCTCCATGGATGGTTTAGTGTTACATAGACGCCTACAAAGGATGGGGTATTATAGGCCGAACATGAATGAAGAAACCCTTGCACTCCAAAAGGACTGTTCGAAGTGCCAAGTCCTGCTAGAACTGAAATAAGTAAACGTCATAGAAGTTGTCATCGATTGGAAGCAACCCCACGTCGCCTACCAGGCAGATGGAGTGTTATGCACAGACCTAGTGGACGCCATTAATATCAAAAGAAGGAGCTCACGCTTTTTTCTTTTGAGGGGAGGATTATTGCAAAGGAGGATAGATGATCGTCCACTCAAATGCCTTGGGCTCGAGGAACAATGCACAATCATGGAAGAGGTTCATAGAGGCGCATGTGGAGGCACCAAGGCGGAAGATTTTTGTATGAGGAATTGTTGCAAATATGGTATTACTGGCCAACCATGGAGATGGATTCGATGGAGTTTGTAAGGAAGTTTCATGCATGCCAAGTGTTAGGGAACGCCATACACGCACCTTCCGTGCCCTTGCACCCGGTGGAGGTCCCTTGGTCGTTTCATACTTGGGCGATGGATTTCATAGGCCCGATCTCACCTGCATCCCAGGGGAACATATGGATCCTGGCTGCCATAAATTACCATACCAAGTGGGTTGATGCAGCTGCATTGAAGAAAGGTACGGGTGAACACGTCTATAACATCATCAAAGAGAACATAATTTATCGATTCAGACTACCCATGAGGATAATATCGGATAACGGCACTGCATTCAGAAGCAAAGTGGTGTCTCAGTTGCTCGAGAACTACAACATCCACCACAACAAATCTTCCCCCTACTACCCCAAGGGAAACGGGCAAGCAGAAGCAACCAATAAGACATTGCCGAGGATCCTACGTAAGATTGTTCACGAAGCTCTAGAAAAGTGGCATGAGCTATTACCCTTAACACATTGGGCATATAGAATATCAAAGTGTATCCCTACTGATAAGTGCATAAAAACATATTTTATTCATTATTTAAATAATAAAATTTGTGAAAAGAAGATATTAAATATGATGTTTTATGTAATTATTTCACAAATGTTACATTCATATATTTATTTTATTTTTAATGTGTTTTCAGGTTACAAAAATAAGCAACTTGAAAAGGAGTTCAAATGGTCTAAAACTATGTCTCCAGTTGCCTCCAACTCTCCATGTGCCACCGTATGAATTTTTAAATTTAAAATTTGAATATCAACTTGAAAATTTGAATTTTAAATTAAGCATCAATTCGCAGATTTACACAGTCGAATATAAACGAACGTTACATGATGATCCCAATTTTTTTACAATGTAAATATTATATGGTTGGAAAGATAAGAGGTTAATCTTTAATTGGAATATTTTTTCATATTTTTTTTATCATTTCAAAATGGTCAAAATGCAGGATTTGATTTTAAATCAGTGAAAGATAAAGATAAAGATCAGGACCTTAGCTTATCTCTTGAGCTAGAATCTACAAAATTTTATCTTGAAGTTTGAATTTTAAATTCTTCTCATAATAAATGAAAAGAGTCCTATTTGTAATAGAGTTCTTAAAAGGATAATTTTGCTGACTTTGAAAAAGAGAGATTCTAGGGTGGAGTTACTGATTTTTGTGTAGATTGAAGAGCACACAACCTCAGTAAAAAGGGAGGCACACCCCAAGCATAGGAGAGGAGGTTTTTGAGTTATTTTTTTAATTCAGAAGTATGTTCTTTAGTATCTCGATGTGTAGCAAATTTCTTTCTTTGGTTAAGGGTGATTTCAAAGCCCTAGACATGGTTATTAGTTAATAAATTTCTGAAATTTTCTTTCATCTCTCTTTCAACTATATTTATATTCCTTTGATTTCATTATCTATAAATTCTTTGTTGTTTGCTTGGGTATGCAACTAAGTGAGCATGTTAGTAATTTTATTGCTAGTTTAGAATTTTGATCCGTAATTGTCAAGGCTTTCTAAATAAAAATCTAAATTCTTTTCAGTGATTATGGGATATAACTCAAGTTTTATAAACCGAACTTGTGTATTTGTTTGTTAATTCAACCCATATCTTTCCTAATTAATTGCTTTAATTAAACTGAATTTAGAGAACTTGTTCCAGGTTGTTTAATGGAAATAGTTTAAGTAAAGAACTTATTTTACTTAACGACAAGATATGGAAAGATCTAGATAATCGAACTCGTGGTTGTTTTAAGGTTGTTATTTTTGAAAGATTGAGAAAGTTATTTCTGGTTATTGACTATTGCCATATTTCTAGAGGTGGAGAATGAATCATTAATCATATTTCTGATCATATTCTTAATTCTTTAAATCTTTCTTTTCTTAATTTCAGTTTCCAATTTTGTTTTCTTTTGCTTTGTTTACATATAAACAATCTTCAAAACCCCCATATTTTATTTTCATATTTTTTAGAGTATCATTAGTGTGTCTACAAGTTTTCGTTCAATTTTGTTAAGTCTAAGTAGGATTTTTAATCACATTTTAATTTCTGGTCAGTATAGAATCTAGTATTTTTCTTATGTCAATAACACTTAATTAGAAATAATCTCCTGCGTGAATGGCCCTTGCTTGATATCATACTCAACAACGATCATAATTATTGAAAAGATTTAAGTTGGTACGCTTTTATTCGTGCCAAATTTTGGAATACACATCATCAAATTTTGGAATACGCTTTTGTATGTGTCTATAAGTTTTCGTTCAAATGACCCTTGCTTGATACCAAATTTTGCCTAATTAACATGTTATTTTCTTTTGTTTTATTTTTATTTTTTTTTAGTCATCTTAATTAGTTTTTGTTTTTAATTTTTAATAGTATTTTTGCAGGATTGTCCAAGTATAGTGAAGAATAAGAAGATCAGCGACTCAAAAAGATTTTAGAATACACATCATCTATCCGTACACCCAACATGGAGTCCATGCTTGTTCCACCTTCGCCATCATATTCACATCCAATTTTCATTCCACCTATTTAAGCCAATTAAGAATTACATACTTCTCTTTCATCTAGTTCATCACCAAGTGACTCTTCAAACCAACCAATTCAAAGCGAGAAAGAAATAGAAGAAAATCAACAAGAAGAAGAGATGGCAATGAACAACTGAACACTCAAGGAGTTGGCAGCACCAACTCTAGATTAGCAACCCCTTTGTATTGAATATCCCTAACTTCAAGTTACGTTTGAACTCAAACTGAGAATGATCCATATTTTTCAAACTTTTAATGGTTTTACAGGAGAAGATCAAAACAAGCATTTAAAGGAGTTCCGTGTAGTGTGTTCAAGCAGGAAACCAACTGGTATCTTTGATGAGCAAGTTAAGTTGAGAGCCCTTTGCATTTTCCTTAGCAGGTACTACAAAGGAATGGTTTTATTATCTACCATCCGGCTCCATTACCACATGGAATGAGATGAAGAATCTCTTTCTCAAAAAATATTTCCCTGCATTCAAGGCTGCAAATATTAGAAAAGAAATATGTGGCATTCGGCAACAAAATGGAGAGAGTTTGTATAAGTATTGGGAGCAGTTCAAGAAGCTTTATGCATCATGCCCCAATCACCAAATCAGCGAGCAACTTCTTATTTAATACTTCTATGAAGGCCTCATGCTGATGGAAAGGAGCATCATAGATGCAGCAAGTGGATGAGCTTTAGTGGATAAGACACTTATGGAAGCAATGACTTTGATAGCTAACATGGCGTCTAACTCACAACAATTTAGTACCTGATCACAATTGCCACCAAATAAGGTGAATGAGTTTGGTATTACAACCAACATTAAGTGACAACTAGCCAATCTCAACACACTAGAACAAATGGCCGTGGGTGCAACTCACCAATCAAAAGTATGTAGAGTGTGCTCTATGGTTGGTCATCCAATTGATATGTGTCCATCTATGCAAGAGGATAATTGGGAACAAGCCATGAGGTTTTCAAGGGCATCATGTGCGAAAAAGATAAAAGTATGATCATTTCTCCAACACTTAAAATGTTGGATGGAGGGACCATCCTAACTTCAGGTATTCATGAAATAGACAAGTTGCCCCAAATGCTAACTTCAATCGTCCACCTATTTTCAACCAATCAAGGTTGCAATAACCATATCAACCACAACCACAAGTCATGCCTCAAGACCAAGGTATGTCTTTTGAGGAAATAGTTAAATCTTTGACTTCTAACTCTTTACAATTTCAATAGGAGACAAAGACCACTATCAAAAACTTAGAGACACAAGTGATCAAATTAGCTACTACCGTGGGCAGATTAGAAGCACAAGGATCGGGAAAAATTTCATCCCAAACCATGATCAATCTAAGAGAAAATGCTAGTTCTATGACTTTGAGATGTGAGAAACAACTCGATGAAGTATCAAAAACACCAAAAATAGAAGGAACTTTCGTAGATGAGCAAAAAAAAAGAAAAGGGATTTGACCCTTGAAAAAGATGAAGCTACTACGACTCTCATAAATAGTACTTCGACACCCAAGGTAATTTCTAAGGTTCTGATTTCTACTAATGATTTTTCTCCACCTTCCTAGTAGATTTGCATAGTCTAAAAAGTAGGAACATGAAAAAGAGATTTTGGAAACCTTTCGCAAAGTACAAGTGAATATACCTCTTTTGGATGTAATTAAGCAAGTACCATGTTATGAAAAGTTCCTCAAATAGTTTTGTACCACAAAGCGCAAGTTAAAGGGTGATGAAATGGTAAGTGTGGGGGAGAACATCTCCGATGTTTTGCAAAGAAAGCTTCCCCCAAAATGAAAAGATTTAGGAAGCTTCCCCATACCATGCAAAATTGCTAATACGAAACTTGATAAAGCTATGTTAGATTTAGGAGCATCAATCAACGTCATGCCTTAATCTATTTATGCTTCTTTGAATCTTGGTTCACTTAAGGAAACTGGTGTAGTTATTCAACTCGTTGATCGTTCTTATGTCTATCCCAACGGTGTTTTAGAGGATGTTTTAGTGCATGTTGATGAGTTAGTTTTTCTCGTTGATTTCTATGTTCTTGAAATGGAAGAAGACTCTTCGCCTATGTTAACACCATTACTCTTAGGGAGGCCGGCCATTTATGAAAACAGCCCGAACCAAAATAGATGTTTATGATGGAACTGTAACCATGGAGTTCGATGGTGAGAAAGGCCTTCTATTGTACAAGCCATTACTTTGAAGATTAAACCTCTTCTGGAGCATCTCAAATATGTTTACTTAGGAGAGAAAGACGCGTTATCGGTAATAATTGCAAGGAACCTCATGACATTACAAGACGAGAAGTTAGTCCGTGTTTTAATGAAACACAAAACAACAATTGGTTGGACAATAGCTGACATAAAGAGATTAGTCCATCCATGTGCAAGCATCAAACTCTTCTTGTGGATGGAGCAAAGCCAACTAGGGAAGCTCAACGCCGACTGAATCCTCCAATGATGGAGGTTGTAAAGAAAGAGATCTTGAAGTTGTTAGATGTTGGTGTGATTTACCCAAATTTAGACAGCAAATGGGTGAGCCTGGTCCAAGTAGCTCCAAAAAGATCTGGTATCACCGTGGTTAAGAATTAAGAGAATGAGCTAGTACCAACCCGTGTCCAAGCCGGGTGGTGAGTTTTCATTGACTATAAAAAACTTAACTTCACTACTCGCAAATATCATTTTCCTTTACCTTTCATTGATCAAATATTATAAAGATTGGCTGGTTATACTCATATATGTTTTCTTGATGGGTATTTAGGTTACAATCAGATCGTAATTGCACAGGCGCATCAAGAGAAGACAACATACACATACCCCCTTGGAACGTTTGCTTATCGACGCATGCCATTCAGACTTTGCAATGCTCCTGGTACTTTTCAATGATGTATGATGAGCATATTTTCAGATTATGTTGAAAACATCATAGAAGTTTTTATGGATGATTTTAGTGTTAATGGTGACTCTTTTGACAAATTCTTAAATAATATCACCCTTGTTCTTAAACGTTGTATAGAAACTAATCTTGTGCTTAATTGAGAAAAATGTCATTTAATGGTAGAACAAGGTTTTGTTTTAGGCCAAATCATATCTTCTAAAGGGATAGAAGTAGATAAATCCAAAATAGATCTTGTATGTTCTTTACCACCTCCCACAAGTGTGAGGGAGGTTCGTTCATTTCTTAGACTTGCAGGTTTCTATTGAAGATTCATCAAGATTTTTCCAAAATTACAAGGCCCTTGTGCAGATTGTTACAAAAGGAAGTGATGTTCGACTTGAATGAAGAGTGCAAAGAGGCATTCGAAAAGCTTAAAGAACTTTTGACCACATCTCTCATTATTCAACCACCTAATTGGAACCTCCCATTTGAGTTAATGTGTAATGCAAGTGAGTATGCCGCGGGGGTTGTTTTAGGGTAGTGAGTTGGCAAGCTTTCTCATGTTATCTATTATGCATCAAGAACCTTGAATGATGCACAACTTAACTACTCAACAACTGAGAAAGAGATATTGATGGTTATTTTTGCTTTAGATAAGTTTCGTTCTTATTTAATTGAGTCTAAAGTAATTGTATTTTTTGATCATGCAGCTCTTAGGTATTTGCTCACTAAGAAGGATGCTAAACCGAGACTTAGAAGGTGGATACCTCTCTTGTGAAAATTTAATTTGGACATCAAGGATAAGAAGGGAAGTGATAATGTAGTTGATGATCATCTTAGTCGCCTCATTCATAATGAGGAAGCTATTCCTTTGCATGAAAATTTTCCCGACGAGCAACTATTCTCTTTGAAATTTTTGACCCCTTGGTATGCTGACATTGTGAACTACTTGGTCACTAAGAAGGTGCCCAATGACTTGACTCGTGCTCAAAAGGATAAGCAAAGTAGTATGTGTGGGATTATCCATATTTGTGGAAGTATTGTACCGATCAAATGATAAGAATATGTGTATCTAATTTTGAATTCTCATCTATATTAACTTTTTGTCATTCTTATACATGTGGTGGGCACTTTAGAGAAAAAAGGACCGCTCTGAAGGTACTTGAGTGTGGATTTTATTGGCCTACATTATTCAAGGATGCTTACATTTTTGTAAGTCGTGAGATTGTAGTCAAAGAATAGGTAACTTAGGTGCATGAAATCAAATGCCACAAACACCTATACTCATTGTTGAAATCTTTGATGTTTGGGGCATTGATTTCATGGGACATTTTCCTTCTTCATATGGTAATCTTTACATACTTCTTGATTTGGATTATGTGTCAAAAGCAAGAGCCACTCGTACTTATGATTCTAAAGTGTTTATAGATTTTGTGAAGACGAACATTTTTGCAAGGTTTGGAACACCAACAGCCATAATCAGGGATACAGGTAGCCATTTTTGCAATTGTTCATTCGAAGCTTTGCTAAGGAAATATAATATTACACATAAGGTCTCCACACCATACCACCCACAAACTAGTGGGCAAGCGGAAGTATCAAACCGAGAGGTCAAGTCCATTTTAGAAAAAACGGTGAATCCCAATAGAAAAGATTGGAGCTTGCGCCTTGATGATGCACTTTGGGCATATAGAACAACATTCAAAACACCAATTAGGATGTCACCCTTCGCCTTGTGTATGGTAATCCATGTCACCTTCCGGTTGAATTGGAGCACAAAGCATTTTGGGCGGTGAAGCAATGTAACATGGAAATGGAAGCTACGGGTGAACAAAGGAAGCTCCAACTAAATGAGCTTGAGGAAATATGACGCTTATGAGAACTCACGAATCTACAAGGAGAAAACTAAGGCTTTCCATGACAAAATGATTTCAAGAAAAGAAAGAGTTTTGTTATTGGACAAAAAGTTCTTCTATTTCATTCACGCCTTAATTTATTTCCTGGTAAGTTGCGTTCTCGAAAGTTTGGTCCTTTTATTGTTACTAAGTCTTTCCTCATGATTTTATTAGTAGCCATGATTGGGGCTATAGTACTGACTATGCATAGGACTACTAAGGTGAAAAGACAGGATGTATTCCGACAAAATGCTATTGATTTTAGGAGGACTATAATGAGGAGGACGACAGACCCACTCACGATCTACTAAAGGGAAGTAGCTTGATTGGTTCAAATCATTCCGTTTCGTCAGGGGCTGCTGTGTCCGTTGTTCTTGTCCCGTGAAGGTGGGTTCTTCCTCTGCTCGACTAGGAAGACGAGCTCCACTTTGGAATAGGCTTTGCTATGCTTGCTAACTCCTGGCCTAGGTACACGATCTTTGAATATGGTCCTTGTCTAGGTGTTATGGTTGATTCTCTGGTTGTCGCATGAAGGTACAAAGCATTGCGAAGGTCCCGGGTCTTTCTGTATGCAAGTGCTTGTCTTGAGGAGAAGATTGAGTGATTGGCTTTCCGAATCGTCTGGTGCAGTAGAAATTAGGAGATCGAAGATGAACAAAGAGTTTGAAAGTGAATGGACATCGACTCATGCCTTACTATGAGTCCTTCGGAACACAAGATGTGGAGAATGTAACTCTCCATGAACTTGAGTCACTTGACGGATAAATGTGATTACAAGTCAGGTTTAGGACACTAATCCAAGCCCTAATTGGGAGATAACCCAAAGGATGGAGGGCACACCATACTCAGATTTGATCTTCATTTTCCCTTTCTTCTCTTTTTAATTCTTTGCTTCATTTAGTTTTCTCATGGGACGAATTAATGTTACATTGGGGACAATGTAAGAATTAAGTTATGGGGAAGGATTTTAGATTTCTTTGCATTTGTTTCTTTCATTTTTTTTAAACAAAAAAATATCATTAGTTGCTTTATTTTGATTAGTTTGTGTTAAGTTTTATTTTTATGAGTCTTAGGATACTTTCTAACAACCATGATGAGAACTGAGCTTTAATGTTATAGATTTGATTGATTATGAACATGGATTTAGATCTTGATATTATTCATTGGTTAATATGTTTTTATGATAATTATGCTCAAATCATCATGATGCATAATAACCATGTTTTTCGGTATAGAAGCACGCATGTTAGGATGAGTAAAATGCTTATATCATTTTTATTACCCTTGTGAGACATATTTGAGCCATTAAATTTCTTTTGAGAGGTGTAATATTATGATCATATTCTTTCTTGTTCTTACTTTGACTGTTACTTGAGTTGACATGTAGTTTTTTGAAGTGAATGGTTGATCAAGTACATCTTCAAAAAATGATAAAGGCATTAGGGTTTACCATCATAGCCAAATCAGCTAGTGTCCCATTGATGTTCTCACGAGAACATCCCCTTTAGCGAGCCACTTTGAGCTTTCATTAAGCCATTTCTTTGTTAACACCATCTATTTACCTCTTACCCATAGTGTAGACCCTCACCCTTAATCTAAAGATGAAGTGGATAATATTGAAGAGACTTATTTTATATACAAGGTGGTGCATTCAACAAATACTTGGGGTTGTCAAAAAAAGAGAAGTGGAAAAAGAAAGAAAAAGGAATTGAAAAAGAAAAAAAAAAGAATGGGGTGAAAAGTTATTCTTGTAAACTTTCTTTGAGAAAATGGAAATATTAAAAAAAAGTGCAAATAAATTTTTTTATGATTATATATATATATATATATATGTTCTTGGATGTTATAGGGTTGGTTGAGATGAAGCAAAGGCTCAATGCAATGATTCTTGACTTATGTTCTTATCTGATTGCCTCGAGTTGTGAGAAGTGTTCCTTGAATATTTTAATAACGTGTCTCACTCCATGAGTCTTTAGAACCTTTGTTGCATCATATATGTCATTTCTTTTACCCACTACCCCTAGCCCCATTACAACCTTAATTGAAGACCTGTTGATTTTGGGTGGTGCTGACAACTAAGTGGAGAATTGTGCCCAAGGGAAAGCATATAGTGTCATTGATGCTTTCACTCAAGTAATGGTATCCTTTGAAAATAGAAAATAAATAATTGAGTGGTCTTCTTTAGGAGGCTTATGGAGCTTTTACTTATTCGAAGCATGCATAGCATAAATTATCGTTAACATTGGCTATGACACACAAACACTTGAGTATGATTGCTATAGAGATATATTAGCTTTTGAATAATTATGGATTTGAGTCGATGTTTTATAATTTCAACACTATAATATCTTATTGTTCTCTTAGACAAATTGTTATAATGTTAGTTCTTTTTTTTCTACGCTTGGATTGCTAAGGATCTGAGCCAACATCTCAAGAGATACCTGACTGATCCCAGGCATTCCTTTCACGCTGTTGAAGTCGCTATGGGGGTGCGACTGCTCCACCCTCTGCAAGTATGGGAGTAGGAGGCTTTCAATCATCAATTCTTGAAACTCCCCCATTACCCTAGACAGTGGCAGGGTAAAAGACTCCAAATCAAAATAAGAGTATCGGCCACTGTTGCTGAACGAGGTATCTCCATCTGATCTGACCTCGACACTAGACGCTAGACCAGTACAATACTCTACAATGCTATGAGCATCCTGAGAAGACTCTTGACGGGCCTCCCTCTCGACCCCCTCCTTCTCTGCCATCACTGGACGTATGGAAGGCTCACCTCGCAGTATAGGTCGTGCCCCAGTGAGAGGTCAAAAAATGTCAAAGTATGTGGCCGCAAGGGTGAGGTCAATCTCGATGTCATCTAGATCTTCCAAGGGAATATCAAGACCAACTAAACGTTCACCCACGGATTCACGCCCCAGATTAAGGCATAACAACTCAAGGATATTCGTGAAGATCAAGGGAACCTAGTTGAAAAGAAGAAGCAAGTTAGAAATAACATAGTGCAAGTCACAAAGACAATCAAGGAAGGTGCGTTTACCTTTGTGCGAACCTCAGGGCTCGGAGGGCGTGTCTATAGGGGTGCTGGAGCATTCAGGTCAGGGGTGATATCCACCAAAGGATTAGCTGTGTTGTCCACACCCACGGTTCGATCAATGGGCGTTGGCCTAAAAGTAGGTGAAAGAGGTATGACAAGGACTTGAAAGAGCAAAACAACAAGTGTAAAAAAAAGTGATATGAAGAGCTAAAGTGAAACTGTATATAAAGACTGAAACGGGCAAATACGTTGCAAAAAACTTCCACCTTGTGAAATGTTAGGGAAACATCTATAAGGGCAGGATTAGATCCTCTAGCAGTGTACGAAGCTCGAGGGTTCACAACCAGTCCTGACTCATAGACCTAAGAGAAGAATGACAAGATTAAGTCATAATAATCGAATTAATATATATATATATATATATACATAGAGGGGTGTTACAGATGCCTCACAAACGCCTCTAGCCTACTGTTGCAAGAGTATTTCACAGGCCTCACTGACCTGCCTGGAGGAGCTACATGACCTGTAACGTACATTTGTTCTCTTACATGTAATCAGAATGCAATAAGGTAGCATGAAAAAAAAATGTTACTTACCAAAGGTTCATCGTTAGAGCTGAAGATGTTACCGCAAAATTTACGTTGAGGTGGCTCCAAGTCTCATAGAGTAGAAGCATCGACATGCCTCTCTACCGGGACATCCCTCGTCACTTCTCTAGGGCGTCGGTGTATCCATGTGGATTTGAGCCTAGGGTTAGATGCTGGCCTCAAGAAGGATGTAGGAAGATTGGTTGAAGAATCAACCCAATCAGGATCAGAATCACCCGACTCAGATGTCTCGACGGAAGTATCGTGACCAACGGTGGGAGTTTTCCTTTTCCTCTAGGGTACAGTAGGGGCCATCTTGCTCACTCTTCTGCTAGGAGGTGGTTTAATGGACCGCAACATTCTACAAATATTTTCCTTTGGTAGATCAACATGGGGAGATTGAAGGTATTACCCACAAGTCAGCCAAGGCCTCCCAATATCTCTTAGTTAACGTCGTTATGTTAGGCTTATGGGTGGATTGGGGAACACGAAAAATGACGTATTGCTACTATGGGTATGCGTTTCTACCATCCAATACTCAAAGGCTTCTCAAAATTGGATACATGGTTGTCGCCCCGATGGAATACACTTATCGAAACCAAATTGGCGAGCCACTCAGTTGCACTGGTAATAGGTGCTCGAAAATTTGTTCAGCCCAGCCTCTCTCGCATGTTCAATCACTACTGGGAGTGTCGACGGTGTCAAAATAGCCAACATAGTCGCTTCAGTATTGGAGAGCCGAAGGGGAGAACCACATATGCCTAAGTCAATATGCTTTCCAGAAGAGGGCCATAGGTCATTCTTAACGTAACTGTCCGGACATAAGGTATAGGGTCACACCAGAAAGTACCCAAATATGTCGATATCAGTAGAAAAAGATAGACGCTTCAAAAGTTTGTTACTGCACCACGCCCATGCCCATGGTGAATCGACACAACCAATGTTAGACTGAGACCGAGAAGGGGTACACATTGGGAACCACTCCCAATTGAACATCTGTAAGAATGACTGATCAATATAAGAGCCAATCTTGTACCGTCCCAAGTTCCTCTCGAGATCTTCATAAAGGCGATCCAACATGTAATATAAATTTCCCAAGAATATTAGTGCAAAAACTCACACATTGACCATATCATCGGGTCGACCTACAAATCAAAAAGATAAATGAAGAGACGACACAACGGAAAAGTTTGAGACCCACCTAGTCAACGAGGCGAGTATGGTTAATTATATGTATATTTTTATAATTAAATACATAAAGAAGGAGAGAGAAAGAACGTACCTTGGAAGATGTATCGAGAAAGCCACATGGTTAGGAAAGCGGCGAGTTTAACCCTTTCATTTTTTAATCTGGCACCATCTCTAACTTCCAGCGTCGAGTTCTTCTTGGAAGATTCCACGTCCTTGAAAAAATAGCACAACCACCCACTAAAATTTGACTTCTTTCTTAGGACACTTGCTGCATCAGGTTTATGAGAGTGTGATAAACCGTCCTTGAGTAACTCGAGAATTTTCATTTCCTCAAGGGTTAAACCGCTCTCAAACGGGTCGTGGTTGCCAAAAATTGGAAGACGCAAAAACATTTGGACATCTTCTAAAGTAGGCGTGAATTCTCCCCAAGCAGCAATAACGGGGTGAGATTGCCTACTCTAACGCGTCACTATAATATCAATAACAGGCTAGCAGATGTGAATGTTGAGACGCGAACAAACCCTTAAATCATCATATATGCCGACCTCTCGTAGAGTTGCAATATATGTACATGTTTAGATAGAATGTACTCGCATCACTCAGACCAACCCGTCGTGGGTTTGGTGTGACCATCATACATGATGCATGATGAAGGGAAGTCACTACGGGTTAGCCGTAGAAATGGGATAGAGTCCGCTTCAAGGACTTCACAATTTTTTGTCATTTCATTTTCCATCAATAGCGTGGATGACGATGAAAAAACCCCGCCTCTGGACTTTTACCCACGGAATTAATTAATCCTTTTTCCATTACGCTAGACATTCCCTAAGGTTTGGTGGACACTCAGGCAGGGTGACATGTTTGGAAAATGTAAGTATCTCTTTAGAGGCCATTTGCTTCAAAGTGAAGTGCAAAAAATGAAAATGAGAGAATGACCCTGGGGGGCTGACTTTATAGAGAATGAGAGCTCCCGTGCACCATCCCAACCAAGGGTGAGATGTGGCGTCTCATCCAAGGGAGGGCGGGACACAGCGCCTCATCCAATGGAGGATGAGGCGTTGTCAACACGCCTTGGCGATGTGACGCGCCTCTAAACGAGGCATTCTTACACGCCTCGTTCGAGGTAATTGTTGGAATATGTCCATAAAGTAGCGTGTAATAACTATTTATTTGTATTTAGTTATTTCTCATACATTAGTGTTATTGAATTTTTATGAATAAATTGAAAGTTTTATTTTAAATTAAAGTGTGTTCATAAATTACTCAAGTCTTGGAACTTTCATCAACGAACGAAGAGTAAAGACAGACGTCTCCAGATGAACTCTTTTGAAAAAGTTCAGAACGATATTCGTAGTCTTAGGATCGACTAGCAATCAAATCCGATTACGACTATTAGGTTTAACCAATGGATGTCAGTCTTGGGGCATGGGAGTGAAGACTCAAACGGTTAACCTAAACATATTATGAACATGTTGAATAGACCGGTAACAAATTAGTTTAGAGCCTAAAACTGTTTACCTAGCTCTAAATCTAATTGTTAAATTTTATATCTCGCTCTTGTTAATGATATTCACGATGGTTATTATGTTAAAATATTGCGTGGACCATGAAAATAAAAAGGGTTTATTTATTAAACTAACAGAAAATATAACGCGCATGAATCGAGAGTTGATTCGGCATCGTACCTATAATAGAGTGTACGATGTCAGGATTAATTAGGTAGAGAATTTATGGAGATAAATTCACCAGATATTTGAATCCTTAGTTTTGTTCATCTGGGTCCATTTGGTCTCAGAAATAGCTCATGAGAACAGAAATAGAGAAACAAAATAAATTGGATCAAAATGTGTTTTGGTGCCAAAACATATTTCCTACATCTATATGTGATGAGTGATGTCACTTAATTAGTTAAGTGTGATTAATTATATTAAAATTAATTAAATTATTATTTTTTAATTGTGAGATAATTAGTAAATAAAAAAATTAATTAATTAATTGTAATGATCAATTAAATCTATCAATTGGATTGATAAATTTCGTTTGAGACGAGATGCAGTGCCTCATTCGAGGCGCTGTCAAGCCTCGTTCGAGATGATTCCACGTCTCGTTCGAGGCGATGTGACACACCTCTGAACAGGCATTCTCACACGCCTCATTAGAGGTGTTCTGACATACCTCGCCTCAAACGAGGTGTCAACATGCACATCAGGCGAGGCTCTCCCGCCTCGTTCGAGGTACGATGAATCTGTGGGGACTTCCCCCAAAATGCATCTACTCGTAAATTATGGCAGATCTAACTTTTTATGATTTGATGTCCGTAGTTATCAAAGACAAAAAACATGTCTGTTTAATGAACAACTACGAAAGACACAGTCAACACTCAAATCAGAAAATATGTTCCACGAACAGGTTGAGGGCACAATAATCAAAGCTTGATTTTTGTGCCCTCGACCTTGAATAAGGGAAGGGGCTAATGTAAATTGTGAGCCACATCGTTAAGAGTAACGTATCAAAAGAAACACTTGGAGTCTAAAGACAGGTTCATATGGCACTTACGTGGAATAACATTTCTCAGTGCGTGATAATGACAAAATAACGTTTGTAAAGGACGCTCATGTTTTATAAAGGTGGAGGTCCCATTATATGAAATTAGGTATTAAATGTTGTACTTCGTCTTCGAGTTTAGTGACAAATATATGTATGTCTTTTATTGCCTAGCAACAATCCTGGGGTTGTGGTCTGGTAGGATTAGGATAATGTTCGCTACACCGAGATTGAAAAATCTCATTGAAGGATGTAGCCGCCTTACAAGTCTTGGAAGTGTCATATTTGTGCCACCCCAGGCGAACCCCGGGCACGACTCCTCATTTACTCTGTGGGGAACCCCAGAGCCCATACCACTCCGGGGGGAACCCCGGAGGTGGCTCCCCATGCCGCCACAGGGGGAACCCTGGGCGCGGCTCCCCATGCCGCCACGGGGGGAATCTCCTGGTACAGCTTCCCATGTTGCCATAGGGGAACCCCGCGCGTAGTTTCCTATGTTACGTCATTTTAGGGATCTGGCACATTTTTAAGCATGGTGTCACGTTTTTAGTGTGTGACCACATTTTAAGCGTGTGGTGTCGGTTTCTGTTTGGACACGCGATTTGTATGCGGTTGAAATGGACATGGGTGTGGTCTCCACTCGACCTCATTATTGAGGCAATCAAGTATCATTAATTTTGAGATCAAACACTTAAAATATTCTCTTATTGAGTTTCTCACATACCCTAGAGTCTTAAAAGCATTTGTCACCTTCCAATGGAAACCTAAGGTTGCTTGTCTATCACACTCCGACCACCAACTCCTACGTTCTCAAGCATACTTGGTATAGACTAGATCACTCATACACACATAACCCTAAACCCCGAAACAAGCATCAATTAGAAGCTGGCATTTGGAGATTCAAAAGGTGCACAGAAAAACACAAACGATATCATTTAATGAAATGCCAAACAATAAAATGGTGAGGAAGACGACTCGAATAATCAGTTTTTTTAACATACAATGAAGACTACCTAAACACGCGAGGAAGACGACTTGGAATTCAATCTTCAATAAGCAGGAAAGAACACGCTCTAGGGGCGACGCATAAAACAAAATAGAAAACCCTCAACTAGGCTCCAATAAAACATGTGGAAATAAGTAATGTTAAAAAAATATATTAAACTTTGTGGACATTATATACAATTTTTGCTAGTACGCAGGCTTATTTTTTTGTGCCATTATTTGTTTGAGAGAGCTTGTTCCTTATGGTTACTATTTTTTATTTTATTTATCTAATGCCATTTGTCATATATTGTTCTTCTAAAAATTGCTTATTCATGATGTACTCATATTTTTCCAACCGACTAGTTTCAAGTCCAGAGTACCTAAAAGGGTGGGCTTTAAGGACCTATTGATAGTCAGCCCAAACCCAGTGATAGTTTGGTTCTGCAATGACGAACGATTATGACCTGCGGAAGTGAAAGTCGGGTTGCGGATTCTGCAACTCAATCCGAATGACTAAATTGGATTATCTATCAAGTTTCCGACGGAGTAACTCTGAAGCGTCGCCAGTCATCAGTAAGCAAACCGTCTTATTTGACGGTGACATTAAAAGCCTCAAATCCTCAATAGTTACTCCCGCTGCATTTAGATTCTCACTTCCACCTTGTAAAGGAATATTTTCCTCACATTAAAAAATAACGAGAGAGAAAATAGAAGTGAGTAATTTTCACTAGCTTGTATTCAATTATCCTTTAGTTCAGAATTTGACCTGTATTTATAAGATTGTAATACAATTAAATTCTCGAAATACATCAAGAATAAACGAAATATTCTTCGAGATTGAGTTTATCCTCTAAGATTTGCTTCATATTTTAAGTGAATGACTGAGCTTTGCTTATCAGTATCAACAACTATTTAAATTCGAATTGTTGGATGTAGCATGGTAAATCTAATGATCGTGATGATCATTTCTTGCTTTGATACAGTGGCAATTTATCTTCTTACTTTGATTGGTTTCTCCGGCTTATGTGGCTTCCTATATGACTTTTGTACTTCGACTACTTGACTAAGTCAGTAACTCCAGATTAACTTTTTCAGATCTACCAATATGATAAATTCAGCTATTCTCATCATACTTTCGTGGCATCTGCTTTAATTATCTTTTTTCTCTGTTGATGTGGCTGAATATAAAAAAATATTCTTGTTCAAACCTTATTGTAATGGTTTGAGCCATGAATCCGATTAAATCTCTCCCTCCTGTCACACATCTCCTTACTCATTTTCTTTCTTGATCGTAAATTCGCTAATGAAACATCTCTCGCGTTTGCCCTGAGTCTCGTTTCTGAGCTCCAAGCTCAATGTTAAGAATTGGATCAGTCATTATTGAACCTGAACCGGCGTCTAGAAGCAAGTGTTGGAGCTCACTCTTCATTCTGTACTCGAATTCATGACCTTTTTGACAAAGCGAATACCAAATTGGTCGATCTCGGATCGTTCAATCCCTTTCGCAGCTATTTATCAGGTTCGTTCATCATGATATCGACACACAATGTTTATATGTTATGTTTCAGTTTGTTGGTTATGATGATAGAAAGTATTGAAGTTCCTCATTTTTATTGGTTAATTTATGTTAGATAGAGAAGGATAAGGAGGGGCGGGGAAGGCCAATTAGGATTTGGTTGTATAACCCAATCCTATATGCAATAGTTATATCTTCTCCGTAGCAGCGAACTATTTCGGGACAAATGATGAAGTTTTTGTAGAATTTTGTGTTCCTTTCGAAGCGAGCGTGAGAATTTAACAGATCAAATTTTACCGCCATTACTTTTTGATCAGATACAAAGGTAGGGAGAGTAGATATTGTCGAGAATAGTCATTCCAATCAAGAAAACCCCAAAATAAAACGTTCTGATTCTAGATTTTCCTCTAATAGCATTCAAGTTTTGGTTTCGTTAACCCAAAAAACCAAATAGTACAAGCTAATTTATAATATGTTTAGGACATTTCTAACAAAAAAACTTCCACTAACAACTAAGCTAACTAACAATATTTAATTACTCTTTACATCCCCCATGCCTGGATGCCCAGATGAAAAGGCATTAGTTTGTCTCGTAAGAAAACAAAATGAGGAGTACAAAGAGGTTTGGTAAAAAGATCGGCAAGCTGAAAGTGAGAATCAATATGTTGAACTTTGATATCATTCTTGACTACTCGTTCATGAATTAAGTGCTAATCAAGATTCACATGTTTCGTACGAGCATGAAAGGTTGGGTTTAAGGCAAGAGCGATAGCAGATGTGTTATCACAATAAACAATAGGAGGTTTGGGAAGAAAATAATGGAGATCACAAAGAAGTTGTCAAACCCAAGATAGCTCAGCAGCCGTGTTAGCAAGAGATTTACATTCAGCCTCAGTAGACGAACCAGAATATTAGATTATTGTCGAGAAAGTTGACAAATCCAGTAGTAGATCTCCTATCAGAAGGATCACCTACCTAATCAGAGTCACTAAAGGCATGTAAGCATAAAGAACCTGGTTTAAGATGAATCCCATGACTTAGAGTACCAACAATATACTGGAAAATACGTTTGACAGTAGACATATAAGCAGAGGTAGGAGCATGCATGTATTGACATACCCTATTAACCGCAAGACTAATATCGGGTCTAGTAAAGGTTAAGTACTGAAGATATCCATTAAGAAACCACAAAAATTTCTTCTCTCCTCTTCTATCAATGTGTAACACGCAAATGGTTTAAAATATTTGTTCCCTTTGAGTTCAAGGTGTAGTTCTTTTCTTATATTCATGACGGTTGGTCCAATCGACCTTTGTAAGGTTAAGTACCAAAAATATTATCGCAAATATTTTTCTCAATATGCATGACATCCAATTTATGTCTAATTTTCAACTTGGGCCAATATGGAAGTTGAAAAACACACTTTTCTTAGTCCAATTAAGACCATCTAAAAGATGCTTTCTTTTTTTATGTAACTTATTTGGGTTTTTGTCAAACTAGACAAATTGAATTTGATATAGCTGCCTCAATGTATCTTCTCCAATCAAATTTCTTGGTGCGTCACGAGACTCTTGTTTACCGTCATGCAATTTACTCCTCAGCCACATATGATCACAAGACAAATATCGTTGATGTCCCATGTAACGTATTTTACTTTGCAACCTCAACGAAGATGCATCTTCGTTGTAAACAGGACATGCCAAGTACCATGCTCTAACCAAACAAATCTCCATATGCTGGAAAGTCATTTATTGTCGACAACACAATAGCATGCGTAGGAAAAGATTTCTCAGAAGTGACATCAAATGTTTGCACCCCATCCCTCAATTATTTTAGCTCATCTATCAATGGCTGTAAATACACATGAATATCTTTACCGGGTGATCTTGGACCAGAAATTAGTAACGACATCATAAAGAACGGTTCTTTCATACACTTCTATGGAGGAAGATTATAAGGTACTAATATTACTGGTTACATGCTATATGAGTTTCTCATATTTCTGAATAGATTAAATCTTTCCATTACAAGTTCTAATCTTACATTTCGAGTATCTTCTACAAACCAACTATATTTCTTATCAAAATCCTTCCAACCTTCTGACTCAGCAAGATGTCTCAATACACCTTCAACGTTGACATGTTTCTCCTTGTGCCATCACATATCAGACGATGTGTATTTTGACATGAACAATCTCTGAAGTCTGGGTATAACATGAAAGTGACGCAAAACTTTTTGAGGAACTTTTTTACAATTCTCATCATCCATTTTATATCTTGGTTCAGGACATTCATCTTTTTCTTTATTCTCTTTCCAGAATAAAGCACAATCATATTTACAAGAATGAATGGTGTCATATCCCAACCCTAAATCTCTTAATTTTTTTTGGCTTCATAGTAGAGGCTGGAATTTTTTAGCCTACTGGATGAGAACCATTTAAAACTTCAAGTAATTGGTCAAATGAGTTATTGCTCCAATGATTAAGAACTTTGATATGCATCAACTTCACAATTAAAGATAGTGAAGTATACTTTTGACAACCAGGATAAAGTTCTTCTTCAAATTCACTAAACAGATCACTAAATCTCTCTAACGTCTCTGCATTTAGATTTATTTCTACCAGTATTATCCTCTCCAACTCATTCATCATTCATCTCCATCCCAACAAAACCACACATGTTATCTAATATTTCTCTCATCTCATCACCATCATCATCACCATCAAGGTGAGATGTAGTACTATTCATCTCCATATTTGGTGATTGTGATATCTTTCTATCTCTTCATCATGAAACACCCAACAATCATATATCAATGCCATTCCATATTGGAACAAATACATTTTAAGTTCTATTAAAGACAATTGGTCTTGAATTAAGACATTTTTACACGGACAACGAGTTGTTTTTTGCCACGCTCATAAACTGTGAAATACCATCAAAATACTCATTGGACAATCTATTAGGATTTTTTTATCTAACTCTTGTCCATTTTTGTCACTATATAAATTAAATAACTATTTAGAGAAACTTTCAACAAAAGATCCCTTAATTAAAAAGATTAAAATGCAAAGTTAATTCAGAGGAAAAATAATATTCAGAAACAAAGATAATTCAAGTGAATAATACAAAGCATCAAAAGGTTTTCTAAAGCACGTAACAATATAGCAACATTGAATTGGGAAGGAACAACAACTTGTAGGTATATAATTAAATTATCACCATCATCTGAACAAGCAAATGGTACAAAAAATTCATGACCAAATGTGCTTAATATAAACCTTTCTCGAAAAAGTAGTAAAAGGATTTATGTCATTTTCATATATCTTTTTGTACTTGGATTCAACGTTAGATGAGAAGCCACTTTCCAGATCCTCCGCACATTGAAATCACCAAAAGCAAAATAACTAAATAAAAAAGGAAAAACTAAACATACAAAAAAATTAAAAATAAATGAAGTCATATATGACAACAATTTAACAAGCAGAAATTTTGGGGAGAAACATGAAGAGGTGGATCTAATGAAAAAAAAGGAAGGACTTAAAACTATTTTCACAATGAGCAGAAATTTTGTTTACTCTCTGTCTTCTATCCAAGCAAAGCAGTACGCGAGAGAACTCGAGTTTTTGTCTTCTTCGTAATATATAAAAAAATTACAGCCGCTCTCATAAGAGCAAAGAATGAAGAGTAAACAAACATGCATGTTCTGATTCATCAAGTAAAATAAAATAAAGAAAGCCTACCTAAGTAATTCAAATTAGGAAGGATAGCATGAATGGAGAACCATCACAGCAACTCAGACCCATAAGAACTCAGAACCACAGCGACAGTGACCACGGCAACGACCACAATCAGAAAATCCAAGGCAAGGAAGAGAGATATCGTTTGTCTCCGGTGAAATGTTGTGGTTGAGAGGAGGGAGGTGAAATGTTGTGGGGGTGAAAAATATCAGAGATATTTTAGGGAAAAGTAATTTAGGGATAGGGGAGTTGTGGCATTTTGTCAAACCTTTTACCTTTTGCCCTTTATCGACGAATATAAAAAATTTCGTCCATAAAGGATTACATTTTACCAGTGAATATAAGAGATCGTCGGTGAAGGTAAACTTTTACTGGCGAATTTAATAATTCGTTGGTAAAAACCTTAAAAATATTTTCTGCCCCAACAGTTTTACTGCGAAAAAACTTTTAGGTGACAGAAAAATATTTTGTCATAATAGGAAATTTTAGCGACCGGATTTTATTTTCGTCGTTAAAAATAAATTTTTAATGATGAATATTAGTTTCATCTTTTAAAGTTTCGCCACAAAGAGAATTTGTTATACTGGATTGAGATTGAGAGATAAGAAATGAAAGCTTAGACTGTTTGCTATAGACAACCAGTACCAATAGATTTAAAAAACGCAGCAGAATTACAAGAAAATAATTTCGTAGAATTCAAAACAGTTCTAAACACAGAATCAGAAACATGTCATAATCTATCATGCCAAATTTTGTCAATATTCCTAGAACCAAGAAGTGCAATAGGTATATTACAATGTTCTTTCTAATGAGAAACATAAAAAGAATACAGAATAGGGTATAGCCCATAGTTATTGAGCCCTTTATACAGGACCTCCCCTGAGGCTTTGTCCTGAATTAAGAAGTAAGATTTATAAAAAACGAACATACATTTATTATCTTTACAACACTAATAAACAGATTAAAGATTTGCAGCAAAAAACATTATGCATGTCAAAGAAATGAGAGGGAGTTGATAAAGAACCTGAACCCGAGTGAGAGATTGGGAGAGCTTGACCATTACCAATAACGACACTGTCTTCACGAGTCCATCGATGAAAGAGTAGCTTTGATGAGTGTGACGAGAGCTTGATCTTGAACCATCCATAAATCGAAATGAGGGGTGAGCTCTCCCTTTTCTTTGGCCAGAAAATGATTAGGGCAAGAAATTGAACCACTAATGTAGACATAGACAAGATGGGCTTTAAGAATTGAAGTAATTTGATACTTCTAGAGAATAAAGTTAGAGGAATCAAAGCGAATCGAGATCAAATTGTAGATGTTAGATAAAAGAAAGATGGGAGATTGAAGTTGTGAGTCAACTCCATTAATGGGGGCCAAATGCGTGGTGTTTTGAGAGGAAGAAGAAATGGCAGCGGTGGTGGTTGATGAAGAAGACGAGGATCCAGTAGTCATGGACGTTAGTCTTGGGGTGCTATGATAGCATAAAGGTAGTAAAGAAAGTAAAGAACTCGAGGGAAGAAGAAGATAGGCGTGAGAGTGAAGTATAGAAATAAGAAAGAATATTATATTCAATAACCCAAAACCGAATAGTACAAGCTAATTTACAATATGTTTAGGAAGAACTAACAAAGAAACTGCCACTAACTAAGCTAACCAACAATATTAAATTACTTACTCTTCACAAAAGAAGGGTTAAAAACCTAAACGAGTATGTCCACTTCCCACTCCTCTCGTATGCCGTATGGTAGGGCTAAAGTTGTAGACAACTGATGTGATTGTGAAGAGATATCCTTCGGCCTTTGCCAATCGTTGCTCTTGGCCTCATTTGCCCATTTCGAAATTTTCAAAGTAAACTTCATAATGATTTAATTAATCACTTTATAAAACTGCAACTGCCGACCAGCAAAGAAGGAAAGCGTTGGCACAAAAAGGAATAATCATGTTAAAACAATATACTGAAAGAAGATTATTACAGTATATGCAGCATCAGCATAAATACAAATACAACCACTGATCAATATCAATATATATAATCCTCATAAAATCAAGAAAAAGAAAAAAAAACAAGTCAAAATAAAGCTTAATGAAGGGACATGTGAAATTTCCGTAGAAGGGTGTGGATATTAGCCACAATTGCTAAGCTGTTGCTGACATACTCTTCAGATTTTTTAATCTTACTCTTGATCTCATCAAGAGCGGTCAAGCTCATCTCTTCTAGTCCATCCAAGCATGTTTCGTGGTCTGTAATCGCACTGCTAATCCACGTCTGTATGTCGCTAATCTTCGTCTCCGTTAGCATCTTCTGTCCCGGCGGCACATGCATCTCGCTCACCGAGTCATTGAGTCGACTCAACGCATCCTCGATTTGACTCTCACAATCCGTCAAAGCAGGACCGCTGATTGACTTCGAAGCAAGGTCCTTAACCACCGACGAGACATTTGAGAGGCCGGTTATGGAGATTTTGAGAGAGACCATGAAGATTGCTTCTGGGTCTGATTCAGGGTAGTTGATGATGGAGGTAATGGAGGAGAAACACGAGTCAGGGTAACGAGTCACGTTGCAGACAACCTTAATCGGTTCGGCCCAGTAGGAGGAGAGAGAAGACGATTCCGGTGCCTCAGTGTAGGACTCGTATATGAGTGCACCGACAATCAAACCGACGGTCAGAGTCAACAGGAGAATGGCTGAGATTGAGACGGCGGAGAGGGACTTATGGTGAGTATTACGATTTGGGGGTTGGTTTTGATCCTCAAGATCGTTAACTTTGCCATAACCCTTCAGTGCGTTGATAGGATCCATGTCTGTTTACTTTGAAGAAGGAGAGGTCTATGCTTTTGTTTGTGGGTTTAACCAATCTGTTGATTTTTTTTTCTTGAAACTTATCTGTTCATACTTGAACTTGAAGGAAATGGTACTGCACTACTCGATGATGTAATAATAATAATAATAATAATAATAATAATAATAATAATAATAATAATAATAATAATAATAATAATAATAATAATAATAATAAGGGTAAACTACAGTTTTACCCTTAATAGTTTGGAGTAGTTTTTATTTTAAACTCTCCACTTTGAAAATTAGCATAATAGACCTGCAATTACATTTTGTATTCACGTTAGACCTTTCGTAGCACCTCCGCTTAAAAATAATAACAGTCTGTCACGGTGTTCCTACGCGGTAAGTAGTTTAATGTCGCGTCATCTTTTTAATTAACTCAGTTGCCACGCGAGATGAATTACTCAAAATACCCTTAAATCCTCCTCCTTTGTTCGCGAACAGAGTTCTTCGTTTGACCTTTTTGTTTGCATAGTTCTTCTTTCTCATCCCTTCCATTTTTACAGAGTTCTTCTTCCTCTTCGTACGCGAGCAGACCCAAGTTCTTCTTCCTCTTCATTCGCAAGCAGACCCGAGCAGCAACGTCTTCGAGATTTAGGGTAAATATTTGAGTTCGACATTAGGTAAAATTGTTGAATGAACAATATCAGTCCAAAATAAAGGGGATGTGGTTGTTTCTAGCATTATCATGGCTTGTAATTATTTTTATGTTATTAATAGGATTCTCCAAAGAAGATGTTAGTGGTGGTTTATGTAAATTAGGCTAAACTTTATCAGTTTATCAAGGTGTGTTCATGACATTATGTAGTTCCCAACTTATTTGGTACTCTTTCGGTGTAACTGATACCATAGTATGGATTAACGATGAATGATCATCTCTACTTATTTGGTAGTTCAATTGTAAATGAGCATCAGTTATGAATGAGAATTTTCAATGGCATTAGGATCCCATTAAAGCTAAGGTGATTGATTATGAATGAGCATTTTAGTCTTCTAAAATTGGCATGAGTGCCAAAGAACCTTCAAACTGCATAGAGCATTAAGAAGGTTCAACTGTCCATCACAAGGTGAACTTTCAGTTTTGATCATCCATCATCATGTTTCCACTATCTATTACACCCAAAAATATATCCAAACCGAAAGCTAAAATCATTCCAAAATAGTAGGTTCTGATTATCGAAAAATCATCTATCAAAAACCATCTTAAAAGATCTCAAAAGAGTTTAAAAAAGCATCCAACAACACATATATCAACATATTAACATCCCTCAAAAGAATCTCAGCATTTATTAACATGCTCAAATCGTCTATATTAAAATCTTAGCACCCATATCAACATAGAAGCCTAATTCACAACAAAAAATTAGCATCAGAACCTATTAACATCCACTAAAACAATATCGAGCAGCATAAAATAGAATCACAAAAACTATCTAGTTTACATTACAAAAGTATAAAACAGAATCATAACCATAGATTCTCTTCCAACAGCAGCACCTCTACCACTTACTCGACCTTTCCTAGCAGCAGTAACAGAACTGCTTGCTTGAGTGGAGGGTTAACTTCCAATAGCAGCAATAACATAACTCCTTGCTTGAGTTTCAGCGACAATGCTTGCTTCAGATGGAATATGAAAAGATAAAGTATTGTGAAAATCAAATATATATTGAAATGAACATAAACAAAACATATTACATGTAAAGTAGAAGCTTACTATGAATCTCATGAATCTCTCTGCACATCTATTTGTACCTCAATCAGATGCATATATAACATAAAAGAAATTAAGAGATGGAATCAGATACATTAGTTCACTAAAGATATACCCAACATTTGGTAATCTATGTAAACCTGGAGAACTAAAAATGCATTTTTTTCCTAAACTTTACTACAATATAGCTGCTGTCCAAATTAAATCTGAAAAATATGTTGAAAGTGAAAATGCGGGTTTAAAAATGATGAGAAAGAAGATAGTTATTTATTGGGCCAAAGTAGTGTATGTAAAAGGAGGGAAATAATAGAAATTAAGGGAAATAATGAAGCCTTTAGACGGAAATAAGATGGCAAAAAATGAAGTTAATTTTCTATTAGATTTAACCAAAAAAGTCACTGAGAGGTATATTTTATAGTTTGACAAAAAAGTATATGGGTATAAAAGTATGAAAAAAATGTGTAGGGATATAATTTATATTTTGATCAAAGTATATATGTGTATTTTACATTTTTGCCTTATTATATTTTCCTTACATCATTCTTTCAAGTTTTTTCATGGATAAATTAATTATCAGATTATCAAAAGCCTATGAAATGGAACAACTTTCAAGAATGTGCTAAAAAATAGTAGTAGAAACTGTGTACAAGAATTTATTTCGGGTGTTATCATTAGCGTATGCATAATTACAGCGCACACAAAGCGCGACTATAGCCGTTGTTTAGGCTTATTTCCAGTCTCTAAGTAAAATCAAAACCATTTGCAACGCGTCTGAGATTTGTCAAACTTAGCTGCTCGGTGAAGTTTACTTAGGTATGAACTGCTTACCATAATAATTTTAATACACCAAGATCTAAGACGTATAACAATATGAGTGTACTATGAATTCCTCAGCAAGCTCATCATTGCATATGAGCTGTTTCCATATCGATCTTTATGTTTGTTTCCTCGAAAATATCAATACCATAACGAAATAGACAGATACGATTCCGGCTTTCCGAAACCACTGACAAGTAACTTGGCACTGATAGATAACAAACTAGTACTAGTGTCATTTTTAACAAAATTTGAATCCTTCTGAAGGATCATCATACCTGATTTACGGGAATGAGAGATCAGGAACCAAAAAGTCGCCTGATTCACTATAAGATAGTGAGAAATCTACACAAGTAGAAGACCTAAAACCCACAAGACTTAATCATCCTCCTCCTCATCTCTATCACCACCAGCAGCGTTCTTTAGCTGCTGCCTTCTGGTTCCTTCTCTTCACCCGTCCTGGACGTCCACCGCCAAATGGACTTGTCAGTGAGAAATCAATGTGTTTTTGGGAATCAACCCTGACCGTGAAAGATGGAATGTTCACCACTTGCCTCCCAACCCTGATCATCCAAAGAAAACAATGTCTCAAGATATAGAGTATATAGAAGCCTGATCTATTTGGCAGACATCGAAAAGATTTGTAATCGTTCACAACGAAACCAATTCTTAATCAGACTGATTTCTTTATAGCAACAATGATTATTAACGAAAGGGACTGACTTCATGAAGAGTGTAAAATTTTAACTTGTTTTAGTAGATTACGTCTAGTTAGAATAGTTCTAGTAGTAACAAACAGGAAAACCACACAGAAATGCATTTCCCAACTAGAAGCCTAGATCAATAAACCCGAAGATATTGCAGTTCAGAAATTCAAGAAACAATAATCAAGCAACCATATATCAACCATGGTTATCCCAATCCAGATACTGACAAGAATCATTGGACACCCTCATTTCCTTCAAGTTCGAACAGGTGTTATATGCACAATATCCATGATCACCACAATGTTTTAAAAGGCTAAAAGCGGACTTAGAACGTTTTACTTTAAAAACTAATGGGGCGTGAGCCTCGCGCGAAATGAGTAGTTCTCAGTTTATAAAGCTAAATGAATATAAAAAAACCATAACATATCACACAAATTACTACAATAACCAAAGCAATACTAAGCATCATCCCTATATTATCATAATAGTCATTATAGATAGCACTTAACCATGAAGATGAAGATCAAATTACCATTTTATTTTGTCCCGTAAAAGATTGTAAAAGGAAGACAACTATCACATAGGTTTTCTAACATGAAAAGGTGTAACGTTTATATTAACTTGAACATGATATTTATCAGTCTTTTTGGATATTTTTAATGTTATTATAATTCAAGAAGTAATTAATAATTTAATTTTATCATAGATAAAAAAAAGTAATTATATTTATCAAGTTTTGTTGCTATTACATTTTATTTTGAAAATTGTCCCGTAAAAGATTGTAAAAGGAAGTTAAGAACTATCGCATCGGTTTCCAAACTTAAAATGTGCAATATTTATATTAATTTAAACATGATACTTGACATTCACTTTTTTATAATTTTATTATTATTATGATTCAAGAAGTAAATAAATTTATCATAGATAAAAAAGTAATTAAACTTATCAAATTTTGCTGCTATATGTGTTGAGATTGTTTTAAAGGAGAAGGATATAAGAGAAAAAGTAGACGATGTCTTGTACTAAGGTTAATCTTTTTGTTTCTTCATGGATCAGAAGCAAACAAAGTAAAATAAATAAATAATTAAACTATGCTAAATAAGAATATCATTTTATATGGGAAAATATAAGAACAATTTGAAACTTAAGCCTCAAGCGTAGGGATCAATGCGTAAGACTCATTGTAAAGAGGCGTAAGCCTCTTTCTTAATATGAAAGAGCATTAATTGAGGCATTTTTAATTGGAAAATTTGTAATTTTCATCATTTTTGGTGGGTGTATTTAACAAAATGTCTCTTTTTTCTTAAATTATAGGGATGGTAAAAAATTGCACGTGCTAAAGCTAGAGCAGTTAAAATTTTATTATTTTCCTATTTTGCCCTTCTCTATCGTGAGCGAAAAGAATGAAAATGAGCTGTGGGTTTTCAAAATTAGCAACCCTACTGTAACGGGCTTCTTCCTTCCTCATCGGAAGAAGTCGTGAATTCTGAACAACCCTATCGCAACGATCTTTGTTTTCGAGTTGAGGGATTTGAGCTGATGCTGTTTTCGGATTCAAGCCTTCTATTTTCGACGAACTGCTACTGTTTTACGGCGAGCTGCTTTTTGTTCTTCTTCTCAGGCGAGCAGCTTCCGTCGCATTTTCTACTTATTCTTCTCTGGCGAGGTGAGTTATATTTCTTGATTTTTCACATTATTAAGTTTTCCTTTGCAATTTCTTGTTTTATATTGTCCAGAAAATTTGTGATTTACAATGCAATTTCTTGCAATTTCTTTATTTCCAGATTTTCTAAGTAGAAAATTTGTGAATGTTTATTTTCTTTGATTGTTTATCTTCTATGCATATTTTTTCTACATTGATTTGTTCTTTTAATTTGTGTTCTTGTTTAGGGAATGTTCTTGTTAGATTATGTACATTGTTTTATTTGAGTCTATGTATTTTCTTCGTTATTATGTGTTATTGTTAGGAGGTATTTTTCTTGCTTCTTTTCAGACAAACATTATTCCGAGTCTTGCTTCTCTATACTGGTAACTAATTTAAATACTCTCAGTATCCATGTTATGTACCATCTTATTGTTTTTCTGAACTTTATGAATTTTTATATTTTCAGGCATGTCGAAGGTTCCTATTATTCCTTTTTATGATTTTGGTGGTGTGATACCAATGCATATGTGGATAATAAATTAAAACCATTTTTTATGAGGATTCAACATTTGGAGTTCTATTAGATTTGGTTATACGTGAATTATGTTTGTCTGCTACACGAGAAAATATAGTTATGAAGGTTGTTCTTGGTGTTGGGATGACATCTTGTAATGTGTTGGAGTTGAAGGATGATAGTGACGTTTCTTGGTTTATTTCTTTTGCAAAAAATGTCTATTGTCCATTAGTTGTCGAGATTGGTCAAAATTTACAAATTTCAACTATGGCCAATGCTAGTTGTTCTAGGGTCGACACGGTTGTTTCTACTGCTAACAATATTCTTGTTGATCAACCATATGATTGTCGTTTCATTGAGACTGTTGATGTGGAGAATGCTCCAACTGATTTTCATGTAATGGAGGGAGATCTGTTTGGTAGTAAGGTAGAGTTGAAGAAAGCAATTCAAGTGGTTGCTTTAAAAAATAACTTTCAATTTAAGATGAGAAGTCTAATGGTGAACATTTTGTGGAAATATGTGTTGATGACTCTTGTTGTTGGTATTTGCGTGCTTCGAGGTATAGGCATAGTGTTTTGTGGATGGTTAGGAAGTATACTAGTGAACATTCTTGTTCATTAGATATTATACAAAGTGATTATAGGCAAGCTAGTGCTAACGTGATCAGTGAGTGTTTAAAGAAAAATTATAAGGCTGGTTGCTTATGTACGAGTCATCCAAAGGAGATTGTTGACCATATGCGTGCGAAATATGGTGTCCATGTTAGTTATCATAAAGATTTGAGGGGGAAAGAAATTGCTATGGATTCTATTTTGGGGTCTCCTGAAGAATCATACGCTGCCATTCCTTCATTTTTTGCACCATTGCATGAAACTAATCCTGGTATGACATAAGTTACTTATGCTTAGTAAATCTATCATATAGTTTAGTTACTATTATTTTTACTTTTTATTGCTCTGCTAGGAGGCTCAAGTATTGTTTTATGTCTAATGTTGCGTCCTTAGATGGGTGGAGACACTGTAGACCATGGGTATCGGTTGATGGCACATTTTTAAAGGTGAAGTGTGTGGGTTTTTTGTTAACTGATTGTTTTTAGATGGTAACAACCAAATTTTTTCGTTAGCATTTGCTATAGTTGACTTAGAGAATGATGACTCTTGGATATGGTTCATGCGTAAGTTGCATTCTTGCATTGGAGATGTTATTGATTTAGCTATTATTTCTTATCGACACATTAGTATTTCCAAGGCCATTAATATTGTTTTCCCCGATGCTCATCACGGAGCATGCATGTTCAATTTATGTCAGAATATAAAGACTAGGTTTAAGTTGCCGAATAGCATTGATCCCTTTTTTTATGCATGTGCTAAAGCTTATCTTATTCCTAACTTTGAGCGTCAAATACGGAGTTTGGATAAGATATCTCCACGTGTTCCTTCTTATTTGGAGGGAATTGGATTTCCTAGTAAGAGGTATAACATGCTGACCTCAAACATCTCTGAGAGTATTAAAAATGTTTTAGTTGAAGCAAGTGGACTTCCTACTATACATTTGTTGGAATTTATACGCCAAATGTGTTTGAGGTGGTTTTACGAGCACAAAACAGCGGCATCTTTTTTAAAAATGAAGCTTACACCATCGGCTGAGGAACATTTGAGGGATGAGTATATAGTTGCTTGAACTATGTCGGTATGTGACATGTATTTTATTTAGTTACAATATGGTTTTACGGCTTTTCAGGTTGGCTCATATGATATAAATGAATTTCATGTTAGCCATGGTGAATTTCATGTTAGCCATGGTTGTGTCATGCATGTTTTGAACTTGAGTAGTCGTACGTGTTCTTGTTGGAGGTGGGATTTGGATCATATCTCATGTGCTCATGCTTGTGCTGTCTTTTGCAATTGAAATTTGAGTTCATATTCATATGTTAGTGATTGTTTTTCAAGTACGAAATACGCTTCAACCTATAAAGGCGCCGTTCACCCATTAGAAAATTGGAGCACGTTACATATTCAGGATGAAGGTCAATTAAAGATACTACCTCCAGATGTGAGACGTTCAACTGGGAGACCAAAGAAACAACGTATTCCTTCTATATGTGAAACTAGGCGACGTGTGAAGTGGTCGTTGTGGTCAAGTTGGTCACAATCTGAAAACATGCAAGAACCAAATTCGTGCTTCCTCTTTTGGGAGTAGCAAGTAGACACAATTATTATTTTAACATTTGATATTTTTAATTCTGTACTTTTTTTGTTTATGAGCATTCTTTTTTATAAGTCTTAATGCAAGTTATTTTTTATTGACAAACTTCCATTTAAATTATATTTTAATTGTTCATTTCAATTTAGTTGTTTCTTGAAATTGACTATTTGAATATACTTATTTTATGTGCATTTTTTTATTGATAGGCTATTTTTAGGCAGGTTTTTAAAATTGTTATGTCTCTAACAGTTGTATAGATCTCGTAATAAAATTATATACTTTGTGTATCTAAATCAAATACCATCCTAATTTGAACTGAAAAGGGGTTAGCTATTTTTACATGATACCCCCAAATAATCCAGCTCCTACACAAGAAATTATATTATACAGCAACACTCAATTATATGTTTAAATACTTCTCGAATTCTAAAAACATATTCATAAGTATCCATATAACAATATCTAGGAACTTGTTAAAAATCCATACTAAACACAAATCCATATCAAATTCTTAAAAACACAAATCTAAAAGCCACTGATCAAATTGAGTTCCAAGGGAGAACTTGGTCCAGTTTCAAGTGAAGTTGGCTTCGGTCCTTGATCATTCGCTACCGTCTTTTTCACTTTTTTTGCTCTCTCATCCACATATGGTGATTTAAGAGCTTTTCTTTTCTTGACCAACCGTTTTCTTCCTTTCGACTTCTTTGAAGCGCTGCCTTTGCTCCTCAAAGCATTCACCAATACTTCCTTCTGTTGGCCTTCCTCTTTGCCTTCATCTTTGCCTTCATCTTTTCCTTCCTCTTGGCCTTAATCTTGTTCATGCTCCTATTTATCAATATAAAATATATCAATAATAATATTCTTATTTTTATGATGAAGAGTATATAATTTTTTTACCGCTTCTTGCTGCCCAGTTTGTTGGTCTAATCTTTCAAAAAAAAATTCAATGTCATTTGAAATTGTATTCAAGCTTTCGAATATCAAATGTAAATGTTTCTTTGTTTCATCATCGGCTCTTGGTACGCTACTCCCTGCTTTCCTTCATTCTTACAAGGTTTCTTCATTAGTCTCTCAAATGAGTCATCTTCCTCGGATTTGACAATAGCCATTATTGGTTCTTTTCCTTTTGTCGTTGTCTCTTCAGTGTTACGGAATGGTTTCATGTATGGTGCTCCCAATTCCTTTTGGTTCGGTACCGTTCTTGTCAACATGATTCGAAGCTGTTTAATCATTTAATAAAATAAGGTTATTAAGAAGCATATTTTTCAACAACAGTAAATAATTTTAAATACCAGTAATTAAATTACATACCAAGTTATTGTTAAAAATAGTATTGGCCAAGTCATTCCACGAGGGTTGTACATGCGATTCCCAGTTGCTAATCATTTGAATTGTTGTCGATATCCTCTTGGCAAATTGATTTTTCCTTGAGGAAATGTTGGGGATAGTCTCGTACGCCTAAACGATCAAAGCATATGGGAAACCACCAACACCATATCACATCGCATCTACGTGCTTCGGATAGTCTTTAATGAATTTTATTGTTAGTTCGTATGACATCCTTCCCCATGGATATCTCTCGAAAGTTTCCTCATCATCAATTATATCGACGTGTTGAATGTCAATCTTTATGCTCTCTTGACGAGCTAAAAGAAGGTTTTCCAAGAAGTATAACCGTGCAACATTTATCTTATTTTCCTCTTTCGCTCTTTGCATCACATTGAATGAGAATGCAAGTTTTTTGCATGTTATCGACTTCATTGATGGGAAAACAGTCACTCTTAACATTCCTTCCTTCATTCCCCCCATTTGTATCAGTGGATACTCCCCACAATTCAACCTCGTCACTAGTGCAAATTCTTTTAAGCCAAAGTTCATAACATTACCATCAATGTTAAAGCTTACCCCTTTAGTTTTGCTGATGCTACGACATTTTCTCCTCATTAGATGCATGAATAGCTGTGAGGGGAAGCTATGAATTTGCATGTCCAATAATTGTCCAAAACATGTCTCTTTGAAACATCTTTGTTGCTTGGAGTTCAAAATCTTCTTTATCGTTGAAATGAGAGAAAGGCTGGAATAGAGATTTATCCGCTGCTTGGAGATCCACTTGCTTGGAAGAACAAGCAATGGGTTATCCTGCATTGGTAATAAAATTAAATCACAGCAGTATCTAAATTATTGACAGATATCAGAATATAAAGATGTTTTTACCTTTGAATTGTATGCGCTTTCTTTAATTGATTTCATCGTAGAATCTTTGTTTCATTGCCTTCTTCTTCAACAACTTCTTCATTTGTATCTTCATCATTTTCATTTTTATCATCCCCGTCTTCTTTTTCAGATTGTTTTTCCTCTTGTTCAGGTGTGGGTTGTGTATCGTCTTCCATTGTAGGCTATATGTCTTCATCTTGTATTGTCTGGGTCGGTTGTGTTTCATCTTGTGTTTGAAACAATTCTTCATTTATCAGGAGTTGTTCTTCTATTTGTTGATTACCTTCCTTTATTCGAAGTTATGAACGCGTTTTACGTGATGGTCCTTCTTGTTTCTTTTTTTTTCTTTTAACATTTCTACTCCTTGTGTTTTAGCTCGAGTCATCTTTCAAAATAACAACACACTTTTAAGCAATCATATTTTTTTAAACCAGTATCTAAATTATTAACAGATATCTTCATTGATAACCCACTGCTTGGCAAACAAGCAGAGTGGGTTATCATACATATTTCGATACTAATTTTGGTCTTTTTATAAAATGCATGTAATAGATTCAAAATTATGTACACAGTAAACTGAATTTGACTTATATTTTGTTAGGTCACTAATCTATATACTAATAAATTCTACATAAGAGAAATCTAACATAATAGGGTTTAATGATAGCTTTTGTAACTAAATTAGATACTAGAATCATCTAGTTTTGATAGATTTAGTGAAATCAGAGACTTAATATGCATCTAAACCACCGAAAATAAAAGTACCAAACTTAGGTCACTAATTTAGATATGTCAAAACATAAATTAAAGAAGAATTTTTCATACCTGTTTTGCTGAATGTTTATTGAGCTTTGAGCTCCTTTAATAGCTTCTTCCTTGCGGTTAGGTTTTCTACCAGGTAGAAAGAATGACAACTTTAATGGCATCATGTGGACGGTTTCAATGGCGTGGAGATGGTCTATTTTTTCGTGGGTTGGGAGGATTTCGACGACGATACAAGGTGTTTTAATGCTTTTTGAGTGATAATCAATTGAATTCTAATCTAACTGTGAGTATCAGGCATATTGACACGTGTCATCGACCTAACGATGAATGGTGTTTCATTTTCCCACTTCTCTATATTCCCCAAAACGCGCGTTTTGTTTAAACCATCAAAAGGCGCATTTTGATTAAATGGAGCGTGGAGTGGGCCTTTGCTAATAAAATCTTGGGTGGCTATTTACCTACAAGAATGGCCCAAAAGGGTCATTCTTGTAGTTCTCCCTTTTTATTTAGCCTCAAAGTGAAGCAAGCCTTAAGGTTTAAGCCTTAATAGCCTTTTAAAACACTGGCCACCGTAAAACAAAGAAGATAACTAACAAACCAAATTATCAACGAGTAACCTTGACCTTCTTGGGGACAAGTTAAATTAGTAACTGTTAGAAATAGTGTACTGCATTATACGATTAAATGAAAATAATAATAATAATATAACAAATCTTTAAATACATTATTTACTATAGGTACACAATATAATATAGAATGTAATGTAAATATAACTGTACAAAATGTAAATAAATTATTTACCAATGTAAAACAATATGAACTGAATAACGGAATAATAAATCAAACTGAGTCATGTTTGCACAGTTTTCTCAAAACAGTTACGCCCCATCACTTATGGTACTATGGTTGATAACGACATTTATTTTTCAAGATAAAACGGTTTGAGGCAGCTGAAGAGCACCCAACATCACCACTTTGACCGAACTGACTTGTCAAAATTCTACTACAAGAGTTACGACGGAAAAAGAAGACTTGAATCGAAAAATGAAATCATTGACAGAATCGGAAATAAACCAAACCAGACCAAATAAAAAACTGAACAAAAAAGACTTGAAGAAAAATAAGCAAAAACGTGGAGAACAAATATTGAGAGTAAAAGAGAGCTTGAAAGCTTCTTTGGTGTATAAAATGAGGAAGGGAAGACCTCATTTTATACTACTCATGGGGGAGGTGTGTAATAAAGGGTACTTAACCATTAAAAGGCCATTTAATGAAAAAAATTAAGTCTAAAATGTTTTTTAATTAATTTGCAAAAATAAAAAATATATTTTTGGGCCTTAATTTACAAGAATATTCCATATTTCCATACTTTGTGCTTCCTTTGAGGAGGAAAAATAAATCTGGAGCAAAACACATCCCATTGGCTCATTTAGAGGTGATCAATATAGAGAGAGTCTTTAGCTTTATCAAGTTACCACGATTTATATTAACATCAATGTATATCACTCCAACATTTCCTCCTTTTCCAATATGAGATTTCTACAATTCCCTCATATTTTTTCATTCCCATTTAACTCACTTTGGAAGATAATTTCTCATTCATCTCAAAGCAAATTTTGACAAATTAGTAGTCGATTTTGATGTACTCGCGAATGAAAACTCAAATATCCAAAGACCTTACACTTTTACTTAGTGGGACCCACCTATAAATTTGTCCAAAATTAATCTACGAAAATGGTGATAAAATACCTAAGTTTCTAACAATTCCCCATATGAATGAAAATTGACGACCAACGACACGACATACATGGTGATATAATTCTACATTTCGAAACCTGCATATGATATGTAGGTTTTACCCTTTAAACCTTCTCTTATGTAAGTATGTTTACTTTACTAGCTGACTAGTAGACACGATGTCTTTGAACTGTTCAACATTTTATATAAGCAATGACATACTACACACAGGATTATATCCTTGACGTAGTTTAGTTCTCATTATTATATTCATTTTTTCCACGAACATCCTCCTGGTTCTGCAAGAGTTTCTAAAGAATTGTGCCTTTTCTTCCTATAGAAGCGGCCCCACTTCACTCTCACATATGTGAACTCTTAAATTATAATTTAACAGTAAACCTGCATTATTCCGCTCAGAACTCACAGTTTTCGATGCATAAGAATCATTAAGCGCTCAGCTTAACCTAAACTCCAACGGGTATCACTGTTTTTATCATTGGAATGAACAGGAAAAATCCCCACAGTGATCCAGCTAAGTTTATACAATTAGGTTGTCCCTTTGAACCTAGATCTTAGGATCTACAGTCAACTAGGTTAAGTTTCCTTCGTATCAACTTATTTTTACACGGGTTTTAGCCCATTCTCATCTATGACTTTTCAACTAACTCTAGATTTAACCCTTTGGTTAATATATCTGTAATGTTATCTTTTGATTTCACATAGTCAAGAGTGATAACCTCTATCAAGAGTAGTTGCTTAATAATATTATGTCTACGATGAATGTGTCTAGACTTACCATTATACATATTACTTTATGCTCTTCCAATAACACTTTAACTATCACAATGTATGCATATTGGTGGTACATGCTTTGTCCATCTAGGAATATCCTCAGATTTCATAGTGGATCTAGCTATAACTATCTGTTTTAAGGATTTTCATGCTACAACTCCTCCTAGTATGAAAACATACCCATTAGTAGACTTCGTATTTTTCTTATCAGATATCCAATTTGCATAAGTATATCCTTCTAGTATCGCTGGATATCTTGAATAGTGGAGTCCATAACTCTGAGTACATCATAAGTACCTCAATACTCTCACAATGACTTTCCAATGTTCAGCTCCAGGATTACTTGTTAATCTACTTAGTTTACTCATTGTATAGGCTATATCAGGTCTTGTAAAACTCATCAAGTACATTAGACTATCTATCATTCTAGAGTATTCTACTTGAGAGATACTCTCACCTTTATTCTTGGATAAATGTACACTTGTATCCATCGCTGTTTTTGATTCATCAGTATCATTTGTGCTAAATTTTTCAAGAATAGAATCTACGTAATGAGATTGACTTAATTTTTATTCCCAACATAACCTCAGCAAGTCCTATATTTTTTATATCAAATCTAGATTTTAACATATTTTTCGTAGATTTGATCATCTTATCATTACCCCCAACGATAAGCATATCATCAACATACAAACACACAATGACATATCCATTCTCTGTATATTTAACATAGATCCATTTATCACATTCATTGATTTTAAATCCAATTGACATCATGTGACTGTAAAATTTCTCATGTCATTGTCTTGGTGCTTGTTTGAAACCATACAATGATTTGACTAATTTACAGACTTTCTTTCCTCTTCCAGGAGTGGAAAACCCTTCCGGTTGTTCCATGTAGATTTCTTCCTCTAAATCTCCATTTAGAAAGGCTGTTTTCATATACATTTGATGTACTTCAAGATTTTGCAATCCTGCGATTACAAGTACCATCCTAATGGAGTTTATTCTCGACACCAGAGAATGTGTATCAAAATAATCAAGACATTCCTTATGTCTGTAGCCTTTAATTACAATCGTAGCCTTGTATTTATCAATTGATCCACCGACTTTCATTTTCTGTTTGAAAATTGATTTGAAACCCAAAGGTTTACAACCGGGTGGAAGATCCACTAATTTTCAAGTATGATTTTACAAAATTGAATCAATTTCGCTCTTAATGATCTCTTTACAAAAAGGACCTTCATTGGAGTTCACAGCTTCATTGAAAGTTCTTAGTTCACTTTCAATCATATAAGTCATAAAATTAGGATCAAAAGATTTTTCTATCCTAACTCCTTTACTCATTCTAGGTTCTATCTCGACTTCTTCATCTTGGTCCAGACTATCTTCTTCATCAATAGTCTCAATAAGTATTTCTGAAGAGCTTGGCTCTTCCTTGGATTTGTAAGGAAATACATGTTCAAAGAATGATGCATTCCTAAATACCATTATCATATTCTTGTAAATCTCAGGATTGCTACTTCCGTACACAAGGAACCTATACCCACTACTATTATTTGCACACTACTATTATTTGAATAGCCAATAAATATGCAATCAACAGTTTTTTGTGCTATTTTCACATTTTTAATGTAGGTACCATCACATCAGCGTGGGATCCTCACATTCATAAGTATTTATATGAAAGTTTTCTACATTTCTATAGCTCATATGTGGTCTTATCCTCTTTTTCCGGTATCTTATTCATAGTTAGCAGTCAAAACGGCTTCTTCCTACATGTTCTAAAATAATCCATAACTGATCAACAAAGCATTCATCATTTTAAGTGTATGGTTTTTACGCTCAACAACACCATTAGATTGAGATGAATAAGGTGTTGTGGTTTCATGTATAATTTCATGTTGAGCATAAATCATAACAAATGGTTATTCATACTCACCACCCCTATCACTTCTTAGCACCTTAATTTTCTTATTGAGTTGATTCTCAACTTCATTTTTATAGAGAATAAATTTCTCTATAGCTTCATCATTGCTCTTTAGAAAATATACATAATAGTATTTTGTGCTATCATCAACAAAAGCAATAAAACACTTATTACCACCTCTTGTTGTATAAATTTTAAATCACACATATCACTGTGAATTAAATCAAGTGGTTCGATATTTCTTTCAATATTTTGGAATGATGACCTCGTAAATTTTGCCTCTACACAAGTTCCACACTTGTGATTGGAATCAATGTGACATGTTGGTATATGATCCAAGTTAATTAATTTACGCAAAGTACCATAATTAACATGACCTAGTCTACCATGTCATAAATTGGAAAACTTAAGCAAGTAAGCAGAAAAACTAGCTTTATTAATATTGTGTTTGGCCAAAGTCATTACATTAAGTTTGAACATTCCATCACTCATATAACCCTTACCAACATACATTCTGCTCTTAAACAAAATAATTTTGTTTGGCTCAAATACCATATGAATCCATGGTTATTCAGTAGTGAACCAGATACAAGGTTCTTCTTGATTTCAGGTAGATACAATACATTGTTTAGAGTCAATTTCTTCCCAGAAGTCATCTTCACACCACTTTTCCTTTGCCTTTGATCTTAGAGGTGGTCGAGTTCCCCATAAACAACTTCTCTCCATGCTCGATAGGTTCAAAGGTAGAGAACATCCTACGGTCAGAACACAACATGGCTGGTAGCTCCAGTGTCAATCCACCATTCATTTGGATTTGTTCCAACCATGTTGACCTTAGAAACCACTGGTCAGAGGTTGATATCAGAAATGTCTCGAGCAATGTTGTCAATCATATTAGCCTCATTGTTTCTCTTAGGCAATCTACACTCAGATGATATGTGACCCAACCTATGCTACTTGTATCACTTGCCTTGGAACTTTTATTTTTTAGAAACCACTCATTTAGGTCCTAGCTTGTTTGAACCCTCTCCTGTTGGTCTCAGTTGCCATATTTTCTTATTCGAAATATAAACCAGAAGTGTATCAACACTTTGAAAATTATGTTATTTTCGCAAAGACAAAAATATGCTAATTTTTCCAATATTTTTCAGAATAAACCAAATAACAATTTTATAGATAACTGTTGTGAATAATTAATGGGTTCTTAGACCCAATCCAAGACCAGTCCTATCAACAATATTATGTTCTCACATAATTAGAGGGATGAGTCCACTAAAATTCCAATTTCGTAGACAGAACTTCATTGTATAGTTAGTTTCAGTTTCATAAAAATTAGGTTGAAAACCCCAAATTAATTTTCAAAATAAGTTGTCGACAAATTTTGAAAACCAAATCAACTTCCAAAAATAAATCCTATAATGCAATAACTTGTATAGAATTAAGTGTTTTAAGATTTTTGGAAATAGTGTATTGCATTATAAGATTAAATAGAAATAATAATACAATAATTCTGTAAAATAAAATTAGCTACGACAGGTAAATAATATAATTACAAAAATTACTATAAATACTATAACTACAAAATGTAAATATAGTATTTACAAATGTTATAAATACAGACGAGTAACAAAATAATAAGAAATCAAACAGACCTCCTTTTTGTACAGTTTCCTTAAAATAGATACGCCCCCTCACTTATGGTTCTAAGGTTGATATCGACGTCTGTTTTTCAAGATAAAACTGTTTGAGGCAGCTAAATATCACTCAAATTCACCAGCTTGATCGAATTGACTTATCAGAATTCTATCACAAGATTAATGACGTAAAAATAAGACGAACCAGAAAATAAAACCGTCGACAAAATCGGAAATAAACTGAACCAGACCAAACTCAAACCGAAATGGACCGAACCAAGAAAACTTGAAGAAAACTAAGCAAAAATGTTGAGAACAAATATTGAGAGTAAAAGAGAGTTTGGAAGCTTCTTTGGTCTGTAAAATGAGGAGGAGAAGACCTCCTTTTATACTACTCATGAGAGAGGTGTGTAATAAGGGTTATTTAACCATTAAAAGACTATTTAATCAAAAAATTAATTCCAAAACATTTTTTATTTAATTTGCAAAAATAAAAAAAAATGTTTTTGGGCCTTAATTTACAAGAAAGTTAGATATTCTATGACTTTTGGGTTTTCTATGAGGTGGAAAAATAAATTTAGAGTAAAACACAACCGTTGGCCCATTTAAAGGTAGTCCATATAGAGAGAGCATCTAGCCTTATCAAGTTACCTCATGTGATACTAGCATCTCAATATATACCACTCCAACCTTCCTCCCTTTCCAATGTGGGATTTCTATAATTCCCTCTATTTTTCATTTTCATTTAGCTTATTTTAGGAGATAATTTCTCATATCCCAAAATCAATTTTGATAAATTAATTGTCAATTTTGATGTACTCACGAAGGAGAACTCAAATATCCAAATACCTTATATTTTACGTAGTTGGTACCACATACAATGGTGTACAAAATACTTAATTTTCCAATAGTAACATCATTATAGAACCAACAATCCAGTAACTGACGTATTCATGTACTAATAAAAATTCTCTCAACATCAACATTGTTGAGCGCGCACACACTCCAAACATGTAGTTTCCATTTTACGAAAAGTAAAAGATAAGTCAGCCTAAAATACACCCCATACCGAGATCAATCGTAGATCTACATGCGTTACCAAAATTCCACACCTTTAGAAACATTCAAAATTTTCTTCTAAATGTCCAGTAGCAGAGAGTATGGCAGGAGAAAGTTAAATAAGAAAATAATAATCTTTAATTTTGACTGCAATAGAAGTTAAAACTAAAACTAAAAGTAACCTGATATGCCTTTGCCTAATGAGTACACGAGCATGATGAATAGACTTTGCCATACCAAACTTAAACACAAGTGTTTGTAGGCGCTGCTCAAGAAAGTATTCCACTGTCAGAACCAGAACATAATCATACAATAATCAAGCTTGTTTTGACTCTCATTTAGGAGACCATAGTGGTTCATCTTGTGGAGAAGAGCCTCACCCTCAAAGATTTGACGAGTGTTCTTCTCATTAAGGGTTAGGAGAATTCTTGCATTATTAAAAATTTGACTCAAAGCATACTGAACCTGTTAAGTGAGTGTTTTGTTTAGTTTTCTGGTTTATTTATTAGAGGGTATATTTGTCTTTTCTATTTTACTGTTGATAGTGCTTTCTCTGTATAAACATTTGGTTCCTTTCGTTTTAGTGTTAATGAGAATTTGTTTTGTTGTTGTTGTCCTTCTTCTCTTGCACTCTTCTTGCTTCTCTTCTCTTTCTCCTCTTTCTTCTTCGTGTTTTGAAATTCTTTATGGTATTAAAGCCATCAGGACAAACGTAATAAGTTATGACTGATCCTGTTGAAACCCCAGCCACCGAAGTTCAAGAAAATCCACAAGACCAAATTCCTTCCCAAACTCGTTCTCATACCACCACTCAAAATCTTTGCATGCCCATTTCCGAGCAAGTAACTCAATCTCATCCTTCCACCCATTCACCTATTTTCCTATTATCCAAGTTTTGCAACCTGATCTCGATCGGGCTTGATTCTTCCAACTTCATCCTATGGAAATATAAAATTATCGCCATTCTTAAAGCTCATCAAATTTTTGGCTACATAGACGGATCTATAAAATATCCATCAAGATTCTTGAAAGATCCAAACAATGAAGAAAGAGAGATCAGAAACCCATTATGTGATCAGTGGGTGGCTCAAGACCAAGTGTTAATGACTCTCATCAACGCAACTCTATCAGCAACGGCTCTCGCATATGTAGTAGGTTGCGAGACTTCGAAGGAGATCTGGGAATCTCTCGTGCATCACTTTTCTTCTATCACACGATCCAAAGTTCTGAACTTAAGTCTGATCTTCAATCTCTCTCCAAACGGGCTATTGAGAACATCGATGCCTATATTCAACACATCAAAGAGGTAATTGAAAAACTTTTTGTTGTTTCCGTTAAGATTGAGGATGCGGATGCTCTAATTTACACTATTAATGGCCTTCCCCATGAGTATAAGACCCTTAGAACCTCTATTAGAACTAGGGAAGAACCCATGTATTTAGAAGAACTGCATGTTCTTCTAAAGTCAGAAGAACACTCTCTTGAGTAACAACACAAGCTACAAGACAACTTGGTTCAAAATACTGCTTTTCTTGTCAATTTCAATGCTAGAGGGTCTAATAAAGGTCGGGGTGGGAGAAATTTTCGTGGTGGCAGAAACAATAATGGTCAACTTGGTCATGGTAGTGGTGGAAGATCACCAAATTGGAACACTACCATGCCCTCCCTTCTTGGTGCACCTCCTCAATTTATTTAAAACAATCAAGGTTTCAGTCCTGAACTCAATAATGGCCTTCAGAACAATAAGGTGCAATATCAGAGTTGCCAAAAATTAGGGCATTCGGCCATTGATTGCTACAAACTCAATTTTTCTTATCAAGGGAAATGCCCATCTTCCAACTTTTCTGTGATGACAACCATGATTCAATATCCTCATCTCACTGAATCACGGGTATGGCTTACTGACACTAGGCGTAACACCCACCTCACACATGACATAAACAACCTTGTCAACTCTTCAGAATATAATGGAGATGAAGCTGTCCCCATTGGCAATGGTCAGTCACTGCTAATTTCCCGTACAGGTTCTAGTGTTCTTAAAACTTCATCTACTTCTTTTCCTTTATCTTAAGTGTTTTGTGTCCCTCAACTATCTGCTAATCTTCTCTCTGTCTACAAGTTTTGTTTAGATAATAATTATCTTTTTATCTTTGATGCTCCCATTTTTTGGATCCAGGACAAGGCAGCAGGGCTCATATTTCATAAAGGGGCCAGTGTCAATGGACTTTATCCCATTCCTTCATCTATACCGAAAGTTACTGTTGCCTATCATGGTTTTAGAACTTCATATCTCATTTGGCATTCTCAGTTTGGTCATCCTCTTTCTCAAACTATAAGACAAGTTTTAAGTAGATCTAATATACCTTGTACTTCTGTGAATCTGGATAAATGCATTTGTCCTAGTTGTATTACTAATAAGATGCCTAGACTTTCTTTTCCCACTTTTGAATCCGTCTCTCTATCTCCCATTTCTCTTATTCATAGTGATGTGTGAGGTCCCTCTCCCACAACATCCTTCCTTGGTCATAGATATTATGTGAATTTTATCGATGATATGTCAAGCTTCACTTGTTCTTTCCCATTGCCAACAAATTTGATGTGCTTCTTGTATTGAAATGGTTTAAACCCTTAGTTGAGAAGATGTTTTCTACTAGAATTAAAAACCTTCATATTAATGGGAGAGGAGAAATTACTAGTAATTCTTTTGAAACATATCTGAATGATCATGACATTTTGCATCAAAAGACATGTCCATACACCCCTCAGCAAAATGGAGTTGCTGACACATGAACATTGTTGAGACTGGCCTCACCATTATGAATCGTGCATATGTTCCTCTTCATTTATGGAATTATGTCTTTGCTACATCTATCTACTTAATTAACAGGATGCCTAGTACTGTCCTTAATCATGATTCTGATTCTACTATGATAGGTTCTGGTATACATGCTTCTACTTCTCCTAAAAGTCATGATCATGCTGATTTACATACAGAGCATCTTCCTCATATTGATATTGTTGCCTTGCCTACTAGTTATAGTCTTTCTGAGCATAATGTTTTACCTACTGTTACTGATCATGATTAGCATTCTATTTTGCCTATTGACTTTACTGTAGCTAGTACTCGTACATCTCACACACAACCTAGTCTCCAACCTCACACCCAATGGACACCATATCCAAATATGGTATTTCTAAAAGAAAAGGCTTTGGTTTCCTTACTCTCTCTTCCTCTACTTTTGAATCTACATCTTATACCTCAACTTCTGAACAACCTGTTTGGGCTCAAGCTATGCAAAGTGAGTATAATGCTATCTTATCCCAAAACACATGGACTCTTGTCCCTCCCCCTCCTCATAAAAATCTTGTTGGATGCAAATGGGTGTACAAGTTAAAGTATAACCCAGATTGTACTGTGTCTAGCCTTGTTTTAATTTCATTCTGAGAACAATGTACGTAGACACTCTCAAGGAATTAGGCTCATGTGGAACCATGATCTCGTTTTGATTTTCTTATGAGAACAATGTCCGTAGACACTCCCAAAGACTTAACCTCATGTGGAACCATGGCCCCATTTTGATTTCATTCTGAGAACGATGTCCGTAGATACTTCCAAAGACTTAGGCTCATGTGGAACCATGACCCCATTTTGATTTTCTTCTGAGAATGATGGTTGTAGACACTCCCAAGGACTTAGGCTCATGTGGAACCATGGGCCCGTTTTAATTTTCTTCTGAGAATGATGTCCGTAGACAGTCCTATGGACTTAGACTCCTGTGGAACCATGGCCCCATTTTGATTTTCTTGTACCAACGATGTCCATAAAACTCCCAAGGACTTAGGCTTATGTGGAACCATAGCTCTATTTTGATTTCCTTCTGAGAACGATGTTCGTAGACACTCCCAAAGACATAGGCTCCTTCCGTGGAACCATGACTCCGTTTTGTTTTACTACAGGCTCATTGATAAAGTTTATGCCGTTTCTTTTTTTACGTGCTCATTGATAGAGTTTTCTCCCATTTGCTTTTCTTTTTCTTTTTCTTGTACACAAATATCTGTGACAAGAATATTAAACAACACCATATATAACATCTTAATGGAATAAGTAGGGAACGATTATACCGTAACTTTCTTCTAGAAGCTTGAATCTCATTCCACAAAGAATTTGAAGAAACTGATGATTTGTCACATAAGTATTAATGTGTTGGTGAAGCTTAATAGATGAAGCTAACAATTCTGCACGTTATCGTGTCACAAGTTTTTATTGAGAGCTCTAAATTGAATTCTATGAAATTCTTCAAGTTGATTTTCATATGTTTTCGACGAAAAATAATACGCCATGTATTTAATTTCTGATTGACGCAATATAATTTCCAAAATTCCCTGTTCTACATAATTTGCCTTCCTGAACAACAATAATACCGTAACTTTTGATTGAAAACTCTAAATTGGATTTTGTAAAATTCTCCAATAATTAGACTTCTGTATCTTTCTGATGATATAAGATTCACCTTATAGTTGGCTTTCAATAAATACAGTTTAAATTCTAAATTGATCATTTTTCATAATCTGTTTTTCTGAGCAGTTTTAATGAAAATTGTCAAAAAATTTCTCAAGAGCTCCAAGTCAAGTTCTGCAAAATTCTTCAAGAAATAGACATCCATAACTTTCTAACAATATATAATTTATCATATAATACTATCTAAATCAGTATAGTTTAAAATTTAAATGTGAAAAGTGTGAATATATTTACTTTTTTGAACAGTATCAACGAAAACTATCATAACTTTTGATTGAGCTCCGAATTGATTTTCATAAAATTTTACAAAAAGTAGACTTCTGTATCTTTCCCGTTATCAAGACAATTCTTTTTCCGTTGTCAAGACTTTTTTTATTACAAATCAAATAATCTATCTCCTTTTTTTTAGAAACTGATAATGATGTAAAAGAAATAAGCCAATCGAATATGCAAGGAATGAGTTTACCATTTTTCATTTCGTTTTAAGTTTTATACTGGTTGTTGTTCACATCTCTACTACCAACCTGTTGCCATTTTCATTTCCGCTTTCGTTGTTGAGAGGCGTTTGATTTGGTTTTTGGCATTTTAGGAGGGATTTATCAAGTTTTTCTCTCACTCTCAATTGGAGCACCAAATTGTAAATGAGTTTTTTAGTTTGGGGAACCCTTTATGAACGAATAATAAATATAATAATTTAGATAGAGAATGAGAGAGTAAAGACACCATAATTTATGTAGAAACCTCTTAAAGAGAAGAAAAATCACGGGAAAAACTATGATATTCTCTTATATTTCATGTAGGTATGTGTCTCATATGTAGTTATGCATGCCTCTTGCAAATGGTTTTTCCTTTATGTTCGAAGAATTTTAATAGTGTAATAGATAAAAGAGATCAAAGGCAATGCACTTAGTAAAAAATTTCTTGGATTGTCTCCCTGATTCCACTGAAAATCCTTCCTCCCTTATCATTTATTACCCGAGCTTTTATATAGGCCTTGTTCAAGAAGGTGGCAAATTAATAATAATAAAAGGGGAGAAATGATCACTCCCCCTATGCTTTCGGCTGATGGAGTTTTTTAAGTGAGCGCCTATTGATGGGATCTTTTTCCGGTATGGGTTCTCGTGCTCAACTTATCCACTATATTGTCTTGTCTTGTCACTGTCGAATAATCATAATCGTCTGACCCCTTCTACAGTTCTGATCATCTTCTCTTTGATAGTTTTTTGTCCAGATCATGCCATGTGTTGTTGTGCGAGATTTTATCTGTTCAATAGATATAATGAAGTATGCTATAAATGTCGTGTTAGTGACCAAGGACAATGCTCTCTAATAATTGTTTTAGAGTAAATGTTCATACTTTAAAAAAAATTGCGTTATTGACAAGTTGAAGTCACAAACTTTGAATTGCATATAATTACTCCCTCAACTCTCAAAATATGCAAATTGATCATTGGTGGCTTAATTCTGCTAATTTTATACCGCCTGTTAGTCTCTTATTTTCTTATCTTTCTAAATTTTAGAAGTTGTCGGAATTAGGCCATAAAGGACAAATTTTGTGTATTTTAAAAATTTATGAGTGTAAATTACGCCCAAAGTTTATGAGTAAGTTGAATTTAGTCATTTGACTCTTGGGGTCTTGATCAAGATATCATGGTGGTCTGTCTCTTGCTCAACCGTCGTTGGAATACAGTGGATCTTTCTTGTGTTCTTTCTTTGGAGGATGTTGTGGTTGTTCAATCCATCCCTTTACCTGCATCGGCTCTAGAGGATCATATCATCTAGCTTAATGAGGAGAACATATGCTATTCGGTTCACAGTGGTTATAATCTAGCTCACTGTGAATGTTAAATTCAAAATACTTTCGATGTAAACCGTATTACAATAAAACCCAAGATCTCATATTGAACACATCAAGAATCAAAATAATTATAGAACGGAAGCGTACTTGAATCCATGAGCGATAGATTGTTGTTTAGAACCGAGTAGTTGGCCTTCCAGATCTATACGATTATCTATCTGAGAGTCTCATTTAATAAAGCCTCTCAGTTTTCTCTCTAATGATGGGATATTAGGGAGAATATAATGATTTCCCGTTATCGTGTGACCTAGGGAACATAACCACTTATAATTATGTTTTGCCAAAAATAACTGAATGCGTTCAACTTTACTGTCGTTACCGAAATATATCTATAACCAATCCGGTCCATCAATCATACCGACATTGGATCAAAGCGGCATCTGTTACATCAATCGTAACTCAACCCATCAATGGTCACGTATATCAATACAACTGAATGACATGGATTATGATATGGATGTGTAGCATGAAAATTTCATGTAATGTGATCTTAACATGCCTATTCCCAACTCGTCCTCCGTAAACCTTAGTGAGATCAAACTATACATAAATTAGAGTGTGAATACCAAGAACTTTATTTTTACAGAAAATAACCTTAAAATATCTATAAAGCAAAATGACTGAAAAATATGTCTATATGAAAAAAGAGCATCTAAAAATAAAATACAAACTCGCACTAGAATTGAATGTCCTCAACTGATATGACACCCATGTGAGCAGTGTGCTCATGAAACACCTTGGGTGGCAATCCCTTGGTAAGCGGATCCGCAATCATGGAGTTTGTTACGATGTACTCTATAGACAACTATCTACTCTAAACTTTTTCTTTAACAACCAGGAACTTGATGTCTATGAACTTTGACTTTGTCGAGCTCCTGTTGTTATTAGAATAAATAACTGCTGATTTATTATCACAAAATATCCTTAGTGGTCTCTAAATATTGTCCACTATGCACAGCCCCGTGACAAAATTCCTCAACCATGTTCCGTGATTGGACGCCTCATAACAAGCTATCAACTCTGCTGCCATGGTAGAAGAGGTTATAAGAGACTGTTTAGCACTCTTCCAGGAGACAACACCTCCAGCAAGCAGAAAAATATAGTCTGACGTAGATCTCATACTATCTTGGCATCCAGCAAAATCAGAGTCAGTATATCCAATGATCTCAATCTGATCAAACCTTCGAAACGCGAACATGTAATCTTTTATTCTCTTTACTACAAGACTCGTTTAGCTGCTTTCCAATGGCCTATGCCTGGATTACTTAAGTATCTTCCCAACATCCCAGTCACGTACGCAATATCAGGACGTGTACAAACTTGAGCATACATTAGACTCCCCACAACCAAGGCATAGTGAATCTTCTGCATTTCGTTTTCATCAAAATCATTTTTAGGGCACTGATTGAGACCCAACTTGTCTCCCTTAGCTACAGGGGTATTACCTGGTTTACAGTCTTACATGCCATATCTTTTAAGGACCTTTTCGATATAGATCTTTTGTGATAATCCTAGAATACCCTGAGAACGATCTCGGTGTATTTGGATTCCTAATACAAAAGAGGTTTCACCAAGATATTTCATCTCAATATTCTTAGCCAGAAATCTCTTGGTGTCGTGCAATAAGCCTATATCGTTGCTGGCAAGCAAAATTTCATCCACATATAAAACCAGAAAAATATGGTTGCTCCCACAAAACTTATGGTATATACAATCATCGACTAAATTCATCTCAAAACCGAACGAGATGATCACTTGATGAAATTTGAAATACCATTGTCGAGATGCCTGTTTGAGTCCATAAATGGATTTCTGAAGTTTGAAAACCATATTCTTTGGGTCTCCTGATACAAAATTTTTTGTTGCATCATATGTATCATCTCTTCAATGTCACTATTGAGAAACGTTGTCTTTACATCCATCTGATGCAGCTCAAGATTGAAATGTGCTACTAATGCCATTATAATCCCGAAAGAGACTTTGGTAGAAACCGAAGAGAAAGTCTTTTATAATCAATGCCTTCTTTCTGTGTAAAGCTCTTTGCGACAAGACGAGCCTTGTATCTTTACACGTTACCTTTTGAATCCCTCTTGGTCCTAAAAATCCATTTACAACCAATGGGTTTCGCACCTTCTGTTAATGAAACAAGATGCCACACATCATTGTCCTTCATGGATTTAATTTCATCATTCATGACATCGGATCCACTTTTGAGAGTTAGAGCTTTCCATGGCTTGACGGAAGTTGATCGGATCATCTTCCATCACACCAATGTCAACCTCATGCTCTTAAAAAAATACAATGTAATCATGGCACTGCACTTCTTCTCTTTCTAGTGGATCTTCTTATTGGCATAGGTTCTTGAGGTGCTAGAGTTTGTTCTTCCGGAACAATCTCTTGAATGGGAGGTTCTCTGATATTGTCTTGATGTGTTGTGTCATGAGTAATGTCGGGGACACAGTACTAATCAATGCTAATAACACATGTGGGAATATCAACATATTCCTCCTAAAGAACAAAATCCTGAACCGTATCTCCCCCTACAAACTCAGCATCCTCAAAGAACCGGGCATTTCCTGTCTAAAAAATCAACCTGGTTGTGGGATCATAAAACTTGTACCCCCTGGATCTTTCAGAGTATCCAACAAAATAACAACTCACCGTCCGTAAGTCCAATTTATTTTCATTAGGCTTATATGGCCTTGCCTCAGATGGACATCCCCAAACGTGTACATGCCTTAGACTAGGTTTTTTGCCGGTCCAAAGCTCATATGGGGTTTTGGAAGTCGCTTTAGTTGGATCTCTGTTAAGGATATATGCTGCAGCCTTAAGTGCTTCACCCAAGAGTGATTCTGGTAAGGTCGAATGACTAATCATACTCCTGACCATGTCCTTAAACATTCTATTTCGTCTTTCAGCAACACCATTCATAGTGGGCAAACCCGGCATAGTGTACTGTGGGACGATACCGCATTCCTCTAGGAATTTAGCAAACAATCCTCGTTGTTCACCTGAACCATCATATCTGCCATAGTACTCACCACCACGGTCAGATCTGACGCTTTTAATCCTTTTGTTGAGTTGATTCTCAACTTCAGCCTTAAAATTTTTGAACACGTCCAATGACTGTGACTTTTCATGAATGTGATATATGTAGTCATATCTAGAGTAATCGTTCAAGAACGTTATAAAATACTGTTGACCATTCCAAGCCACTGAAGAGAATGGCCCACAAATATCCATATGAATAAGTTCTAAGATGTCCTGAGTCCTATTGGCTTCAAATCTCCTTTTATTGGTTTGTTTTCCCTTTATGCAATTAACACAAACGTCAAAATCTATAAAATCAAAGAGATCAAAAATTTCATCTGACACAAGTCTCTCTATTCTCTGTCTGGAAATGTGACCTAATCTATTATGCCATAACGTAACTGAATTCTCACTGGTTAATTTTCTTTTAGTACCTCGTGTACTTAATTGTAGGGATTCTTTAAATGAAGCAATTGTTTCAAGTAAATAAAGATGATCATATCCTGATAAAAATTGGAACCAACTGGAACCGAATCACGAAACAAGCCAAATTTTCCATTTCTAAAAGAACAAACATTTAAAGGACGGTATAATAAAAGTTTTTTCAAGATCCAAATAATGTCCAATTTTTAATTATAATCTAAATTTTCCTATTGCTTCAACCTCAGCCGTTCTGCCATCGCCCACGTAGATAAATCTTTCAGCATCATTTGGCTTTCGGCAATTCAGGCAACCTTGCATAGACACATTGGTATGAGTTGTTGCACCAGAATCTACCCGCCACGTGTGTCTAAGAACCGAACTTAAATTAACCTCAGAACAAACCAAATTAAGAAGCATACCTTTCTTAGCACGCCAAGCATGATAGTTGGTGCATTGCTGCTTCCTATGTCCTTCATCTCCACAGAAGAAACAACCATTACCTTCTGAGTTTACCGGTTTCTTTTGTTGTTTCTTGTGCGGTGCTGTATCTGCAGCTTCCTTATCCTTTTTTCTTTTCTTTCCCTTGCCCTTATCATTAAAGGTAGAGGCCAGGTAAGCAATTTCTGTCTCATCCCGTTTCACTCTTTCCTCTTCCTGAATACAATGTGAGATGAGCTCATTCAGAGACCAAGTCTCTTTCTGACAATTATAGCTCACCTTAAGCTGCTAAACTGTGCCGGAAAGGATATCAAAACCAAATACACAAGCAAGTTCTCAGAGAGTTCAAGCCTCAATGCTTTTAACCTTGAAATAATGTGAGACATTTCCATAATGTATTCCCTGATATTACATTTACCTTTATACCTTTTTTAAATTAAGTCTGACAAGAGCATACCGATTTCTGCATTTTCGTTCTTGACAAATCTCTTTTCAATGTATACAAGGAAATCCTTAGTTGTATTTATCTTTTCTAATATAGTGCCCCTGAATACTTCTGGAATAGACTTCTTCATGATCGTCATACACATGCGATTTGATCTCTCCCACCTTTCCATCTCCCTCTTATCATCAGAGCTACTTTTATCTGTAAGAGGTGCAGGAGAATTAGTCATTAACGCAAAATCAAGATCCATGACTCCAAGAACTATCAAGAGATTATCTTTCCAGGACTTGAAGTTCGAGCTATTTAGAACTAGAATTGAATTGATGTTCTCTGTGATACTAGCAGGAGTAATAGTTGAACATAGAACAATAAATAAAATAAGCGCACATAAATTCTGAATAACAATAATAATTCAAAAAATAGTAACAAATAACTCATCTCAAGACACCGGGCACTCCAATAATATTATGACTTTGGCCAAAATTATTAACTTGTAAAGTGATGTCTTGGTGTAGTGATCGAACACTGATGATAAATAACATGTCAAACAAGAAATCTTCCTTTAGGCTGATTTATTGTTCACATGTAAAAACTGAATAATCATCACGTATTTATTATCACAGAAGCACGTGTAATTCTGTCAAATAATTATCTTTCTTTGGGCCGATAAATATTCACATAAGTTACACGCATACATAACCTTTTATACTTCAAGACAAACCAATTTTCATAAGAGAGATCACTTTGGCGACATATTGCTTCAACTAATTCATCTTAAAATATATATAACATACTAATGTTCGAATTTAAAATTATACTAAATTTAAACCTTAAATTAATTGATAAACAATTAATTTTATGATTTTTTAAAATTGTTTTGAAAATATTTTAACAAAAAAACTGAAAGTAATCAAAACAATCCATTTGATAATCCTAAAAAATTGTTTTGAAATTATTATAACCCAAAAAACTGAAAATAATAAAAACAATCTATTTTCAAAGTTCTTAAATTAAAAAAAATTACGATCCTTAAAAAATTAATTTAAAAATTGATTCATAAAATTAATCAAGAATTAAAAAAAATAAAAATAAAAAATCATCAGCCCTCCCAAAATTGGCGGTGGGCAAAGCCCACAACCTTCCTTAATGGTTGTGGGCTTCACCCACAACCTATGTCTGATGATTGTGGGCTAGCCCACAGTCATTTGGATTTTTTTTACTGTTCATGGGTCGGATCAACCCAACCTGTGTCCAACCCTAGACTTTCCCAGACAGTTGCGGCCGAGGCTGCGATTTTCTTTGCCGGCCCCGCCAAATCACCGCGCCGATCAACTTTAACCGGTGATGGTGAGGCCGCCTTCCGGTTGTTCAAAAAACAAACAAAAATGCCGAAAAAATTGTTCTCAAATCTAATACATTGTCAAACAAATATTAAATCGGATACCGAAACATAAACACACAAAAACACCTATAATCATGGATCTAGAACTTAATAGATCAATTCTCAATGATTCAACATGAGTTGCTCTGATACAATTGTTAAATTTAAAATCATTTTGGTGTAAACCGTATTACAATAAAACCCAAGATCTTATATTGAACACATCAATAATCAAAACAATTATAGAGCGGAAGCGTACCTGAATCTATGATGATAGATTGTTGTTTAGAACTGAGCGGTTGACCTTCCAGATCTACACGATTATCTGAGAATCCATTTTGGATAAAGTCTCTCAATTTTCTCTCTAACGATGGGATATTAGGGATAATAGAATGATTTTTCGTTATCGTGTGACCTGAGAATCATAACCACTTATAGATAATTCATCTTTTAGTATTTTTATTTTAATCCATCATAAAAATAGAAATTACCCTTAAGTCTTTATACATTAAAGGGTGCACAAACTATCATACATTAAAACCTCAATTATTCAAACCTTAATAGTTCACTTTAATTGGGTCTAATTTTATTTGACAGTTTAAAACACATAATTATTTTACAAATAAGTTTCATGTTAGCTTAAAGATCTAACATTGAACTCTGAAGTTAATTCTAGTTCTTCCTCCGGGCGTGGCAACAGAACGTTGGTGGTGGCGAAAGTTGTGGAATCTCCCTTTGCCGGACAAATTTAAAATCTTATATGTGGAGGGCCTCCTGGGACATTATCTCGACATGTTTAAATCTTTTTAGAAGAAACGTGAAGCGTTCAGGGAGGTGCGGGTCTTATGGAGGCGGACTCAACCATTCACGTGCTCTTTTTCTGTCCAATGGTGAGCTTGATTCGGTCTTGGTCCATGGTGGATTTCATTGCTCGTTTCTTTCCTTCTCGTTGTCCTTGGCTTTTAAGAGGGTTGTGATTTGTTGGAGTCTTTTGTTCTTTAAGAACGTGTGTTGAATGTGAGGGATGTTGTGACCCTTCTAACCTCTCCAAATGGGTCGATAATTCATTGCTGATTTCAATAATCCTAATGAGGTTCCCTTCTGTTGCTTGGGTGTTACCACTGCCGAGTTGTTTGAAGCTCAATGTGGATAATGCTACCAGTAAGATGTCGAGTTCAGGGGCAGGTGGCCTTTTCAAAATCACCGGGAAGGTGTTTGGGCTTTTGATCGACGCTAGGAGGGGCACTCCTCACATCTTCTGTCTGAAACGTTGGATTTGTTGGAGGATAACCTTTGGCTACGGCTTGGGGTCTAGCAGTTTTCAAGTTGAGTCTGACAATCCTTAGACCTCCCCAATCTTTGCTGATGTTGTTCAATTTAAGTCGCTTTAATTGTTTAGCTTGTTTCAGAAAAAGTTGTATTTCGTAAAAAAAAAAACAAAAGAAAAACAGATTCACCCCGTGGATTATGAAAACAAATTAGACAATAGGCTATTCTCACTGCTGCAGCGTCACATTCGAGAGAATAAATGTTCTTGTATAATTCAAAATCCAAAAAACTTCAAGAAGGAATTTTCCGAAAGTTTCCTATCATAGTATTAGGGGTGAACAAATTGATACCGAACCGGACCGAAAATAATCGGCTCGGTCGGTTCTGTAAGGTACTTCGATTCAGTTCGGTTTGATATTTCTGACGAACCGAATGGGCGGCGCAACCTGAGCTTTTGATTGCAAGATCATGGAACTTGAGGCATGTGGACTCCACATTGTGGCGGCACTGTCGCCGCTGAAGGAAAGGCCTGATGGACGAATGTTATGTTTTTTCTTACCAATTTCTTTCTGTTTGCTTTCAATTTGAAATTGACAATTTCTTCAGTTTTTCTTGATTTCAATTCTTCAGTTTCTTCTTGATTTCAATTTCTTCATTTACTGCTTGATTTCAATATTTTGGTTTCAAATTCTTCAACTTCAACTTCTGTAAAGATGCCATCGAACTATCGAATCGAACCGAACTGTGACTTGTAAAATTCACGGTTTAGTTTGGTTTAGATTATAGGTTAACCGATAGTTTCAGTTCAATTAGATTTTCTCCTAAAAAACCGAAAGAACCGTAAACACCCTACATAAGATGAATAGATTGCGATCAAATGACACCCATCATTTGATAAATATTTAGTGAAATTAGGAAATGACCAAACCTGAAGAAAGAGTACATGACTACACACTATAGTTCTAGAGCTCAGTATTTCATGGTATCTGTAGAGCAAAGTCATTACACAAGAGGCATCATGGATCCAAACCAGAAAACATAGAAAATCAAATATTAACAAAAAAAGAAAGTTTACTCAACAAACTGCGACAGTTTCCGATTCATCTACTTTTTCTTCTTAATCACAAGCTAGACGGTGCCAAAATAATATTAGCCAATGACAGGATTCAGTATCTATAGTCCTCCGCATGATTCACGAGACTGCTACTCCTCCGAGACTTATCAGCCTACAAAACAACAGACGAATATTTGAATAGCTTGAGCTTACTTACAGATAAATCCTTATCATTATAATCAATATTACCCTTGAGAACGAAGAAAATGATTTTAAGTCTCTAGTCCTTTTTTACGAGGGAAAAGACTAAGTCGTCATTTTATATGAAAAAATTTCTCCTGAACTCTGTGTCTGCTTGACCATGATCTAGCAACTCTAGCCAAAATATTTTGCTAGACTACCGTCTACAAGTGTTATTCTCAACGTTAGAATGCTAGACCAGAGTCTAACAGAAAACTTTTGCTAGACCAATGGGTGACCTAGTCTTCTTTTTATAAGAAACAAAAATCATACTTATAAGAAATATTTACAAAGAATTCGAAGGATGAGCAAACCAACCAAACGCCTCAAAGTAAACCAAAACACAACTCAGTCCTTACAAACGGCCATCCAATTAGCATTTATCAAAACCAAATGAATGCTCTTAAACCAGTTTGTAGGTGACATCCAAAGAGAGAGAAAAAAAATGAATCTTTTCCCACAAAGAAACTAAGTCCTCTGACAAAACTTCAAAAATCCTCCTACAAGGGGAATGTTTGACGTTTCTTGTATAAAAGACGACATTTCATTAAAAACTAAATTGAGGTCCTCATTTTGTTTTTTCTTTTTCTCAGTGGTCTATCTATTGCAATTCCCGAAGAAGATTATTGGTATAATTTAAATGAAAGCAGGAGTCAGATGATGTGCATAGTGCATACCCTATTTATCAAATTCTGGAATTCATCTGTACCATGCTCTTCGATGTACTTCTCCGCAGCAGTGAGAACATCATCAGGCTTGCCGAAGACATCCTTCATCTTTGGAACATACCAAATGTTAACTGTCTGTTGGTTGACAAACATCGGTCTCACAAATCGCTCGTAAACATATGCTGCTCCACTAAAATACGGAATGACCAACCAGCAGGTCAAAATCAGCTTTGCATACGGCCAGACTGGGATCCTGCCACATTAATTTAGAAGATTTCAGCATCTGCTCAAGTTTCTGATTGATTCTTACAAAAAAAAAATTCCAAAAGAGTGCAATTATGTATTTGTAGTACGAAAGCAGTCGCATGAACCAAAATCACTTGAATGAAAGGTCAAAAGCATTTATTTAGGAATTTTAGGCAAAGGAAAATATTGAAGAACAAAAGCATTAGAGAGTAGATTATATAGCCTGTCTGCCAAAGGTTCTCACTGCAATCATTTTCTTCACAAACCATTCATTGCAAATCAGATACGTTGCAAGTCCAGAAGAGACACCGATGGATAAAACAGAGTTTTCAATGAAAGTGTACGTCAGATGCCTACAGTAACTACACAAAACCAACAACTTTCCAATTTAGAACGGTAAACAAGATTAATTTTGATCGAAATAACATAACATCTGCCAGTAAAATTTAAAACAAAACTGGGTTTCTTGAGATTGCAACAAGTGAGTATAAACTGTTAGTATTGATACTAAAGACAGGAAATTTAGAAGTTCCAAGCCATTATTCAATTTCCACACTCCACGTCTTGTACAACAATTCCATTCGACAATAAAAAGACCAACCTAAATGGAAATTAACAATTCTATTAGAGAATGAAATTAATTTATGAAACATAATGTAAGAAAGGGAAAGATTTTACAGTATATCTCTGAACTGAAGCAGTAATTACCATTCGATGACCTTGGCGAAAGTGAGCTCGAGGAGAGTTATCATAGAATATAAAACCCAGTAAGTAAGCCATTGCTGATCGTCCACGGGAGACTTGGTCTCAATAGCCCTAATTGAGGCATAACTGCCAAAGAAGCAAACCTCGAAGGCATGATTTCTAGCTATTTCTTTTAAATACAGTATAAAGTCTACATAAAAGTTTTACCCATGTAAATGAAATGACAGAGGCAGCTCAAATCACATAAGAAAGTTTAAGGAAGCCAAGTAAGAAGTTCAATTATAAAGGGAAAAGAGCTAGAATCCACTTACAGAGGATAAACAAGACTGACTAGCGGCCTGTCAATGAACAGATAAATCAAATTAGGGGGTAGCACTAATCACCAACGCACACGCATTAATTACTAAAACAAACAAAAGAAAATGGTAAAAACATAGACGTTTACAATAGTTTCGGGCCTGTTCAAAATTTGTTTAGAATCAATCAATTTTCCATTCCGTTAGTGGGATTTTACCAGGAAGCGCTTGTACAGTACAAACTCATCTAGAGGAAAATCTAGGTTTTTTGGGGAGAAATGAAAGCAGACTCGTGAAAAGTAGGACGAGAGAGGGGGGGGGGCAGACATACCCAGCAAGAACATCGAAGTTTCTGAGGACCACCTTGAAGAAACTCCCAGCCCCAGATCCCATTTCCGAGATTTTCGCCCCCCAAGAGCTGCAATGCCTCTGTTGCTCCTTCCTCCTGATCTTACCTTTTTCGCAAGAAGTAAAATCCACAGCTTTACAGTTTTTGACAATTACCTTGTCCTGCTACGAGTTCTGTAACTTAGAGAGAGGGAGAGAGCTAAAAGCTGGCACTGTCTTTGTCCTTGGGAAAGCACGAGAATCAGCACCGAGGAAAATTCCAGCGCACTAAAAACGTCTTGGAGAAGCCATTTTGTGCTTTTGAAAAGCACAAGTCTAATCTCTCCTTCGAGCTCAATAAACTTTAGCCATTATAATTTAGGAAAAATTATTCCTTAAATTACAAGTGTTATGTCACATCAAATAAGTCTGGGATAAAAAAAAGTTTAGGAGAGGGAGACTGATCTCACATGATCAGTTATAAGGGAGTTCGGGTAGCACAGACATCAGCATATGTGAGAACATTAATGGAATTTGTGAGGAGAATTTGGTTAACCTCGAATACTAAGGTCATCAATCATCGCGGCAGGGTGTCAAATTACCCTATGATAGATCACTTTGAAGGTATGTTAACATTTAATGTCCGCCGTTTTATGTCAAAGGTCGCCTCCTTTGACAAACCTCGTGTCTCGGGAGACTTCCCCAGCACACTCCCAAGACTTCCTTGAAACACTTTCTCCACAGGACTGTAGGTATAAATATCTACATCTACTGAGGGAATAGGTATGACATTTCTCCCCTAAAGAAACTATGTCAAAATAATATCAGGATATTGACTTAGGCATCAGAGGCTCTTAGGCTAGGCAACCACCCCCCTTGATTTTCCTCGTCTTTGAGTTCTTTGTTTGTGTTTTGCAGAATCTAGGGTCAATGGGAACTCCATGCTAGGAGATGATTAGATGTAAACCCATTGTTGAACTTTTCGGTACAAACACATCCCTTATATTTTACTCTTCATAACACATTAGTCCAACCCTAACAAAGAGTTTTACACCACTCTTAAATGGACATCAAAATTATCCAAAACACCCTTGACCATTTTCAAAATCACAAATTTGTCCTTAACAAAGCCCAAATAAAACAAAACAGGAATAAAATTGAAGTTGTGAATATTATTTTTCTAGATAAGAAAAAGCTCATTCAGAGATCTTTGGCTGTATTAGGTAGGCATCGGTGGAGGAGAAGGCGAACTGTTGCAGATCGATTTTCTTTCGAAATTACAAAAAACCTCTCATCTTGGACTTGATTCCTCTTGGCTACTTTAACAGTAAAGAAATGGGTTTGGGGCATATTTTGGACATAATTCTTCTCATCTTGGACATGGACAAGTTTTCAGTTACTTTATGATTTAGAGAATTTCTTTAGTGTATATCTTTCAAACTTTTAGTTACTTTAAAAACTTTCCCCAAAACTACCCTAGATGACATGTTTTGGCATTCAAATTCCTTTTATGAATCTAGAACTCCAAAGTTGTCGTGAGAGTGAGACTCAGACGACGGTGCTAGCAATTGTTCAGTCGATGGAGCTTGCAGAAACTCAGTCGCGCTGTTTGTAAAGGATTTTTTTCCTCCACATCAATGAATCTTGTTAATGATTAGTGAGAAATGAACAAGAGAATAGAGAGAGAGAGAGAGAGAGTAGTCAACGCACAGTAATTTTTTAAGTTATGTAGGTGATTGGATTCCCTTTTTTCATTACTCAAGCCTTTATAGGCTACTGGGTGTAAACAGAATAACAATTTTGTCAATAAAATAGTAAAAGAAGCGGAATGGTCACCCTTTCCCCTATGGGAGGGGAATGATCCCTTTCTCCTATATTTTTTGAGGCTATATTATACCCATAGGATCCCACCCATACTTGTTGAATATTTTGTCAGGTGTGAGACCCTTCACTCCATCAACTCCTCTTAGCTACCTCATCCCCTAGCCTTTCAGTTGCCAAATTAGCCACAGTCGTGTGGTCTTTTCTCGTGACTAAGATCTCCTCCTTCTCGTTCTTGTACGGAGATCTAATCACTACTTCTCGGTTGACCTTTTTCGTTCACGTCGTATGGTGCACGTTTTATGCTATTCATTTGCCTCTCATTACATTCAATGAAATTCAATTTGTCGAAGTGTAATGAATGCATTCTACACGTATCTTGACAGGGAATTGGCGGCTTCATCCTTTTTCATCTTTTTACTCCTGCAAACATCAATAGCGCACAGAAAAAATAGGTACATTAGATTATAAAAATGTGTCATTATTGCCTTGTCTGACGCGTTTCTTGGGAATGTCATTTTGTCTCATGTATGGTTCCTCCTTTGTGAACTCAATTCTCGGTGCAAATCGTGTATTTTTAGAACACGCTCATAGTTATTACGCGTGTCGCTTCACCTCCTCGCTCATGGTTGGTACGAGTTTTCAATACATGTCTCATTCTCTTTCCAACTGTCATTTCATCATTATCTTGTTCGAATGATGGGCGACATTGTCATTTTAAATGTCCCATCCCTATGTGCCTACTGCACTTCCATGCCTTTTCTTTTTCAGAATTGATTGTGTTTCATTTTTCTTTCAAATCCGTAAATTGAATTCCATTCCATTTTCACGTCTGTAGAGTCTTTTTAAAGTGTTTGTCTTCCTCATTTCGCTTCTGCGCACACTCCGTCCCATGTAAGTCTCATTTCTTTTCCTTTATTTTTGCTCATTTTATGTTCATTTCTTCTTCTCGGGGGTTTCTTTGTCAATTATGGGAGAGACAGCGTTTAAGGTCACTGTTCCATTGGTTAGGAAGCGGGGCGAGTTCAACCACTTTATGGACCGTTATAGAGACACCTTTCCCTCAGATGTCGTTTACAGTTCTCGGGACGGGGTACCTAGGTCTTTCCCTTGCAATCCTCCGTATCAAATTACCCCGAACCTTATGTATATAGCTTTATGATTAAAACTCCCATTATTCCCCCTCTTTCGAGAATTTTTTGGCACTTTGTATCTCGCCCCCTCCCAATACTCCTAACATATATAGAGTTCTTTCAGGGGTATAAGCTTTAAACAGGAGGCATAACCCTCAACATAGGTGTAGATGAAATTCATGTCGCGTACATTTTTAAGAAGCGAGCGCGTCTTACTACTTGGCTCCCCATGCTAGTGAGAAACGGGGAGGTCTAATCACTAATCTCCCGGGGGTAAAGGCTCAGAAGATGGGACCCTCCAGATTGGGAGAACTGGGGTGGTGATGGCCGCTGGATTGTCCCCAGGATCTGGGGGTCTTTCAGTAAGTAGTCAAAGCTCCAATCTCTCCTTTTCCTTTCTCTTTTCTCTTTTCTCTTTTCTTCTTTCTTCTTCATTTTTTTGCTAACCCTTTTCTTTTTTTGTGCAGATAAGAATTTAAGCAGAATGTCTTTCATCCCCAAAGACATATCCACACGGCTCTCCGCTGCCTATCGCTTCCCAAAGTAGGATTGGAGAGATCACTTTGATCCAAGGAGGTAGATCGACGTTGCCTACATCCCCACTGTCGTAGTAGACGTCGCTCTCCTTCTTCCACTTCAGAGATTCCCTAGGCCATCCTCATTCCTTCTTTCCGCAACTTCATGGTGTCTAATTCTTCCAGGTCCAAGTGGGAGGAAGAGGAAGAACATGAAGAAGGAAGAGAACGAGAAGTAGAGCGGAAAGAAGTCGAAGATCAAGAAGTGTTATTCCGCTTTTCTCACGAGCAATTGGAGATGTCAAAGCGCCTCTGGAGAAACTTATGGGGAATTGTTGGCGGGGAGAGGAACGTCCACCTGAGGGCAAAGGATACTAACACCTTCGGTAGCGTCCTCAATGCTGCTGTAGTGCCAACTCCCGCTCTCGTTCCTGTTGTCGTTCCACCCACTGCCTCATTTGATCATCCCGCCCATATAGTCAATGTATTTTCTCCCCCTCCTCCCCCATCTGCTTGGAGGCCAGCTCTTCATCAGTTGATTCTCGAGGGATGCTTGAGGAGACTGACATCTCAAGATGGCGTCGTTATACGATGGCTCCACCCGTTCTGGCTTTCGTGACCTTTTTGAAGGATCCATGTTCTTCACATACGATCGTGAACGGGATCAGGTCTGACGTGGACATGGATACCTTCCGCCAGATGTTTGTTACCGACAACATCGTCGGCCTTAGTCATTATGCAGGTGACTTTTTAATTTCTTTGATTTAATCTTTTTGCTCTTTTGGTAAGAACCCATTGGGCGACCTACCCTAGGAACCCTTGGATCAACGAACAAGAAGAAAATCAGAAGCTAAGAAACAAATCAAAGTTGATCAGATTAGAACCCTAAGGAAAACTAAGTCCCCAATCTTGAGACGCCATCCCTTGATAAGTCAAAATTATGTATTCTACCAAGAACACAAGAACGAAAAGTAAAAGCTTGTTGAATAATATTAATGACTAAAAAAGTGTCTGATTTTACATCATTTGAGCCTTTATATAGTGACCCTAAAATGAAATAAGCATAAAATAAATAAAAATAAAATAAAATAAACCCAAAACTCATAAAACACATAAAGATAAGTGATTATCATTGGTGACGCCTTAGAATCTTCTAGAACAACCACTTCGTCATGCACGTCTATGATTTTGACTTGCAAAGCCTCTTTCATCCATTTAGCTCAAGTCATTAGACCGCCAATTCCTTGTAATGGATCTTGCGAGTCTTCAGAAATAACATCTTGATCCCCATCATTCCATCCCTCTTCAAAAGGATTCGTCCTCGAATCACCTACATCAAACAAAGATAAATCAGCCACATTAAAAGTTACACTAACATTACCATAGTTGCTTAGTAAATCTAGCTTGTAGGCGTTATCATTGATTCGTTCCAAGACTTGAAAAGTTCCATTTCCTCTAGGCTGCAATTTCGATTTCCTTTGTGTAGGAAACCTCTCCTTACGCACGTGCACACAAACTCAATCTCCAAGTTGAAAAACAACGTGTAAACGCCCCTTATTGGCTTGCTTAGCATATGTTCATTCTTCCTCTCAATGTCAGCCCGCACCTTGGTATGTAAATCTTTCACAAAATCTACATGTTTCTTACCATCTAGATTAGCATGCTCATTAGTAGGTAAAGGTAAAATATCCATCAGAGTTAAATGGTTAAAACCATAAACAACTTCAAAACATGAAAATGAAGTAGTAGAATGAACAGATCTGTTATATGCAAACTCAATGTGTGACAAACACTTTTTCCAGTGTTTTAAGTTCTTTTGTATGACAGTACACAACAAAGTAGTGAGTGTCATATTAACTACTTCAGGTTATCCATCCATTTGAGGATGTGCAACAATAGAAAACAAGAGCTTAATTTCTAATTTGCTCCACAAAGTGCGTAAAAAAATACTTAAAAACTTAACATCTCTATCACTAACAATTTTTTTAGACAAACCATGCAATCGAACGACTTCTTTAAAGAACAAGTCAGTGAATGTGTTGCGATCTTGGATTTAGAGCATGTAATGAAATAAGTTATTTTACTAAACCTATCAAAAACAACAAATATCTTATCCTTACCAATTTGAAACCTTGATAATCCTAAAACAAAATCCATAGAAATATCAATCCAAGTTTGGTTAGGCTTAGGTAAAGGGGTGTATATGCCATACAGTTTAATTTTAGATTTTGCTTCTCTACATGTAATGCACTTATCACACATAGATTGCGCAACATGGTTTATATTAGACCAATAAAAATTCTCACATAGTATATCTAGAATCTTAAGCACACCAAAATGCCAAATCAAACCACCCCCATGAGTTTTCCTAATTAGTAACTCACAAATAGAACAAATTGACACACATAATTTATCTTTCTTGAATAAAAATTCTTCATGCCTATAAGAATCACCAAACGCACACTTATCATATGAAATCCATGCTTGGCTAAAATCTAAATCAGTAGCATACAAATCTTTTAGCAATTCAAGACCAAGCAATTTAGTTTCCAAAGAAGTAAGTAATGTGTACCTCCTAGACAATGCATCAGCCACAATGTTTTCCATCCCATGTTTGTATTTGATTATGTACGAAAATGTTTCGAAGAACACCGGCCACTTAGTGTGTCTTTTGTCAAGCTCTCATTATCAGAGTCAACCATAAATTCCCTCGACCACAAGTATTGTTGCCACGTTTGAAGCTCCACATTTGCATTCTTAGGTGTAAGCCAATATCTTATCACCTCAACCTTTTCCTCAAGAAATATATCATCATCATTCTGCAAAAGAGAAACAAAAGAACTAGGAAAAACTTGCTCTAGTTCATTAATGTATAAAAGGCCTCTTTGTACAAAGGAAAAATCATTGGTTGACATGAAAAATTACTCTTTTACCTCGTTTATTTTTTTCATAGAAATTGATTTTTTTTCTCTCGTTCTAAGTATGGCTAAAATGCACTTTTTTTCTTTTTCGTCAATTTCTTTCCTCTCAATTTCTTTTCACTCATTTTCTTTTTGCTCATTTTCTTCTCTCAATCTTTTTTCACTCATTTTCTTTTCTTTCAATCTCTTTTCTCTCATTGTCTTTTCTCTCATTTTCTTTTCTCTCGATTTCTTTTCTCTTATTTTCTTCTCTCATCCACACTCTTGGAACCTTGAGTCAACCTCTTCAATTTTCTTGACAAATCCTTATAGTAGTGGTTAGGTATAAACCTCTTCCACATAACCACTTTCATCTCCTCCCAAGTGCGAAGAGTTCTCTCTCCATTCCTTTTTTTAGTTAGAACTAATTGATGCCACCAAATACTCGCATAATCAGCGAACTCCATGACTGCCAATTTGACTTTCTTATCTTCTAAATATTTATGATAGTCAAACACATGTTCAACTTTTCTTTCCCACTCTAAATACAACTATGGATCATTCTTCCCTTGGAACGTAGGGATTGTCATTTTAATTATTACCAGACTTTTATCCCTATTTTCTGTATTACTCTTTCTCCTCCTTGAACTAGTATCCCACCATCAGAATATTCATCCTCCTCTTCCTCCAACAAACATCTTGTATTGGATCTTGAACCAACACATGATTGCAAACAATCAAATCTCGCATTCAGCAACTTCAATTAATCATTAAATGACTTCATAAACATCTTCATGTCGATATTTTTTAGTTCTCCGCCGCTACTCATGTTAACAATCTAAAAAATATAAGGATTGTTGTTCCTCACACACTCCCTCACGTGTTTACACTCAAATCATATTATTAGCACTCGTTTTACACGTGTTTCACTCTATTTTGGCTTTTTATCAAGATGATATCACCACTCTTACCTTTTACCACTCAACCTAGCCCCTTTATGTTCTTAACAGAATAAAAAATTAACAAATCTTAAGGTACAATCTGTTATATGGTGACAAATCTCAAAAAATCAAAACCTTAAAAACTTAGCTGAATAAAATGAGAATAGAAAGAAATAAATTAACATTAAGGAGCCAAGAAAATAAGAAAACTTCAAAAGGAAGCAAAACACATGTGAAATAATTCACTAGAATACTCAATTGATGAATGAAGAAGCAAGAAAAATAAAGCAGCCTTCTATCTCCAACAATCTTCTTTCTTTTTTTTCTTTTTTCTTTTTTTCTATTTTCTATTTTTGTTTTTAAGATAAATAGCTACTGGAAAAAATGTAAATTCAAATTCAAATAAAATTCAAATTTAAATTTGAATTAAAGAAAAGGATAATGATAATAGAAAATGATAAGATAAACAGATAAGGATAACAGAAAATAAAGATAGATACAAGATATGGATAAGATGGTGGTAAGATGATAAAATTAAAAGATGATAAGATGATAAGATTAAAAGATGATAAGATGATAAGATGGGATGATGAGATGATAAGATGAGATGATATGATGATAAGATGAGATGATAAATGAGATGATACGATGATACGATAGAGATAAGATGCGATAAATAATAAAAATTTCGAAATTCAAAATTCTAAGTTTAAAGTTTCAAATTTTTGGGTAAAACTGCACAGAAATTTAAAGATCTCGGAAATAGGTGAAAATAAAGAAATTTGGCTTCAAAATTTGAAAGAACTTTGTAGGGAACGAAAATCAATTCGATTTGATATGCAATAATGCTTGTTTTCCTTCTGAATCAAAAGTTATAGTTATTTTAAGTTTAGCCTTATAAAATCACACGAAAAAGACTAGATTTTGTTTTGTTTTGTTTTTTTCTAGAAGATAGATAACCTGTTTCCAGAAACCAATACTCTGATACTAGTTGATAAGAACGTACTAGGCGACGTGCCCTAGGAGCCCTTGGATCAATGAACAAGAAACAAATCGGAAGCTAGGAAACAAATCGAAGTTGATCAGATTATAACCCTAAGGAAAACTAAGTCCTTAAAACCTCAATCTTAAGGTGCCACAAGGTTGATCGCTCCCTTTATAAGTCAAAATTATGTATTCTACCAAGAACACAAGAACGCAAAGCAAAAGCTCAGTGAATAATATTAATGACTAAAAAAGTATCTTATTTTACATCACATGAGCCTTTATATAGTGACCCTAAAATGAAATAAGCATAAAATAAATAAAAATAAAATAAACTAAACTCAAAACCTAAATGAGCCCAAAGTTCAAGACCCAACAAACAACCTAAAATAAACTTAAAACTCTATTTAAACCCAAAACCCATAAAGCACAAACAGTGAATTGGGTCTCATGTCATGGATTCTAATCCTTGTTCTTCCAAATCCAAGCCTTGCACATAAAGATAAGTGATTATCCTTGGTAACGCCTTAGAATCTTCTAGAACAGCCTCTTCGTCATGCACGTCCATGATTTTGACTTGTAAAGACTCTTTCATCCTTTTTGTTCTAGCTCGAGTCATTGGACCGCCAATTCCTTGTAATGGATCTTACAAGTCTTTGGAAATAGTATCTTGATCCTCATCATCTTTCCTTTATACTCTTCCGTTTACTAACATTTGGTGGTTTTTCGAAGGCTGTTACTTCTCGTTGAGCTCGAGATGGCGAGATTCAGGATGAAGATGCATGAGATCAATAAGTCTTATGGCACCATTATTGCTAAGAGGAATCATCTAGGGAAGGTGGAGGTCGAGCTCCGAGGGGTCGTCATCCGTCTCACTAAAGATTTGGACGTTGCTGCAGTTGAGCGTGCGAGTTTGTAGGAGTCTTTGTGAGAGTTAGAGAAGACTATCAAGATCAGTGATGAGAACTTATCCAATGTCGAAAGGAAGCTGATCGAGGAAAAGGAGAACTTATCGTCTGCATTGGCTGCTTTGGTTAAGGCTGGTGAGCGAGAAACTGAACTTGAGGCGGAGTACTATCACGTTGTTGATCAGGCTAAGGGTATGGCCTATAGTGCAAGTAACCGTGACGTAAAATCTGACAAGGATCCCCGCATGCCTCTCATTGACCTTCTCGATGACCCTGTCGGACCTGATCTGGTCGTTCCTACTATCGCTTTTGACTCTCCTGCAGAGGCCACTCCTGAAGACGAGCCTTAGTTAAGCTTCCTTGCAATTTACTTTTCCATGTACCTTTCTTTCCTTTTCTTTTTCTTTTTTTTTTGTATATTTCTGAAGTTTAATGAGAAGATCTTTCCATTTCACCATTTCTTCTATCAGCTTTCCTTTTTCAGTACTTCAAATGATCTTTTGCTTCTACTTTCTTTTGTCCTTTTCTCAAACACTTCGGCGAAAATTCAGAAAAATATTCTGGCAAGTGTTTCTTTTTTTCAAACGCTTGGTAAAAATTTTCTTATTTTTTGTCTGCTTCGAAAAGTAGACTTTGCCTTGGTTGATGCATGACGCAATAGAGCGGGCTTGTTCCCGTTTAGTCGAGCCGCCTCTTTTCACAGCTTTTTGATCTTGCCATTCCATTTGTTCCTCTTTTTTCGTCTGTCTTTAGAAGATTTTTTTAGGAGCAGGACCTAGGGAATGCTCCTATGGAGGTGATAAATGCTTGAAAATGCATTTGAATGGTTTAAAAATATCAAATTAAATTAGATTTTAATTAATATTTTCATGTAATTAACATAAAAATATTGTGATTTGAAAATACTTAATTTTAATTTAGTTTAAATTATTTTTCAGGAAAAATAAATAATTGGCTTAAGATTTCAAATGAAAGATATGGAAATTCATGAGAATAGCCTAAGAGAAAGAGCCTAAATGAAGAGTCCAAGTCAAAACCCAAGCTCAAGCCAAGCCGAGCCACCAATTCCTTTCCCCGCTATGTGTCGCTCTCTCAAGCATCCAGAGGAGCCGAGCCGAGCCATAAGCTGCCCCTTCCACTTTCTCTTCCAATGGGTCTCACTTACTTTATTGTTGACCAATCAGATTCTGACTTCATCACACCATTACTTTCTTGTCTTCCAAACCTGAGGTTTTCTTCGACCGAAGCATTACCGCGCCACCACGTGTCTCTCGACGACATGTGTGTTCCTTTGATTAAATAGCTTAGAGTTCGTTTTGAGGGGTATTTAGTGTGTAACTCTTCAAATTAAGCCATTTCAAATGCCTTTACTTCATTTCTACGCTTTTTTATTATTTTTTTATTATTTTTATTTTATTTTATAATATTTTGGCAACCCAAAAATACTATGAATTGAGCGTCTGGCCTTATGTTAATGCATCAAGTTTTTCTTTAATAAAATTATAGTGAAATTTAGTTTATCTTCTTCCTTTTCTTTTTCTTATTTTTCTCATACTTTTTTTTAGAATTTATGAGAAATGTTTAGCAAGATAGGTTAAATTCATTTGGTAAGGTTAGAGATGAAATTCTATGTATAGTTTCTTATTTGGATTTTGATTCTTAATGTTCTTCAAGTTTATAAATTTAAGTATATCATATTTCTTCTATCTTTTTCTTCAAATTATTTGTTAATATAATTGTGTTGTCAATTTCATATAAATTTAGTCAAGCACTTTTTATGTGGAATTTCCCACGATATAATTATATTGATAAAATTGTGTTTTGTTTGTGGAGGGGTGGACCATCTAGCTAAGGGTTACGTTGCTTACAATGAGATGAGAGGAGTTTAGGAGGAACAATGCAATGCTTTTGGAGCATATAAACTCTTCTATAACACATACAATCCTAGCTGGAGAAACCACCCAAATTTTAGTTGGAGAAATCTTAACCAAACACAACAATTGAGAGGACAATGGAGAAATGAGCACCAACCGCAAACACCAATTCCTTACTCTACTCCTCAATACAATGCTCAGACACCAATGAGTTCTCTTGAGACTTTACAAGCTTTTATGGAGGTGCAGAGCAAGACAAACTAGAAGTTTAAATCACTTTTCACTCAGGTGGTGGAGCTCTGGCTATTCATGAACATGGAAATTTTCCCTCCCAAGCCCAACAAAAGGGGAAACACATGGCACAAACATATAATCCTTATGGTCAAAATCTCAAAGAAGTCAATGCCATCACTACTCATAGTAAAGTTTTGGAAGGACCAACAACAAGTACTACCACTCTGAGTACTCCAATTGAAACCTCTAAGAATAATGAGCCAACTGAATCTCATGTTAAAGTTCCTTTCCCCCAAGCCCTTTGTCCTATTGGAAAAGTATTGGAAAATAAAAATGAGATCTTAGAGCACTTGATACAAGTGAAGATTAATCCTCATTTGCTTCATATCATTAAGCAAATGCATACTTATGCCAAAGTTATAAAGGATCTGTGCACTGTAAAAAGGAAGCACCCTGTCAAGAAGACTTCTTTCTTGACAGAACAAGTAAGTGCGGTGATCGAGCAGAAGACACCTCCAAAATACAAAGATCCTGGTTTTCCCACAATCTCTTGTCACATTGGGACTCATGAAGTCATCCAAGCTTTGCTCGACCTCGGTGCGAGTGTTAATCTCATGCCCTACTCTGTTTACTCGCAACTAGGCCTTAGTGAAATTAAGCCAACTTATGTGGTGTTGTAATTGGCCGATCGATTAATAAAAAAGCCTTGGGGTATAGTTGAGGATGTTTTGTTCAAATGGAGAAATTCTATTGCCCCATTGACTTCCTTGTCCTTGATACTCAGTTTATGGTAAGCATGGAATCAAATATTCCCATTATCCTCGGTAGACCTTTCCTCGTCACTGCAAATGCATTAATAAACTGCAGGAATGGTCTAATGAAGATATCTTTGGGGAACATGACCTTAGAAGTAAATTTTTTTCATTTTTGAAAGCAACAACATGATAATGAAGAGTGTCACCAGATATTTCTAATCGACACACTCATTTTGAAGGAAGCTAATCTGACTCGCAAATCTAATGATTTTTGATGATTTTCTTCGTATCCATGAATTTGAGAACTTTCATCCATGTGAGTTGATTAACAATGCAGCCATTTATAACGATCCACATGGAAGAGGGATCAAGTTTTGTCAACCACGCTTCAAAGAGCTACCTCGTGAGAAAAAAAGACAAAACCTTTCAATGAAGAGGTCCCCAATATCAGTTCCGAAGGATTGAAACATGCTTTCCCGGGAGATGGTAACATATTTCATGTTATCATTTCATCAAACCTTAATGCATCACAAGAGCATAAATTAACCAATATGCTACGATAGTATAAATATTCATTAGGTTGGACGGTTGCTGAAATCAAGGGTATAAGCCCCTTTCATACCATATAAATTTGGAAGATGAGGTTGTTCCTTGAAGGGATTCCTAAAGAAGACTAAACTCAATCATGAAGGAGGTTGTCAAGAATGAAGTAATGAAACTTCTAGACATCGGCATCATTTATCCGATCGTTGATAAAAAATTTGCCATTCCAACTCAAGTAGTTCCTAAGAAGTCTTGCGTCCGTGTAAGAGAATGAGAAAGGGTCTCTTGTCCATACAAGAACTGTGACGTGTTGGCTTATGTGGATTGACTATCAGAAGTTGAACGCTGCTACCCGCAAAGATCATTTTCCTCTTCCATTCATTGACCAAATCCTTGAATGTATGGCTGGCCATCCTTATTATTGCTTTCTTGATGGCTACTCAAGTTATTATCAGATTGAGATCGCATTGGAAGATCAAGATAAAACCACATTTACTTGTCTCTTTGGTACATTTGTTTTTCAGCGTATGCCATTTGGGTTGTGTAATGCACCAGTTACCTTTCACAGATGTATGATGAGCAATTTCAATGACATGATTGAAAAATAAATGGAAGTGTTTGTGGATGATTAATCTATCTTTGGCAATTCTTTTGACTCGTGTCTCTCTAACTTAGAAGCTATTTTGACTAGATGTGAAGAGAAATGTCTCATTTTGAACTGGGAGAAGTGTCATTTCATGGTATAATCAAGCATAGTCTTAGGCCATATTATTTCTGAGAGAGGCATTAAGGTTTATCAATCCAAGATTGATCTCATCTCTAATTTTCCCACTCCCAAAACCGTCAAAGATACAATATCATTCTTAGGTCATACAGGTTTTTATAGGAGGTTCATACAAAACTTTTCAATGATTTCTCGTCCCCTATGTAATCTCCTAGCCAAAGATGTTATTTTTTAATAGACACCTAAATGTGAGGATGCCTTTCAAACCCTTATAGTGAAATTGACTTATGTTCCCATCATTCAGTCACCAGATTAGAGTTTACCATTTGAAATCATGTGTGATGCCAGTAATTTTATTGTTGGAGCTGTTTAGGTCAATGAAGGGAGGGGGAGCCTTTTTATCCTCTATTATGCAAGTCGAGCTCTAAATAATGCTTAAATGAATTATTCAACCACTGACAAGGGGTTTCTTGTTGTGGTGTTCGCTCTTGACAAATTTCATGCATTCTTGATTGGTTCACCGATTACTATCTGTACAGATCACTATGCCCTTAAGTATCTCCTTTCTAAAAAGGATGCTAAGGCACAATTAATTCATTCTCTTGAAGGAATTTGATGTAACTATAAAGGATAAAAAAGGTGTTGAAAATGTTATCTTAGATCATTTGTCCCGACTAGAATTCAGTGATTCTTCTAATGGCCCACCTATCAGTGATGATTTTTCAGGCGAACAACTTTTTGTTGCTAGTATGTTACCCTGGTATGCACATATTGTTAACTACTTAATGATAAATGAACTACCTTCTAAGTGGAGTTCGTAAGATAAGTGTAATTTTCTGGTTGAGGTGCGAAATTTTTATTGGGATGATCTGTATTTGTTTAAATACTACCCTGATATGATATTGAGGAGATGTATTCCTGAGGATGAAGTGTCTAGTGTTATGAACTTTTGTCACAATGATGCATGTGGTGGTCCTTCCTCTACAAAGAAAACTGCTGCTAAAATCTTATAGTGTGGTCTTTATTGGCCCACTTTGTTCAAAGACAATAATTATTTTTGTCGTTCATGTATAAGGTGCCAAAAGTTAGGAGCACTATCTCGCTGTCATTAAACCCAATTCTTGTGATAGAGATATTTCCTTGTTGGAGAATAGATTTTTTCCACCTTCTTCTGGCTTACCTTTATATTCTTCTGGCTGTGGATTATGTTTCCAAGTGGGTCGAGGATGTACCATGTCGAACCAATGTGTTGTCGTAGTTTGGTACACCATGAGCTATTATTAGTGATTATGGGACTCATTTCTGCAACCAATCTTTCGAGGCTCTCATGCGTGAGTATGGTGTGATTAATAAGGTTTCTAATGCCTATCATCCTTAGAAAAATGGTCAAGCTGAGTTGGTAAATAGGAAGATAAAATAAATTTTAGAAAAGACGGTAAGACCCGACCACAAAGATTGGTCTTCTAGATGCATTATGGGCATATCATACTGCCTATAAATCCTCTCTTGGGATGTCTCCCTATAGACTTGTTTTATGGAAAAGCCTGTCACTTACCTGTAGAACTTAAACATAAGGCTTATTGGGCTATCAAAGCTCTGAATTTTGATCTAAGTGTTGCAGGTATAAATCGCAAACTCCAATTATCAGAATGAGAAATGATGCATACGACAACTCTGGGATCTACAAAGCAAAGATGAAAGTAGCTCATGATAAACAAATTCTGAGAAAACATTTTGAGACGAATCAGAAAGCGCATTGATATGATTCTCATCTCCATCTCCATCTAGGTAAGTTAAGGACGAGGTGGATTGGCCCATTTGTAGCAAAGAAAATCTTTCCCAATGGTCTTGTCAAATTCGAGGACCCAAATAATGGGAGAGGATTTAGAGTCAATGGCCAGAGACTAGAGCATTACATTGAAAGAGTGAGCCGGGTTGAAGAGATCTTTCTCAACGACCTGGTTTATCAGTTCTAAGTGGCTTACTTTATATTTTTCTTTTTCTTTTGTTATTTAGTTTGTTTTAGTTTAGTGTCTTTTTAATTTTATTTTTTAATTTTATGTTATTTGTTTTGGAGACTCATGGCAGGTCGTACATATATACTAGGGGTATTCAACGGTCGGTCTGGTCATATTTTTGGAAGAAAATGAGACCAGACCAAAAATTACGGTCCTCCTATATGGAGGATCGAACCGGCCAAAACACTGCAAAAAATCTGAACCGACCAGACCGAACTTCAACGGTCGGTCCGGATGATAAATACACATAATTTTCATATTAAAAGTTTAATACACGGTTAATACATTGAATGTATTATACGCGTGATAAATACGCCTTATGTCAAGGCATGCTTTAATAGCACACACATGTGGGCGCTTACTTCACCATGAGAAGATACATGTAGTACTTTTATGACTCATTCCCACCTTAGCTCTCTATTACCTTTCCGATGTGGGAATGGGGAGAAGTCACTTTTTACTTGAAAAAGTATTTTATATATATTATACAGTCGATCTGGTCAGTCCGGTCTAGAATTAGTTGAAATTCTGGACCGAACCGACCAAATATGAGAAAAATCATCCAAACCGATCAACTTCGATCCAGTCCAGATCGAATTTTACGGTCTGGATGGTTTTTGAACACCCTTAATATATACTCATCATGTTCATCGTTCAGGTGTTCTCTTTACTTATCTTCTTCGCATTGCATTAATCTTTAGACATTAAGGACACTGTCTGATTTTGGTTGAGGTTGTGGTATTTTATTCTTCATGCACATGCATAATAAAAAATAGTCAAAATAATCAAACTAATAAAAAAATTAAAAAAATAATATAGTTTATTGTCTGTTTGTCATAATTATTCTATAGGCTAGTTTTCAATACATGTTTAAATTAGTTTGATTGAAATTTTTGCATTATTGTCTAGGTATGATCTTTAAAGTATTTGGTTTTAGTCACATCTGCTATCATTTTACTAAAGAATGTCTCTTAAGATATTTATGTGCACATTTTTAAGCTTTAAGTAAGATGGATGTTCAAAGCATATAACAGAGAAAATTTCTATGTTAAGTGCATTAATTGTTTCAAAACAGTAAGATTGTGTGGAAAGATTGTGAAAACAACTTATGAATTTTTATTGATCATTTGAATTTGTTAACTTACTATTTTATACATCATTCATAGTTTGTGGAATGATAGTTGTCATGAATTATTTTGGTCAAAATTGGAAGAATTATTTTACCCTCTTAGAAAGTGAGTTATTTGTTCCAAAGAAAAAAGAAAAAATGAAGAAGAAGAAGAGAAAAAAAGAAGAAGAAAGAAATTTTGTTCAACAAAGACTTCCATCATTATAAGAAGATGATATTCTTTTGATCCATTGTTTTTATGGCTATATTATCCTTTTTTTGTTTCAAAATTGACCATTTGAAATTTCGATGCATGACTCCATCTTTCATAAACACAATAAAAATAGCAAAAATTCCTATCTTGTGATCAATGTTTGTTTATTTGCTTGTCCTAAATATTGTCTATCCAAAATGAGTGTTTACTTTTATTTCCAACTCCATGAGTCAGTATCCTTACCCATAATTAGATTGAAATATTTACCGGTAAGGATATGGAGTTGAGGTTTTCACATGGTTAATTTTCAAAGTTATATGTATTGTGGGATATAATGAGAGGACTTTGGCTTAATGTGCGCACACACACAATTTGGGGAGTTATGATTGAAATAATTTAGATAGCAATCAATTGTCATATTTTATTGAATGTTTTTTTAAATACTTAGATAATCTTGTTAAATTTTCCTTCCAAAATTGATTTTTCATGTTTTGTTTCTAGTTTACGCTTGAATTGCAAGGGACTAGAAATAAGCTGGTTGTGGGTTGTGATAAGTGCTTGAAAATGCACTTGAATTATTTAAAATTGTCAAATTAAATTAGATTTTAATTAATATTTTCATGTAGTTAATATAAAAATATTACAATTTGAAAATATTTAGTTTTAATTTAGTTTAAATTATATTTCAAGAAAAATAAACAATTGGGTCAAGATTGCAAATGAAAGAGATGAAAATTTATGAGAATAACCCTAGAGAAGGAGCTCAAATGAAGAGTCCAAGTCAAAACCCAAGCCCAAGCCGAGCCAAGCCACCAATTCTTTTCTCCGCCACGTGTCACTCTCTCAAACATCCGGAGGAGCCAATCTGAGTCGCAAGCCACCCCTTCCACTTTCTCTTCCAATGGGTCTCGCTTGCTTTATTGTTGACCAATCAGATTCTGAGACATCATCACACCATTACTTTCTTATCTCTCAAACTAGAGGTTTGCTCTAGCCGAAGCACTACCTTGCCACCACATGTCCCTCTACGTCTCCAAAGCTCTCTGTTGGTGAATTAAACGACGACACATGACTTCTTGTCGGTTTCCTTTGATTAAATAACTTAGGGTCCGTTTGGAGGGGTATTTAGTGTATAACTCTCTAAATTAAGCCATTTTAATTGTCTTTACTTCATTTCTACATTTTTTTCTTTTCTTTTATAATAGTTTGGCAACCCAAAAACACTATAAATTGGGCGTCTTGTCTTATGTTATGCATCAAGTTTTTTTAATGAAATTATAGTGAAATTTAGTCTATCTTCTTCTTTTTCTTGTTCTTATTTTTCTCATATTTTCTTTTTAAAATTTGTGAGTAATGTTTAGTAAGATAGACTAAATTCATTTGGTAAGGTTAGAGATCAAATTATATGTGTAGTTTCGTATTTGGATTTTGATTCTTAATGTTCTTCAAGTTTATAAATTTGAGTATATCATATTTCTTCTATATTTTCTTCAAATTATTTGTTAATATAACTGTGTTGTCAATTTCATATAAATTTAGTCAAGCTCTTTTTATGTAGAATTTCGCATGATATAATTATATTGATTATTTGGGCTGTGAAATTTTCAATTGAATAATTTCGTGAATCAAAATCAAAATAGGTAAATGAATCATATAATGGATTCTCATCACCTTACCACTTTTTATTATTGACTTTTTATCAAATCAAATTTATGTGTTTTAAAAATCATTTTCAACAACAAATTAAAATTTCATTCTTTTTTTATTTACTTTATTTATCTCGAAAATTACTTGTCTAACATCTCTTGTTTACTTGTTTTTAGTTACCTCCTCGTGGATATGACTGTCCAATCTACTCTACATCGATCGCTTTGTTTCGAAAAGTTTGGGCATAATCAGAAGGACTTAAAGCCCTTATTTACTTCTAAGAGTAAAACTTATGAGTTGCCCCTCCCAATGACTTTATGCTCTTATTTTTCTTTTTAGGGTAGGACTTATGAACTGCCCTTCAAAAGGACATTATGCCTTTATTTTCTTCTGAGAATAGGGCTTATGAACTGCCCCTCCCAAGGACTTCATGCCTTTATTTCCTTATGAGAGTATGACTTATGAACTACCCATCTCAAAGACTTTTTGCCCTTATTTCTTTCTGAGAGTATAAATTATGAACTGCCCCTCCCAAGAACTTTATACCCTTATTTCCATTGTAGTTCTTAGCGTAAAGGAGAAAGTTGACACCATGAATTTTTACATGGAAAACCCTTACGGGAAAAAAACCATGGGAAAAGTGTTCACTATAAATAATGTTATAATTATTAAACAAAGTATTTCTTTAGGTGAGCCGCATTCCAGGGCTTTGGAAAATTCGTTCATTCTTCTGTTTTCAAATGATAGTAGCCATTTTCCCCTATTCCACTAATGATATATGACATGTCCCATGTTAGCCATAACTTTGCCTTTGTCTGGGATTTTTTAGAACCAAGTCTCCCTTCTGGAATTCCAGCTTTCACACCTTTTTCTAGAAGTAAGATTTCCTCTTCTAGTTGTAATGGGCCATCCAGATCAGGGGGTCTTCTCGTTGTTCTTCCAAGTCATCAAGGCTATTTCTAAGGAGTCATTTGCTTTCTTGTTCGCTCAGTCTAGATCTCATAGTATGGCTTCTGATTTCAACAGGAATCATTGCTTCCGCTCCGTATGCTAGAGCAAATGGTGTTTCACACGTTTTTTCTCTAGGAGTTTTCCTGTATGCCCATAGTGCTCTGAAAATTCTTCCACCCACTTCCGCCAGACTGACTCTAATCGTTTCTTTAAATTGTTAAGTATATTTTGGTTTGACTTGTCAGTTTATCCGTTTCCCTCTAGATAGTAGGGTTTAGAGAATCGGTTGATGATTTCAAGCCTTTGCAAAAGTTTTTCATCATGTTCCTGATGAATTGGAGTCCGTTGTCACATACGAGGACCTAAGGAATTCTGTATCGGCATACTATGTTCTTCCACAGTAAACCTTTCACCTCCTCTTCATGAATTCTGGCGAAAGCTACAGCCTTAATCCATTTGGTGAAGTAATCTGTTACAACCAATAAAAAGAATTTATGATCGGGTGCTGTGGGGAGTGGTCCAACAATGTCTACAGCCTATAAGAACGACCAAGGACTCATTACGGTTTTGAGCTCTGCGAGGGCCATCTTGACCATGGGTGCAAAGCGCTAACACTTCTCACATTTCTTAGCATCTTGGTGTATCTTTGGCCAGTAGTACCCTTCGTTTATCACTTATGAACTAAAGATCTGCCCCAATGTGTTTCCACATACCCTTTCTTGAATTTCTACTAACACACATTGGGCGTCCTTCTCCCGCAAACACTTCAGGTACGAACTTGCAAATGATTTCTTATACAATAGTTCATTTATCAATGTATACCTGGTGCTCTACTGCTGCACCTTCCTGGCAAGGAGGTAGTCTTCTATGAGTATTCCTTCCTTTAGATAACAGATTATGTTGTCCTGCCAACTGGGTTCTCCTTCTACTTTGATATCAGTTACGCTGTTCCACGAGAGTGAGGTACTTGGCCTCTCCAAAAATTCCACAGGAACATTCCTCTTGTACGGGAATTGCAATGATGATCCTAGGTTTCCTAGTGCATCAGTATGCCCGTTCCCAATTCTCGGGATCTGTTGAATCTGGTAGCCTTTGAACGTGCATAGGAGGTATTTTGCCCGTTGTAAGTAGTTTATCATCCTTTCATCTATCGCTATGTATTCCCCAGTGACCTCATTCACGATTAGCATGGAATCAGAAAATATCTTTACATCTGTTAACTCATATTCCCGTAGTAGAGTCATGCATGCTATTAGCGCTTCATACTCCGCTTCATTGTTTGACGCATTGAATCCGAAAGAGATGGAATGCACTAATGTTTCTCCAAAGGGGGTCTGTATCATCACCCCTGCTCCTGCTCCTTTGTTAGTTTAAGCACCATCAATGTATAGTTTCCAAGTGAAGTCTGCAATAAAGCCTGCTAGTTCTTGCCCTTTGATTGAGGTTTTGGGCTTGTAATGAATGTCATACTGGCTTAGCTGAATCGAGCATTTTTCCATTCTCCCTATTTCCTTGGGAGAGTGCAGAAGACTCTTGATAGGTGAATCTGTCAATACTCTGTTGCTATATGCTTGAAAATAGGGTCTCACTTTTTGTGCGGCGGTTACAATGGCCAACACCAACTTCTCCATATGTTTATATCTCACATGGTTGCTACAAGGCTTTTACTGATGAAGTACATGAGCTTCTGCTTTCTTTCTTCCTCCATGATAAGTACGGCGCTGACGGCGACCGCCGAAATGACAACATACACCAGGAGATGTTTCTTCCTCCCTGAAGAGTAAAGGTGAAGTTGTTAGGTATTCCTTAATTCTGCCAAGAGTTTCTTTGCATTCATTGTTCCACCCGTCTATAAAATTCTTTATCAACTTTTCAAAAAATGGTTTGCGTTTGTTCATAGACCTTGAGATGAATCTGTTTAGGGCGGCCAACCTTCCCTTTAATCCTTGTATCTCTTTTAGGCTTTGCGAAGATTTCATCTCCGTAATTTCCTATAATTGGTCCGAGTTTACTTCAATTTCCCGCTCTGTCACCAAGTGCCAGAGGAATTTTCCCGCAGTTACCCCGAAAGTACACTTTTCAGATTAAACTTCATGGAGTTTTCTCTTAGAACTGCAAAGGCTTCTTCGAGATCTCGAATATGGTCCTCCTATTTCTGGCTTTTGACCAGTATGTCGTCTTCATAGATTTCCACACTTTTCTCGATCTGTTCATGGAAGACTTTGTTCACTAGTCTTTGGTAGGTTGCACCTGTATTTTTCAGTCCAAATTGCATAACTTTATAATAGTAGGTACCATATTCAGTAATAAATGAAATTTTTTCCTGATCAGGTTGGAACATTTTCACCTGATTGTATCCGGAGTAAGCGTCCATGAAACTGAGTAACTCGTGTCCTGAAGTGGCATCAACAATTTGATCTATCATTGGCAGCGGGTATTCATCTTTGGGGCAGACTTTATTCAAATCAGTGAAATCCACACATATTCTCCATTTTCCACTTTTCTTCTGTACCATTACCACGTTTGCTAACCATTCCAGGTAGTCTACTTCCCGTACAAAATTGGCTGTGAAGAGCTTTTTGATTTCTTCCTTGGATACTTGATTCTGTTCTAGGGCAAATCTCCTCCTCCTCTGCTATATTAGCTTCGCAGCGGGATCCGTATTCAACTTATGACAGATGATTTCTTTGGGGATGCCTGACATCTCCTATGTCGTAGTTGCGAACTCATTCTTGTTTTCCCTCAAGATTTTCACTAACTTTTCATTTTCACTCTTTTCGGGACGGGTACCAACATTTATCATCTTTTGAGTTCCTTCCTATAAGCATACAAGTTCTATTTGTTCCCCCCAAAAACCCGTTCCTCAGACCATCTTCCATGTCTCTCTATGATTGCTATAAATATGCAGGTCACTTGCCTTCTGCCTTTTCCGTTGCCCTCTTCTTGACGGATTCCAAAGCAGATGCAGGCAGCGGTTTAATCTCCCCTTATCGTTTTAACCCCCTCTAGTGTTGTGTATTTTAGTACTTGTAAAAAGTTGAAGGGATGACTTTCATATTATGGAGCCAGGTTCTTCCAAAGATAGCGTTGTATGGGGACAATGTGCTCAGTATCATGAACTCATTCATATAGTAGAAGGGTTCTGCATTCATTGTAGAACAAGTAGGGTTCCCTCTTAGTAGATGATGGCTCCATTGAAGCCTATCAACAGTTGCAAAGTTCCTTGCAGCTCTTGTTCTCCCATTGACATTTTTTTCCAAGGTTGCCTAGTATAAAATATTCACTGCACTCCCGTCGTCCACCAGGACTCTCCTTAGCAATCAGTTGTAGACTTGTATCAAATTGACTTGAGCATCATTGTGATGTCCATCATGCTTCAAATCCATATCGTCGAATACCAGTGGAGGATTCCCGCTGACACTTGGGGGTTCTTCTAGGCATTTTTCCAGCATTGGCTTTTTACCATAGATCTTTCTTTCCTTCCTCGTTTTCCCTTCCTGCTCTGTGAGTGCAATAACCGTGTCAGCGATGTAGAGGGGTTGCTACTCATTGTCTCTCTTATCTCCCCCGTGATTGTCCTTTTCTGTTTACCATTTTTGGTCTTCTTCTTTTTTTCACGAATTTGCGGAGGTACCTGTCCTTGATCAACTGTTCGATGTAGTCCTCAAGCTAGAAACAATCCCACGTGTAAATATCCGTTGCTCCTGTGAAAGGAGTAGTACTTGTCTTTATCCTTGTAGCTTGGTTCTTTTATAAGCCGGGTCGGTCTCTTGAGCCAAGGCTTGTGCTTGATTATATTCAGGATTTGGTTCACCGGTATGGTTAGTGCGTGTAGACCTTATCTCTCAGTTGTACCCTGTTTAAGTCTCGCCTTCGATATCCCATTCTCTCATGCTTGCCACTTCTCCCGTCTTTTCTTTCAATTTTGTTAGACTTTTTCCTTTCAGATTTTGAATATCTTTCCCGTTTTCTTGACTCCTCAATCTTCCATTAGGCGGCCTTCAGCAGGCTTCCTTTCTCTTCTTCTAGAGTATTGTAAGCTTGCTCCCACTAGAAGGTTTCTACCATGGATAGTTACTTCATTTTAGATAAATCTTCGAACAAGTGTGAGTTTGGGTCTAACGCCTGTTTGAAGGCCAGTCTGGTAACTCGATTATCATAACTCTCGACTTTTTCCATTTTGTCCTTAAAATTGTCGGTGTATTCCTCTAGAGACTTCCCTCTCTTGATGGAAATTGTCAAGAGATACTCTGTGTCCTTTATGACGGCTCGATAGGTAGAGTACTGTTCTAGAAAGACAGAAGACATAATAACAAAATTAGTAATTGAATGCGTAGGGGGGAATTATACCATTTCAGAGCTATCCCGTCCAAGTTGGTGGTAACATCCTGCACATCAGTTTATCCTCATGTTGATATAGTGCCATTACTTATCTGAATCGTCGGAGGTGGTCTATAGGGTTTGTTTTTCCTTTGTAACATTAGAATTTGGGGGTCATAAACTTTCTAGGTACGAGTGTCGTCAGGTCTTAGGCCTTAATGGGGTAGGAGTGAGGGATTTGAGGTCGGTCATTCCCGTACTTCCCAAATTTTTCATTTTCATCATTTTCCAATCCAATAATCCCTCCATCTCCTTTTTTGTTATGACCTAGGACTGGCGAGCTTCTCCCATAGCCTCATTCACGTGGTGTTGGGATTGGACTTCTACCTCATCCCGTTGTACGTTCCTACTATCCTCGTAATTTTCTTGTCTTACATCTTGCCCGTTGCCCCCCGATTGGATTTCTCGTTCCTCATTATTTTCCCTTTGATTGACTTCAGCACGTGCCATTGCCAGCTCTTGCTGAAGCGTGTTAATCTGGTTCTACACAGTCCACCATGCACTACCAGTGCCTCCGTGTTTCTCCTTTCCATTTCCTACATTCCATTTAGGATTGTTTATAGCATTTATGTCGATGGAGTTGGTTGATCCACTTGATCGCTCTCCGCTTGTGATCTCGTTATCTTCATTCAGAGTCACGTTTGATCTGGTTCTAGGCATGTTTAGTATTTTCGTGGTGGGTTTCTCGAGTTTTTTTCATCTTCAACGAAAGCACCAAATGTAAAGGATTTTTCCTCCAAACCAATGGAATCTTGTTACCGATTAGTGTGAAATGATCAAGAGATTAAAGAGTGTGAGAGAGTAGTCAACATGCTGAGTAGATTTCTCAGTTGTGTATGTGATTGGATTCCCTTCGTTCATTACCCAAGCCTTTATAGGCCACTGGGTGTAAGCAAAATAATAATTTTGTCAATAAAATAGTAAAATGAGGGGAATGGTTGCCCTCTCCCCAATGGGAGGGGAATGATCATATTTTCTCCTATATTTTTGGAGGATTTATTACACCCATAGGATCACATCCATACCCGTTAGATCATTTTTCAGGTGTGGGACCCTTCTCTCCATCCATTCCTCTTAACTGCCTCATCTCCTAGTCTTTCGGTTGTCAAATCAACGCAGATCTCCTCCTTCCCGTTCTTGTGCGGGAATCTCCTCACTACATCTCGGTTGACCCTTTCCGCCCATGTGGCATGGTGCAGATTTTATGCATGTTCACTTTTCATACTTAATCGACAGAGCTACCCGGTTGTCCAGTTGATTTTCTACAATTGACCTTTCGCTTGCCTCTTCACAATTACAAACCACTCAGCATATATTGGAACGAGTAAAAAGAATTAATTGAACGAATACAGATTTCTTAATTGTATATTTTGTAATAAGCTCTTATCCTTACTTCTGGTTAAAAATTTGTAAAATCTTAACTACATTCATTATGGGTGTCTCTGATTTGTGGTTCAATAATGAAAAGTTTTATATTTACATGATTCCACTTCAGTTAGTTTCTTTTTAGAATATTTTGGAATGTCATGTTTAAGTAATGTTGTGCTTGATGTTAAATCAGGTTGACGGTTGCAGTCTTATCTATGATCAGGAGGAGGCACAAATGAACTCGCAGTCATGCGGAGGAGGTGGCCGTGGGATGCTTCTGAGTTTCTTGAAGCAGGGTCGTGGGTGGAGTACTTATAGGGGATGGGTGTGTGGGATGATAATGCCATCTAAGGGGAAGGGGTAACTGTGTCTGTTTTGCAAAAACATTAACGAAGGTTAACGGAAATATGACTGGATGGAGGTTAGTGTAATTTTCAATTATACAGGTAAACTAGAGGGGAGGTTAGAGTAATTTTTCCTATAATTTTTTTTCCAAAGCTACATTACAGATTCTTAGAAAAATGAAGAATATGACTTGAATCCACGATCTTTAAGGTATGCGTGTGAGAGTTTAACCAACTACGACAACTCATCTTATCCTATAATTTATTGTTAACAGCTATTAACGTGTGTTTGATTTCGGATAAATGTAAAAATTTATATATGAATGAAAATAATGAAGGGCATTTGACTCTTAGCATCTTTCATTGTATAGCAGTAGAAAATATTTAACATGTCAATGCATTCACCAAAATATATTTGAAGTTCACCAACCACATAATTCCAACTTTCTAGATATTTTACTTTCACACAATCATATTCTAACAATCTTATTTGAAAATCATTTACTCTCAATCTTATACTAAATATATTCTAAAGAACATGTTAGTTTTGAAACATTAAATCATTTCTCATATTGGGAATGGGGATAAGGGATCAGTTGAACAACATTCTTTATTTTTTTGCTATGGGATCTTCCTACTGAGTCTTGATCAGACTTATCTAAGGATGGTAAAGTGGATCAACTCACAATACAATATCGATCTCAATACAGTATCAGTTTAGTGCCAAAAAATTATCCTTGCTTTTGACATAAATGTATGGGCCATCATCAAGGCTAGTAACTTAGGGGGAAAAAGTTAAAATTATAAAAATGATTGGTTTCTAAGTGTTCAGTTACAAAAATTTTTAAAAAATGTGTCAGATGTTTCAAACAATCGTTTGCTTTTGATTGCAATTATTCTCCGATAAGGGAGAGACAAAAGAACTACCAAATAAGTTTAAATTCTTTATTTTTTTGTTCATTGATAGAACTCCATGATCATGATTATGGATAAGGGAAGGTACAGAAAGGATTTAGAAAGATACAGATAGAAGTCACCTTAGTTCAATCGAATGAGTTTTGAGAGACAAGTCAAGTGTTCACCGGCAAACCCCAGTGTCTTCGTATTCTACCCTTAAATGGCTGAAATTTCAAAAAATTTCACACGACGTAATATTTCCTAGGAGGTAAATATTAGCTAACATTTTCACGTGATATTCGAAAACATAGTTAACAACTTGTCTATACCAGTGGTAGATACATTACATGTCGTTAGTTTATAAATTACTAATAATCAGTTCCAAAACAAAATAACCAAAAAAGGTTAACATGGAGATAAGTAATTAATCAACAAAAAAATAGTAAATAAAATATATGTTGGAAATAACGAAATGATGTATTTTGACCATATATGCAATTTTTCTGGCTATATTTGCAACACACGCATTATTTTTCGGGCCTTTTATGAACAACCAAAAATAAATACAAAAAGCTCAAGATATAAGGTAATAAAAAAATAGAACAGAAATCATAGTAGATAACCCAGTTTGTTAATAATACGTTATGAAATGGTTAAAAAATTTTAAAGTAGATAAATGATAATTTTAATAATTATGTATTAAAAATTATAATGATACGTCTATTATGTCCTTTTTGATCTAACGTTTGAGTTTAATTTTTAAAGTAATGTTTTTTACATTTTTAATTTTTAAATCCCTATGATTTAGGGGTGGACTTCATGACAGTTTTTTCTTGTAATCTTAATAAAAATTTTGAGTTTTGTTTTTGTTTAAATTACAAACTAACTTGAGAATTCCCTCACAATTTTAGGATTCGTTACTTCTAATATTTCCGTGATTCTCGTTATGCTATATTTCATATTCACCATCCACTACCTCCATTAATTTAAAAATTCCTTAAATAAATGTTTATTATTTTAAATAAACGTCAATACAATATTAAGAGTAATTATGATCTTAAATAAATATTTATCATCTAAATAAATATTAATATAATATTATATGATGTTAATACTTTACTTATTCAATATTAAACCATTCTAAATATTTGTTAATATAATATCATTTGATTGTTAATGTATTTGCTAGCGTTTATATCATATATTGAATGAACGTTAATATCATATTATGTGTCAACATTCTATTTATGGTATACCTATTAACTATTAATATCATATTAAATAAATGTTAATATATATTATCTGATAGTTAATATATTATTAACATTTTATCATAATATAAATATTATTTATAAATTTATAATAACAAAGCGTTCAATTAATATTAGAGTTTCGTATTTAATTAACAAATATTATCATAACAACTCAAGTTTAAAGGAGTTACTATTTAAATTTGAAAAAATAACTAAAAATATCCAAGTAAAAACATGTGATAAGGCAATTGTACACATACCATAAAAATTTAAAATCAAATTAAATAGAAAGAGTAGTATATCTCTTGTAATTTTTAAAATAAATTCATAACTTACTACTATAAAAAAGTTCATCTATGTCATTTTTCAAACTAGAATCGGCTCCCACCCCCACATCACACTTCACCCTGCCCACAAACAGATCCCCACCCACTACCATTTCATCCCCGTCGACTAATTGCTTAACTGCTTAATTTTATTGTAGAGGTGTTCACGGTTCGGTTCGGTCGGTTTTTTAGCAAATAACTAAATTGAACCAAAACTTTGGTTCGGTGATAAAATCGAATTGAACTAAACCGTGAATGCTAAAAGAGCCGAACCAAACCATGAGTTTCGGTTTGCTTTGATTCTTCAAGTCGATATTATTAATTAAAAATAATTTTTTTAATAATTTTTTAATGATATTATTGAAAAACAAATATAAAATTAAAGTTTTACTTCGGTTCGATTCGGTTTTATAAGAAATTATATAAAAAAATAATATAAAATATTTCAGTTCGGTTCAATTCCGAACTGAACCAAAATTTCGGTTCGATAATTTTTTCAAACCGAACCGAACTCATATAAAGAACCGACCAAACCGATCTTTTTTAATTTGGTTCGATTCAATTTGATCGGTTCAGTTTGATTTTGAATACCACTACTTCATTGTCGCATGTTTTTAGAAAGAGCTTTCGAGAGTTAGTGCCCGTTACATGAAATTGCCTTTTACGTTTTACCTTTTGTTTTGTTTTAACTGTTTAACTCTTTTGTTTCAATTTTTTACAAAGAGTCTTCGAGAGGTGAGAAAGTAAGGAGAAAAAAGCTAGGGTTTGTAGTTGGAAGCTTGTCTGTTATTGTTGAAGATTATCTTTGATTTGTGGATAAATTGGGACTGAAGTTCCTCATGTAATTTTCTTTTTTTTTTGTGTGTGTTTATTTTGTCCGAGTTCATTGAGTTCTTATTCGACTTTTGTGTTTTTGCCAGTGGTGATGTGAATGTGTGCGATTTCATGATTGTGAATGATTTTGTGCTAATTTGATGATTAAATTACTTCGTTTCTACTTGGATAGTTCTTATTTTTAAACTACCAGCCAAACAGAGTGGTCCCATTTTTGTTTATTGTTGCCGACATGATGGGCTGTGTTACTTTAGAATGGTGGGGACGAGTCTATCAATTAGAAACGCATAATATTTTGTTTGTGATCTCAGGTCAGATAATTTATTTCCACATTTAAAATTTATAGATTATCATTATCTAATACTCAGTCATCTAACATACATAATATATTGACTTATCGAGTCTCGATCATACTAGATCAAAATAATAAAGTTATTAAACATGAGTTCTTAAGTCTCTAAAAATTCAGAGCACTCATAATATAATAATAATGAGTCATGATTTTATTAAGATGGTGTTTTATCAAAAATCAGGCTCTTTAATCATTTCGATGCATTCCAAATTCACTAGTTGATTGACTAGCACTATAATAAATATAATATTCTATAGACGGCAAAAAACTTTGTGAAAAGTTATTCACAGATTTTCGACTCATGTAGAATGTTATTTAATATGATTTTCTAGTCCTTACCAAATATTGTTAACAAGTGTTTTTAACTCTTATAGAATTAACATTCACATATATTTTTGTATCATATAAAATGAGATATCATTATATTCATTTAACCTTATGGAATAGTTTTTGGGAATATATTATACATCTCATAAATTACTTTTCCTGGTATTTTATAAATGTTATTTTTTATAATTAATTTATATATACATATTTTACATATCTATTTAACGTATTCAAAACTATATACAACATCAATGAGATATTTAAAAACACAAATATATCATTTCACTTTCAAAAAATGCATCACTAGACTAAAAAGTATCATCCAAAAGACTAATATATCGCATATACCTTAAAGTCCAAAATCTTCAAACTTTGACGCCGTGTTGGATAGCCTCGAGTCATTGTACGTCCTGCATTTTGAATTTTGAAGAGAACTTAGTTACCAACATTGAACATAATGGCATTAAAGTTACCAACATAGACATAACAGCTTCTTACCTATCGATTTCAGCATGTATAACTTGACAAACAAAAGCTTTTCTTAATATAACAACATATCTGATAATGTATTACGCAAAATTTATGACAAGATTTGATGAGATGCGTTAGAAGACATTGCCTAATAAAGCTCCTATAATGAGTGCTAACTCTGATGACGAGACTATTTCCTATACTCAGGGTTAACTCTCGAAGACGCAAGTTAGTCACATAATTATCACGTGCAATGTGATATCAATTTCAACAATAAAACATATTAGGAATATATATTTTATAGTTTTTCAACCATAGGAGTATATAAATATAAAAAATGGTGTAAGAGTGTGTTTTACTAATTGTGCAAAACACAATTAGCAAAACACATTTAAGGGATTTGATTAACAGCTCCTTTTAAACACAATTAGCAAAACACATTTAAGGGATTTGATTAACAGCTCCTTTAAGAAAGTATTGTTATTGAAATGGGAAAAACAACCTTCCTAACTAATAAGGAGAACCTCCTTCCTTACCACCAATAGCATTGAAACAATTGAGCTTTTCTCGTTCTTCTTCATATTTCGATTTAATGCGATGGGGTCCACTATTTTAATTTCTTTCTTCAACAAATTAATTCATTGATTTCTAACTTTACTTTGTTTATTCAACACACGTCCGACTTTTCTCTGTTTTTTTATTTTACGTTTCCTCTTTATTTTCTTCTACACTTGTACTCTTAAGGTGGTTTAGAATAAATGTATCTTATCATAAATGTTTTAAATGTTAGTGAAATTTAAAGACTCATTTATTTGATATGATAAATCAAATTTTCTTTTGAATATCAAAATATAAAGATATTCTCATTTAATGGTATCTTGATACACTTTAAAATTGAGAAGTATCTCAATGCCCAACATCTTCCATTAATTTTTTTTTCAGATTTTCTCAAACTAGCATTCATCACTCCCTCACATCATCTTTTATATGCATGCTAAACAATAGATAATTAGATAATTAAAATATATTTTTAATCTGATCAATTAAAATTTGTTTATTAATTACCTAATATGGCTATAATTTTTATTTTTGAAATACCAATATGAAAGTGTATGGTAAATCATGTGTTTATGGTCTCTTGAATAGATGTAATTATTTTTATTTCTAGAATTATATTTTAGTCCAAGGGTAAGCGTAAAATTATAAATTGGTAAACTCTTATAACATTCTCTTACACATTCCATCAAAATAAATAAAATAATGTAACATTCTCACTGTTTAATCTATACTCAGTTATCATCATTTCTTATTATTTTATTTATATCTTATTAATTAATGATTACGTCCTCTATATTTTTAAAGTAAATTTACAATTTAACAATTACAATAAGTAACGATTTAGTCATTAAAAATTAGTAAGCATGTAAGTAAAAATGAATAAAAAAATTTAAAAAATAAAAAAATTACTTTACAAAAGAAATAAATTAGCAGTTGTATTTTAGCATACTACATAATTGTTAATTTATCTAACAGGCAAAGTTTAGGGTTTAACATTGAAAGATTAAAAGGCTAAAATTCTTCACAGTTTGTTGATGATTCTCTTGGAGTAAGTCAATTTTTGAAAGTTTATTTTGTCTTGAATTTGTTGATGATTCTCTTTAATTTGATTGTTGGGAGGTAAAAAAAAGTGTTGTCTGGTGGTGAAAAGGAGAATGGAAATGAAAAATATAGGTCTAGAAAATAGGAGAATCACTACAAGAAAACCCCCTCAATTGCGATGGTTATACAACGAAGGTTTAATAACCGTCACTAATTGTTGAACAATGAGGATAAATTATGACGGTTTAATCAACCGTCACAATTAGTTATGTTTTACCGACGGTTTTAAATTAGTCGTCGCAATAGGTCACATATTGCGACGGTTTTGCCCAACCGTCGCAATTAATTATATTTTTTATTTCCATATTGTGACGGTTTAGGAGAACCGTCGCACTTAATTGAAATATTGCGACGATTCATGTTAACCGTCGCAATTAGTTGAGAAATTGTGACGGTTTATGAAAACCATCACAAATGTCTTTAAGGGGTTACCTAATTTTTTTGCTTTTTTTCATCCCCATTGCGACGGTTCCATCTAACAGTCACAAAATGCTTTGAGAGAATATTTAATAAAGTGGTGTAGTTTTGATTTTCTTAATCACTATTGCGACGGTTTTTAAGAACCGTCACAAAATGAAACTGTAAATATCTATAGAGACGGTTTTAAAACCGTCGCAAAAAGAAACCCTAAATCAAAAGAAATTGTGCGTCTTCTTCCCCACTTCCCCCATGTTTTCCCCACAGCAGCTCTCAACAGGCGTGATTTTCTCCCCCATTTTCGAACAACAATCTCAGCCCCGTGCTCCTCATCGTAGCTCAACCCTGGTACGGTGGTTCTCCTCTCCATTGATCAGCCGCGGTTGGTTCCTCTCTTCTCCATTAATTTTCTTGATTTCTAGTATTCTTTTTATGATTTTTCATTTTTTTTATTTTTGCATTTTTTAGCTGTACGACCTCGTGCTGAATTCGTGGCCAGCTAATTTTCCCTATGTTGACCTATTAGAGAATGTGAGAGAACATAAGCTATTGTATATTAAACAAAATATGAACAAGTAAAAAACAATTCTATCTATAAATAAGCTTCAATAGTTATTAAAAAAATCTATCTATAAAAAATGTCAATGTTATGTTATGCGGGCATGAGAGGGAGAGTGGATTAAATTAAATAAATTTGGATGTATATGATTCCATCTCTTGTTCTTTGAATTTGTAGTAAACTCGAGATTGTGTTAATTTGGATATATATGATTCAATCTCTTGTTCTTTGAATTTGTAGTAAGCTTGAGATTGTGTTAATTCTTATTATATGTTACAGTTTATTCGTAGTTCCACTACTATCGTAGTACTCCAACAAATATGGTGCTATGTCATCAAATGTATTAAATGTTTCAATAGTCTTTGGCTGAAAGGTGTAGCATTAGTTTTGATTATTCTATTTGTTTGGTCTTCATTAAGCTTTGAGATTTGCAATGGATAAGAGTTGGATGACTAAACTAAGATTTAGTAAGGCATATCAAGATGGAGTAGATCAGTTTTTGAACTTTGCATTTGAGAGAGGATCGAGTGATGGATATATATCGTGTCTTTGTTACAGGTGTGTTCATTGTTATCGTAAGACTAGAGACGTCGTCTGTGAACACCTGATATATAATGAAATTATAAATGGTTATACATGTTGGTATTTTCACGGGGATTCAGTGGTGACTACTTCATTCAAATTGGTACGTCATCTGAAGTCATTGTTAACAATAGGAAACATGTACAAACATTATTATCATGTCAAGAGGATGATAATGATATGCATGATTTGTTGCATGATACATTTGGTAATTTATTGAACAATGAACATGGTTTAGACTCTATACCATCACAAAACCGGTTGATGATGTAGATGAAAGAATGAGGGATTCGAAGATGATTCTGATGTTAAGGACTTTTATGATTTGTTTAAAGATAGTAATCAACTACTATATCCTGGATGTGAAGAATTCTTAAAATTGTCATTTATTGTGAACCTATATCATATTAAATATCTTGATGGATTGAGTGACAAATCATTTTCTTCCCTTCTTGAATTGTTGAATAGAGCATTTCCTAAGGGGGTTCAACTTCCAAATACATTTTATGAAGCAAAGAAACTTATTCAGAAGTTAGGACTTTGGGTATGATAAAATAGATGCGTGCCCCAATGATTGTATGTTGGCTTACCAATGAAACAAATTGTATGTCTCAAAGAAAGAAGAAAGAGAAGAAAATACATATCAAAGTATTGCGTTACGTTCCTCTAAAATACAGATTGTAAAGATTATACATGTCCTCTAAAACTGCTGAAAGTATGCGATGGCACCATGAGGGACACACTAATGATGATGTTTCAAGACATCATGTTGACTCAGATGCTTGGAAGTTTTTTATGAAGTTCTTCGAAACCACGTAATGTTAGGTTGAGGTTAGCTAGTGATGGCTTCAACCCATTCGGCAACATGAATACGAGTTACAGTACTTGGTCAGTAATCTTGATTCCATACAATTTACCTCCTTGGATGTGCATGAAGCAAAAAAATTTCATATTGTCTACGCTTATTCCTGGGCCTAAGATGGTAAGTAATAATATTGATGTGTATTTGCAACCGTTGATTGAAGAACTAAAATAATTGTGGGAGGTTGGTGTAAATACATGATGCATCGCAGAAGAAAATGTTTAAAATGCATGTGTCATTGTTGTGGACTATCAATGATTTTCTTGCGTATGAAAACTTGTCTGAATGGAATGCACATTCACGCCTTGTATGCCCTCATTGTACATTTGACACACATCATATACACTTGAAGCATAGTAATAAGTATTGTTTTATGGGTCATCGACGATATCTGAAGGATGATCACATATTTCGCTTTGATATCCAAATTTTTTATGGTACTATTGAGGAGAGACCACCTCCCATTTCAGCATCGGGGTCTACAGTTTATGAACAAGAGCGTGATATAAATGTCATATTTGGAAAGGAAATTATTGGCAAAAAAAGAAAGGAAGCTGGTGTTCAATATTGGAAAAAGAAAAGTATTTTTTTTAACTTCCTTATTGGGAGTTTAATTTTATACGTCATCATCTTGATGTGAAGCATGTAGAGAAAAATGTATGTGATAACATTATTGGAACACTTCTCAATGAGAAATGGAATTCAAAAGATAATTTAAATGCACGTCTAGATCTTTGCATCCTGAATGTAAAACATCATCTTCATCCAAAGGTCGATAAAACAAAAAAGAAGTCTATATTACCGCCTACTTCCTTTACAATGTCATTCGAAGAGAAAAAAATGTTTTGCCAAAGTATTAAAAATCATCAGAGTTCTTGACGAATATGCCTCAAATATGTCTTGTTATATTGATACAAAGAATTGTAAAATTCAAGGTCTTAAAAGTCATGATTCCTCACATCATCATGGAGCATTTTTCACCGATCCCGCTAAGAGGGTCACTATCACCGAATGTGAACTCGGTGTTATTTGAATTGAGTTGGTTCTTTAAAGAATTATGCTCGACAAGACATGATTGATAAACTTCAGGATCGTATTATTGTCATACTCTGTCAAATGAAAATGATATTTCACTAGCATTCTTCACTATCATGGTTCATTTGGTAGTTCATTTAGTTGCTGAAGCGAAAATTGCACGACATGTCCACTATAGATGGATGTATCCAATTGAAAGGTACCATTGACATAGTATATTTACCATTCAATTATGATTCCATGTAATGATTTGCTCAGTATGAGTTGTTTGTACTCGTGTTATGTATTTGGGTAAACTAAAATCTTATGTGCGCAATAATTAAGAAGCCGAACGCGTACTTCATGATAAATTTCATGATCAGTTTACATCTAAAGTAAGTTAATAAATGTACTCGAATTATTTAATCATATATGGTTCAACAGATGTTGAATACTTTTTTTTTAATAGATAACCAAAATGAGAAATAATGCGTCAGAAGAGTTGAGATGGTTAACTCAAGGTCCAAATTTTATGGTGAAGAAGTATGATGGATACAATGTTAATGGATTTATTTTTCGTATAAAGGAAAGTGATAGTCTTCGTAAATCTCAAAATAGTGGAGTCATGGTAACATCAGAGATGGCAAGTTATGCAAATGTAGGAGATAGAGAGATGACTTATTATGGCATTCTTAAAGATATCATTGAGGTGACTTATTATGCGAAATTCAAAGTGATTTTATTCAAATGTGATTGGATTGACCCTACTAAAAGCATTGGAGTAAAGACTGATCGATATGAGTTTACACTTGTTAATTTTTCGTGTTTGACCCATACCGGAGAGCATTTGAAGCACGAGCCATTTATCTTTGCTTCACAAGCACGTTTAGTATATTATCTTGATGACCCAAAGGATAAAGACTGGCATGTAGTTGTCTATACAAAGCCTAGAGATTTGTATGACATGGGAGTGTTAGAGCTGGAAAGTGACACCGGAATCCATCATAACAACGAAGTTCTCAACAGACAAAGTCTAGAAGAAGTGAACTTAGATCGAGTAGATGTTGATGGTTTGACTTTTAAAGACAGCATATGATTATAACAGTGATGATGATAACAACTTTTCTGAATAATGTGATTGAATGTTTGATAAACATGTATCTTTTTATGTTTTCTTAGTTATAAAATATTTTCTAAGTCAAATATAGTCATAATGATTAACATGTGTAGGATTACACCATGGCCTCATCGAGACGTCAATCATCACGTTTAGATACTCAATTGGATATTGACTCTCCTACTGAATCTGGAGGATCAAATCCACAACATGACATGAATATGGAAACAGAAGGTTTGTTCGCTCTTGTTCAAGTTAATGGAGATAATAAAATAATGTTTCATTTAATTATCATAATGTTATTCAATATGTTGTTAAATAGAACCATCTGTGAGGCATACACGAGGACGAACACAGTTGACATCTATATGGGCAAGATCGGGCGATGATAGAATACCTGTGACTTTCAATGCCCAAGGTCAGGTCATCGGTGCTAATAAAGGAAAGTTTGCAAGCTTTTGTGGTACCATTGCTAGACGCCATAATATTTTTCCCATACAATATGATTGGAGGCATGTGTCGTGGTATCATAAAGATCAAGCATGGGAAATAGTGAAGGTATGGCTGCTTGTATGTTCATATACATATTTATACATATATATGTTTACTTAATTGTGTATAAATCTTTTGTAGTCAAAATATGCCATAGAAGAATGTCATAAAGCATATGTTTTGACAATGTTAAATGTAAGATGGAAGGATGAGAAGAGCAGAATAAATAATGAATATATGGCGACATATGAAACGGAGGAAGGGGCATTAGAATATTGGAGTTATGTTATTCCAAAAGATAGTTTTGTTGCGATAATTCGTAGATGATACTCAGAAGAAAGAAAGTTTGCAAGCTCTTATGATTAATTGTATGTGAAATAAATTAACTTTTTAATCTTTCATAAATATAGAAGCAAGCTGAAACTAACAAAAGATCACGGAGCAAACTAAAACACCCTCACACGTTGGGACATGCCTATATACCAACGAAAAGAGCATAAATGGTATTTAATCACATGTTCTCATTTTATAGACAGAAGAGCTTCACAGAGAGCCCTCAAGAACGGAGCTATTTGTAGCCTCACATGAACGGAAAGATGAAACTTATGTAAATGAAAAGACTGCAAATGTTGCAGTAAGTATAAGTTGTAGTATTAATACCAAGTTTTTAAATAGTTATTACATGTTTACTCATAGTAAGCCTTAATTTTGTACTATAGGCGAAACTTAAAGAGCGCATAAGTCAACTTCCAGATGGTGGTTATGATATAATTTCACCAAATGACGTACTCTCACAAGTGTTGGGTCTAGAGCATCCCGTATGAGTGCGTTCATTAGGACTCGGGGTAACTCCATCTCAAGTGTTCTCGCATTATCGTGGGAAATTGTCCACGCAAGATTCTACCCATTTATCAACTGAACTAGAATCTCAACGTGAACGAGTAGTTGAGTTGGAGGCTCAATGCGCACAGGTGCTTCAGTTAGAGGCTGAATATTCAGAGATGCGTGAGATATATGATCAAGTGCAGGCTGAATGTTCAGAGATACGCTCCCAACTAAGCTTAATTATGAAGTTTATGCAAGACTCTCGTAAAGACTAGGGTAACCTTTTGTTGTTTAACGCTATTTAATAGTACTTTTGAAATATTTTGTTATATCAAATTTTCATACTTTGAACTCATTAAATAATTTGTATTGATAATCTATTATAGTTTTGGATATCTGATTAATGATTTAATGTTTTATAATTATGCGTTCTGTAAATATATACGGATAATACTGCTCTGACTATTGTGAAAATATATACCCTATTTAAATTGTGTTATTATGCAGGAATTTTTAGGAATTAGCAGAAATAGGGAGTCTGTGAAATCAGTATTTTTTGCGACGGTTTATAAACCGTCGCAAAAAATTGGACTAGGACAAATTCGCAACGGTTCTATAACTGTCGCAATAAGAATACTTATTTCGCGATGGTTGCAAAAGCGTTGTTATATATACAATTTGCGACGATTCTAAAACCCGTCGTGGTAAATTTTATTTAGCGAATATAAAAATAATTGTCGCTTTAGAGTCTCTGTCGCGACGTTCCTCCGACGGTTGTCAAAACTGTCGATAATTTAATCCTGACGATTCTCAAACTGTCACCGTATCGATTCTAACGGTTAAAAACCGTCACCATAAACTCGAATAACCGTCGCCGTAGACGTATTTTCTTATAGTGAATGAATGTAGTTATTTATCTAGGAAAACTAGATATAATGAAAGTTTCCTCTCTTTCGGGAAAGAAGAATAAAGATAAAAAATAGAGTTAATTTTACGTCACTTTTGATAAAAAAATTGCTAAAGAAAGGCGTATTTTATAGTTTTTAAATTAGAAGGGTATAAAAATATTTTAAAAAAAAACAAAACTACCATAAATCAATCAATAATGAACAGTTTCCCTAAACTCAGCGACTCAGATAGACATTAAAGAGTAATATAGAAAGTAAGCTAAAATCATCGAATCGAATCAAATAGATAGGTTTTTTTTTTGTTTTTTTTCTTAATTTTCCCAGAATATTTCATCTTCAGTATCGGTTGTGTGTGTTCTATAAAATCTAAAAAAAATAATCAATTTTCAGAAAGGATAACAAGATTGGCATAACTTTCACCAGCTAAATTGGTCAATGAATACGATAGCAGCTAAAGAAAGAAATCCATCAGGCGTGATGCTTTGAATAGTCCATTCTGCGCGGCTTTCTTGCAGATGCTGGCGTAGAAGAGGCCGGCGGAGCAGGCGGACAGGCTTGCTCGCAGATAAGCGCGACAGACTAGTAGTGAACGCGCGAGATCGCAGGCGGACGCTGGCCCGGACGGGCAAGTGGACTTCGTCGGCGGAGGTTCTAAAGCGTCTTGCATTACTCGCAGATGCTGGCGCAAACGGTCGGCAGAGGTGCCGTCGTAAGACGCCGGCTGAAAAGAGGGAGAGAACCTAACGGGAACAAATAAAGGGTATTGGGCGTTGGTTCAAAGAGAGAAATGAACGGGGAGGGAGACGAAAGTAAGAGAGGCAAAGGGGGTAAAATGGTGTGGGATTTGGAGTGAATTTGTGGGGTGGGCTCATGTGTAGAAAAAAAATGCTGAGAAAAGAAAAAAAACCCAAAATGCTAAACCTGACAGTTAATTTTGAGGTCATGTGAATAGTTATAGGAACAAGTTAATTTTGAGGTCATTTGATCTTTTGGTGAAGGGTATATTGGGATGTGGATATGAAATGGATGAAAATATTTTAAATTACCATATTTGTCTCAACAAATATGATTACTCTTATCAAGAAACATCTTATACCTCCTTAAAAGTGGAGGAATCAAATATCAACCCCTCTATGTTTCTCACTAGATTTCTGCCGTCAATTTCTTTTTCATTTTGTTTGACTAATTTAGTCAGCAATTTCCTTTTTTCCTACTAATTTTGCTCATTTGTTTATATAATGGTTTTTTGAGAGTTATGATTTTGATATCCAAAACTAAACAGATCTTTTGTTTCAAAACACAGTTTTTTTTCAAATAACTTTGGAATTTTTTAACTAAAAAATTTTTTGGTTTCTTTTTTAATCTGTACTTTTTTCTCTTTGAATATTTTACAAATAAATGTTTCAATCAAACTTTCCTATAATTTTTATAATGAATATTAAATTAGATAATTTTGAAGGATAAGAAGATTACATTATAATCTCATATATATCTCATTATTAAAAATTATTACAAATCAAACACAACAATTTTACATTCTAATTAATTTAGTAACGATTTAAATACATTACCAAACATAACAATAATGTATTTCTACTTATCACATTCCCACTAATCACATTCTTACAGGTAATCTTAAAAACCTCGAACCAAACGGTTCTTAAGGGCTCGTTTACCAACTATAAACTGCGTTCGACATAATGATATGTATTAATCCAAATAATTGGAATGTTAGCGAAATTTAGAGATCTCTTATTTAGTATGACAAGTTATAAAACTTTTGAATAGCCGGAATATAAATATATCTTCATTTGAGGATATCTTAATACCCCTAAAATTGACGGGTATCTCCATGCCCAACATCTTTTATTAATTCTTTCTTTCAATTTTTCCCAAACTAACTTCATCCACTCCCTCACATCATCTTTTATATACATGCCAAACAATGGGTTATTAGACAATTCAAATATATTTTTAATGTGATAAATAAAAATTTGTTTACTAATTACCAACACGACTATAATTTTTTTTTTGAAATACAGTACGAATATTGATAGGGTTAATTATGTGTGTTATGGAATCTTGGATAGATAAATTATTTCTAATTCTAGTATTATATATTAATCCAAGAGTAATGGAAAAATTATAAATTGATAAATTATAATAACTTTAAATTGTACATTCATTCAAAAAAATAAAATAAACAAAATAATTTAACATTTTCATTATTTACTTTATTTTTTTATTTTAATCTTTTCTCATTTATCATCCTTTTTTATTATTTTATTCTCATATTATTAATTAATTACTTAACCTTGAATATTTTTAGAGAAATTTACAATGTAACCATTATGATAAGTAACTATTTAGCTATTAAAATTAATCACCATATAAATTTAAAAAAATTATTTTACCAAAGAAATAATAATTATATTTTACCCAATTATAAATTAAATATTAAATAATGAATAAAAATAAATCAATCAACAAACAATTCATAAGCATAACTCAGTTAAGGATAACAAACAATTCATAAACATAACTCAGTTAAGGATAAAACTGAAAGTTTATAATTATACTCAGCAACATTATCTTTAACATTCTATCAAAACAAATAAAATAATTTAACATTTTCTTTCATTATTAAATCATAACATTCACAAGTGTGAAACAAAATTCACAGGTATAACAAACAAAATGATCATAACATTCCAGACATATATTGTGAGTGATTTTTAAACTAAAGACGGTGTGAACGTCGTCTGGTGAAACTTTCCTAAAGAGGTAATAAACTACAGAAATAAGAGCACTATTACAGTCTGAATCCGAGAAAATTTCAGGACACTACTTCCCTAACTGTTATATAACACTTTAGATTGACACACACGGGAAAACAAGAGTACGGAGGAAACACGAAATTATTCGGCACTCAATGATGTACAAAAAGTTAATGTTCCCCGCTATAGTATATATATCAATGATCTAGACAAACTATTTACTAGACTGTCAATTAAAAGCAAGAATGATTTGTGGTATGATACAAACACGAAAGGATGACTGAAACTTTCACTTATCATCAGGCACTCGTTGTTCTGTATCCGCACAGTTCTCGTTACCACTGAGCCGGAACTCTCTTGATGCTTCTGTTTGCTGCTCTTTGAGAAGCTGAGATGGCCATGAATCTGCTGGCGTGGGATACCTTGCGTGTGGTTTGCTCACATTTGATTGGATTTGAGTCACCTCCGAAGAAGGAAAAGCCTGGAGATCTGGGTGAACAGGGATGACAAAGACTGCATGTGTTGGTTGAAGTCTGGGGTCTGCAAGAGGCAATCCAGGGCCTTCACTTGGAAAATGCCGTGTCAACTCCAATGGTGGAAAGTCTAAAGGGGGAGGTACATTCAGATCGGGTTTAGACTGGACAACTCTCGCATTTAACTCGCATTGAAGTTTCTCAATCTGATTTTCTAAGGCAGAATTCTCCTCTAACAATTCCTTCTTCTCAGTGGCCACCTGCTCAATGTTTAGAACCATTAATTATATTACAGTTAAAAGAGAATGGCTCCATTAGAGATACATATGTATCTTCTAAAAGGAGTAATTATTAGCAAGTCCTCACATAGTGAGATTCAGATAGCAATGATGCATTCTCCTTCTTGAGTGACTCGATTTGCCAAAATAAGTCCTTCAGTAATCGATTTGCTTCGCACAATATGGATGCCTTTCCATTATTTTGTTCTGCCAGCTCTGCATATGAAATTTCTTAAGATGAGTATAAATCCTTTGCATCTAAAATATCTATAAAAAGCGAGAATTAGAGTGCAAGTTAATTGGAACGAATGGTTTGCGAATGAGCACTTCACACAATAAGCAGAGTGTTCAGGCGAAAGCATAATGATAAAGCAAAGCAGTAATGGGAGATCATTATTTCTATATTACCAAGTGCATTAGCTAGGTCAAGGAAAAGGTCATTCAATTGCTCCCGCTTCAACTTCTCCCTCTCAGCCTTGTGAATTTTCTTAGGAGCTTTCTTCTGGTTCTTTCTACCAGAACAATCCCTGCATAAAGAACATTCTTCAGTTCAGACAGGCATCTAGTCTGACATCAATCTCGACCACAGGACAGTCTATCCATAACAATTTTTTTCGGTACTTTACACTCAAGTACCGATAATAGTTTTTCTCTCAAGTAATCGGTAACTAAATAGGCCTCCGTCATGTTTCTAAGTTGATACAAGTCAACACCAAAAGTAACATTTTAACTCAAACACAGGTTCGGAGGATAAAACATAAATCAAATTCTCTATTTTCATTCCAGTAACTAAATTCAACTTGTAGCCTATAAACTTTTTCCTAGAACGATCATTAGGTATCTAGACTGTATAAGCATTGAAGAGATAATGGGAGAGCCGGGTAGTCAGAAAAACTTGGGTCACCGACATAGGTCGGCTGCAACCAAAAAGGGTTGGAGCTTCAGTTAGGAAATTGAGATTTTGAATATATAGTGCAATAGTGGACATATTCCTACCAAAGTTTGTATATAACTCAAACCAAGCTATTCAGAATTATGTATAACACGGAAAGATATGTGGTAATGAAAATATGCATGACTAAGGACTAACTTCATAAAAACGATTGCAACTTTAGTTTTACGCTCCTGATTCCCATTCCTAAGTCTTAAAAAAAGACAGCCTTCAACTTTTCAAACTACCTGGCCATGGAAACTTCGACCTCCACATTGGCTTTGCCAATCAGTTGTGGTGAAATATCAGAACCCATGCTCATCCACACGGAGCAAATTCCAGTGAAATAATTTCCTACATGAAAAGAAACATTACTTCAATCAACCCCCTGTCCAGGAGTTTTGCAAAAATATACCAAACCCACAATCAGGCTAATGATAAGTTAAAAAAAAAGTTATTGCATCTAAATCAAGACCTCAACTATATGGACATTCCGGATCGAGAATAAAAGTATGGAATCCATACTATGGATCAACTTAATGCTGCTAAGTTCTACTAAATCATAACAGCTATAGTAACCAAACTAGAAGCGATCAAATTTAATTAAATTTCAATCTCAGTCAGCTTCCCACTGATTGCACAGAAAAATGTTTCTCTTCATAAATGCGAAAAAGAGCACTAAGGAAAGGAGGTCAGAAATGCCCCCAACCGAAAAGGATAAAAAAAAACACGAAATTCAAAATATGTGTTCTAGAGAAATACCTCCAGATCAACACCAGGCAAACCGAAACCCAAACAAATCCCTATACCAATATTCATAACCGAAGGGTAGAAAACATCTGTATAAGGGATTTATTGTGGGAGTAATCGAAATACTTCGTTGAACAATTAGGGCAGGGGTGCTCGGGAGTTACCTTGTAAGAAAGCCAGAAAGCGAGACGGGGGGGAGGGAGGGGCAAGGGTAGAAAGCGTGTGGTAGGAGAGTTGAACAAAGGGGAGTGCGCGTGGCCTGCGTTTTCCCCAAAGATGCATTGAACTTTGACAACATGAGCTCGCCACGTGGTTTTTGTCCTTTTCTTTTACTCATAGGTTAATTTACATGTGTCACACCCGCCCCTTCCGCTTTTGCTTGCGTGGAACATATCTATGAATATTATCCTCTGCAGTGCCAATACCATGTTCCGGTCATATCTTTGATTTTATTTCATTTAATGCATGAATGATCTGATTAGTTAACATATATGTTTAAATAATTTGGATTTATAACTTGTTTACAAAAATAAAGAGAAACCGATTGGTACTCTGTTAAAATTATTTAAAATTTGGATGAGGAGAGAGTGTGGCGTCCATGAAAAGGCACACGTATAGTATAGTGCAGACTAATAGAGAATTAGGAAAGCAAATGTTTGAAAATTGTTTTGGGATTTTAGGGTCACAGCGACCTAGTCTAATGATAAGTAAATCTGAGAATATGAAAATTATGTGAATGGAAGAGTGAAGGACAAACATTTTAAGTCTCTCCCGAGAACGTGACAAATGACTTTTACTATTTTAAGGTTGGCGAGAACTCCAAATGTGAAATATTCTCTGATTTCTTGGACTAAGAAAATGTGAGATTAGTAATGATGGTGATCCCTATAATGATACTAAGGGCCTGTTATATAGACGGGACCAAGTGGAGACCACGAACCCGTCCTTTGAATTAGCAAAGAAATCATCTGATAAACTTGGTTACGGCTAAAACGTGATCACACTCATAAAAAGTGACCACACTCATAAAACGAGACCACACTCCATGTCTTTAACCAGTCGTGTCTTCATGACATCGAGCAGTTGCATAACCAACTCACAAATAGAAGGCTTGTACTAACGCATAACACCCGACTCAGAGGGGTTCCGACCACGTCACCCGTTGTTAGACTCCACAGAAACTGAAAGACCATACTGATCACCCGGATCACTCTAAGGACGATCACACAATGAGGAGCCGCCCCCGGGAATCCCCTGGGGCGGCTTAATGAGTCAGCCACCCCTTACTATGAAATCGGCGACAACTGTGTGGGGAGGAGAGAGTAACATTTTTCTACTCTAATTAACACACTTAGGGATATGGTTAGGGATAAGGATGCAATCCCTTATATATTGATTACAAAATTGATCCAAATATCCTTATACGATGAAGTCAAAATTTTCATTCTTCCTGCACTGCGATGTGCGATTTTTACATCTCTCATAGAGTCAAAATTATGTCTAAATTCATCAGTTCAAATTGATGGATTGAATTGATCGCTATCAATTAATTAATTAATTCTTTTATTTACTAATTATCTAATAATTAGAAAATAAAAAAATAATTAATTTGAATATTAATTTTGCTCTCACGAATTTAGTGATGGTGATCCATATAGGTTCGGGAAGTGTACCTTGATCCAAAATACGTTTTTGGTCCAACTGTCGTTGCTTCTCATTCTTGTCCTTATGAGCCCTTACGAGCTACTCCTAAGACTGAATGAACCCACATGAATAAATCTATGAGATTCAAATGTCGGCTACTAATTTATCTCCATAAATTCCTGACCTAGTTAATCTCGACATCGTACGACTCCACTATAGGTCTGATCCCGAATAAATTCTCAATTCATGGGTGCTACATTTTCTATTGGTGCAAATGCACATTTATATTTCACGGTACATGAAATATTTTATTACCCTTCACGAATATCAATAACAAGAGATGGATATAAAATTATTGTTTTACCCATCTAGTTATTATTTCCTTAATTCCTTTATTGACTGTAAATAAGAAAGACATATCAATGAAGTGCCTCATACAGATCACCATGTCTTATTTAATGACTCATGTCATCGAGTACCAAGCCCGATTTATTTTTTCACACACTCATCAATAAGCATAATGTGATGTTATTGCTTTTGTAATCTTACCATGAAATCCATGTCTTTGAATCACACAACTTCAACATAATTGAATCATAATCCTAATAGCCCCGGTATTGTCCGGTTATTCGAATCCACTCTTTTGGCATATCAAAGATCGCAAGTAACTAAGTGAAGTTTCGTATTCACCTTAGGATAAAAGTAATTATGAAAATACCCTTAAGGTGTAACAATTAGATTTAGAGCTAGATAAATGACTTTGTTCTAAACTAATTGGTTACTGGTCTATGCAATATGTTCCATAACATGTTTAGGTCAACCGTTAGAGTCTCCACCCCCATGCCCCGAGACCGACATTCTTTGGTTCAACCTAATAGTCATAATTGAATTAGATTTCCTAGTCGATCATAAAACTGCGGATAACATTCTGAACTATCTCAAAAGTGTTTGTCAGGAAGGTCGCTTGGTCTTTGCTCTTCTTACATTGATAATACTTCTAAGACCTAAGTAAGTTATAAACACACTTTAATTAAAGAAAACTTTCATTCATTCATAAAATTTAGTAATAAATAAATGTCAATAAATAACTGTTTAGTCATAAAAAGTTATTACACCCTACTTTATAAATATAATTCCAACACGGGCTTCCCTGGGGGTGGCATAATGAGTCTGTCACTATGGAGTCTAAAGTTGACCGAGCCTAACCCCCCTATTTTAGGGATTGGTGACCTACCCATTCAATGACTTTGACACTAGACATTCCAAAAATGGGTACTATCAGGTCCGGTGAATTCAATAATAGACATCTATTGGCATTCCAACATTCCTTCTTCTTTCAAGGCCTATCCGAAAGAGAATCTAGTACTTCTTGGTCGTGCTAAATAGGATGACTTGTCTCGTGGTTTACTTTGGAACAAAACAATTAGAATTAGGCTCGGTCAACTGGAATGGTATTATCCATATAGGGGATTTTTCAATGGAGAAGATCTGTCAACCTGAGATGAAGAGAAATGTCTATCTATTTTATTTAGTTAAACCAATGATTCATTATTGTAACATATAGCAACAATCATTTCATCCGGCATGCATATTTTTTATTTTCCAATGGATTTACATCTTTCATTAATATTTACAACTTTCATTGATGGAAGTTTTTTGATGTAGTGAGTAATGACTCTAGTTGTTCGCTGTTCAAGAATTTTTGTTTAGGCAATTTATATCATCCATACACAATTTTTTTATCTAAGTTCAATTCTTCCATGTCTCAGCAGTAGAATATTGTTCCATGGAGCTTAGGTCCAAAATATGGAAGAACAAATGTTTTCACGACTCTGCCACCCAGTCAATTCTGTTCTATTTAATCCCTATTTCATAGCCACGTTTTTTTCTGGCTAAGGTATGAGAAACCTTTCTCTTGTTACATGAATTCAATTTTCATTTCATCCGAGAAAAGCCATCTCTTTCTCAACAATGTCTTTTATCATTTGATCCAATAACATTCTGTTAGATATGAACATATTTGATAAATACTGATAACTCTCGGATGGAGTATTAGAACAGAAAAATTCATTAGATAATGAACTATTGGTTCTAAGCCATCTCTGGAGATGAATCAACTATCTGAAGTACTTTTCTAGCGTATTCTTGATAAACCGGTGTTTATAAATATATGTAGGAAGATTTGTTTGGGAAGTAATAAGCCTATTTGACATCTCTTCATTTGTAAAAAATTCTTGATGTGAAAACACAGAGACAAAAAGGTTGATCTTTGAATAGGAAAAAGACTGGATCTGCAGGATCCCAAATGTCTTATTCGAGAGAAAACCTTGTTCTTTTGATGATCTATTTCTTGTTTGATACTGCATGGTTTCACTCTATAAGAACTCCAAATCATTCTCTTCAAGCGCATCCTCTTCACCATAAATGATCCGCTTGCCCGGAAATGACCTAGCTCAATAGGGAAATCCCAATGAATTGAGCCTTTTGATATAATCGAATAGGAAGCCCCAAGGGCGCCATATTCTATGAGCCCAAATTATATGATTGAATAAATCCTCCTCTATCTGTTGTGGGTCAATGACTCATTCTCCTTCCCCTTCTTCAAACCTTGATTCATTTTGTTCATAGAGAAATCTCTTATCAATGATAGAACAAGATCCATTTTGCATCATATCTAAGGGATTCCTTGGTTCGGGCCGAAGAAGAAATGTCACTCGATCATTATCAAATTGAGTGCAATCTTTTTTTGTTTATGAGGATCCCACCAGAGTGCCTTCTATTTCTAATAGGCCATGATCTATATCAGAATCATTTTCAACAAATCCATAAGAAGTGATCCCATTTTTTTATTCAATCACATAGTTTAGGCTCCTAGAATATGGTGTCCTTGGGGCTTTCTATTTGATTGTATCAAAATGCCTAATTCATTGGGATTTCCCTATAGGGCTAGGTCATTTCAGGACAAGCATATCATTTCTGATGAAGAGGATGAGCTTCAAGAGAATGATTTGGAGTTCTTGCAGAGTGAAACGGTGCAGTACCAGACATGAATAGATCTTCCAAAGAACAATGCTTTGAATCAGCCAATTCATTTAAGATCCTGCAGATCCATTCTTTTTCCTATTCAAAGATAAGCCATTTGTCTCTGTGTTTTCACATCGAGATTCTAAGAGATGTCAAAAGGGCTTCTTCCTTCCCAAACAGACATTCATATATCCTTATATAAACGCTGGTTTATCAAGAATGCGCAGGAAAAACACTTTGAATCGTTGATTCATCGCTAAGAACTAATAGTTCATTATCTAATGACTTTTTTGTTCCACTACTCCGTCTGAGAGTTATCAGTATTTATCAAATCTATTCTTATCTAACAGAACACTATTGTTGAGAAAAAGATGGCTATTACCGGATGAAAAGAAAATTGGATTCATGTAACATGAGAAAGGCACTACAATTAAAAAAATGCTATGATAGCGGCCAAAAAACGCTATCGTAACATTTTCATGGCGTTTTTCTAAACACTATGTCTGCTAACATTATTAAAAGTCTGACTCTTCCATAGTAGTTTTTCGCCGCTATGAACTATCAAAACACTTTTTACAGTGGTTTTAAATGCTATAGTAGACCTACCATAGCATTTGTTAAAGATCTACTGTAATATTTTTTTCAACGGTTGGCAGACCTACCATAACAATTTTCGATTATGACAGACCTATCATAGTATTTTTTCAATGCTATGGTATACAAATGATAGCATTTATAAATCAATAGTAAAAACTTACCATGACATTTTTTAAACACTGTCAAAAACTTTTCATAGCATTTTTTAGGCTATATGATATGCAACATCTTGTTATTTTAAGTTTTTTTTTTGTATTACTCATTCTTGTCATTGTACAAACTTAAAAAATAATATTTTTGAAAATATATTAAACAACTGATAAAACGACATAATTTTTTATTTTATTACTCAAAATTGTTACAAACAATTGTCTGCTAAAAAACATAATTTCAAATGAGAAATGCATATTGAATTTTACATGGAACAATTAAAATAATATCCTAAAGAGAAGGATTAAAACCTAGTAAGACTCTAAATCTAATTATGAAGCTTCAGAAACTGATGTCGAGGCAACATGTGGCTTGCTTGCTTCTGTTGACTTTATTTTGAAGTATAATTGTAACTTGTACATTTTAAAACAATCTAGAATAATAAGGAATTCATTTATACAAACTGAATCTAGAAAATAGTGTGAAAAAATATATTATTCAATATAATATGAATGAAGGGAAATAAATCGAGTAAAATAATTATTAATGATTAATAACACATGAAAATTAATGATTAATAAGCTTAACATACAAGAACAAATAAACACTCAACACTCATTTATGAGTTTTCACTCCCCACCCCAAAAATCAAATCTGACTTTTGCTCCCTCAATTCAATCATTTTGCTCTCTATAAGACATTTACAAATAAAGGGCAGAACCAAAGAGAATAACTAAAAAAGGACATCTAAGATGCAGATTCCTTAAGACTAGAGGATAAACATAAAATAATGTTACACTCAAAGTGGGCATTCAAAAGTTGTAGTACTAAATGATAAAATTATGAAATATTCAAATAAAGGAATAAGAAAATCAAAACCAAATAAGGCCTAATGGAATTAAATACAGTACCTATAAATTTACCTACAAATTTACAGTATTAAAATTCCATTTACCTATATATTTACCTATAAATTTACAGCATTGAAATGCCATTTACCTATAAATTTCTCTTTACAATCATTTATCTATTTAACTAGAAACACAAATCAAACTCCAAACTCATCCCAGCTTCAACCAAATCACCCAAATAGATGATGCTTCTTTTGTTTTAGATACTGGACTACATTCTAAGAATCTATCTAAGGTTCTACTGATGAGCCAATACTTATATTAATGTATCTAACATGTGTAGATTGAATTGGCTTCAAAGAGATTAATAGAGTGAACACAATGCCCCAAATTACCTCCATCGTAGCTTTAAACATGATAAAAAAAAGGCTAGTTTATTGCTGTTCACAGTGCATACCTTTTATTTTTGATGCATTACCAAGATTTGAAAGCATAGGGCAATGAGGCAATAAACATACTGCTTTTTCTTACAACAAAAGTACTACTTATGGTTATAACAAAGTCAACCCATGAAGCACATCAAACCAAGTTAAAGAACCACCACTCATCTATCGCCTTGTGTTTAAGCCATGATCTAACAATGAGTACATGATCTATAAAGAATTTATAGGTAGGCTGAATATTGCAACCTACCTTAAAGGAGTAGAAAATTGCTCATGTTCAGAACTTTAGTCACACAACCTATTAGATACATGTACTATCTAGAGAAGTAGGGGCACTTGTGCAAGCTGTGGTGGAGTAGTGTCACGTTGTTTCTTTTGGTATTCAACAAAGCAGCCATAATTAGAAATTAAAATAATAACAAACCAGTTGGCAAAAGTCTACTTCATAACCTGTACCAAGCAAATTAGGGACATATTGTTGTTAAAATCCAAACACCTGCAAGATTGAAATTGAAAGAAAAAGTAAATACATAAGGAAACTAAGGAAAAATAACAACGGATATAACAAATGACTCATTTTAACTAAAAAGACTACTTGTGATTGAATATCGGATCCAAACATAGAGTATCCAAGAACCACCATTGATGCATAGCCAATAGTGCATAAGATGAAGCATAGAAGCATAACCTTAAAAATAGAAACAACAATACAGATGTGAAGTCAATAGCTCAAGTAACTAAAGAACCATTTGAATATGAAAAAAATATGTATTTCACAAGTATAAAGGGGTTATTATACTATGTTTGTTCTTCATGGACGTGTACAAAGTAGGGAAAACTGGATGAGAATAGTTGCAGAAAGCATACAAGCTAATAGCAGTAGGATACCATTCGAGTTAATAAGTATTGTACCCTTATGATGAAATCCAATTCCATAAAATGCACCACTCACAAAATTGAGAAAATGATAATTGCATACATATTAGAAAGAAGGCTCATGTCCTCTAACCAAACAAATGGCAAAATGATGAGCCCAACAAGCATAACAACAATTATGTACATCAATGCTAAACCACATTAATTCAAATTATCTCCTGCAAGTATCATAAATCGTGTGGCAACTAAGTAGAGCTCTATATACATCATAACTGATACCACTACGTTTCCCTCAATTTTTCCTTTCAACATGGGACGGGACGAGACTGAAAATTTTTTTCCCGTCCCGATCGAGACAGGACAAAAAATCTCAAAAAAACATTCTCTCATCTCTTGCACACCCCTAAATAATATCAAGGACTCACAGTTCAAGGCCTTACTTATATTAAAGGAAACATTGTTTTGAAGAAAAAGTATTCACAAATTCCAAAAAAATAGCAATACTATAATTAACTCTAAATGCACCGTCAAACTCGTTTTTCATATGGATGAATAAATGTAATGAATATTTCCCCATCTACGCTCCCAGTGAGTTCTAGACAATGATGAGAAATCTGAGCTAAAAATTGAAGTTTTCCATTAATGTGACTAATCAAATTCAAGTTGCATTTGAGATACTAATTTTTTTTTGTTTCTAATATAACAAAGGACTCATTCTAAGGTTACTCAAACAAAATGATAGGATTACAACGGATGATAAACTTAATCAATTTTGTAAACTAAAAAACTTCCCTTATGAACAATCGTATTATAATTTTGTAAATTAAATTGAGTATTACAAATCACTTCAAAACTATGTCCAAATTTATCCAGACAAGAAAAAAGAAAGGAAAGTGTAAGAATAAAAATTAATTTCCCCTAAAGGCCAGGTTCCGTCAGGTCTTATTCTATCCACCCTAAGCTCTTAGACTTTCATGAAGAGCCTTTCTTGGCATTTCGTGGTTCATAGATGTATTTTTATAAAAATAGATCAAGAAATTCAGAATCACTAAGACAAGCAACACGATAGCAATTTCACAAAAGAGTTTGTACCCTCATAGTTTCGGTGTCTTTACTTGAGTCATCTGGAAAAGGAACCATTTTTTTATACAAAATAACTTATAGTGAAACCCCCAACTCATACTAAACTCACAGAAATAACAAAAATCAAACAAAACTCATAAAAAACATACATGAAATTCATATTAAATCACACCTCGCAAGAAAAAACCCCTTACCACAAGTTTTGAACTTGGTCTTTTATAGGGATTGCAGAAGAAATTGAAATGGGAGAGAGCTGCCAGACAGAGGCGAGAGTGAGAAAGTTGCGATTGCAAATAACCCATACAAGAAATCTAGAGTTTTATTTAAAAACTTACTACATGCCCAAAAATCGGGAACATTTACATTTCAAAACTTACTGCATGACTAGATTTGGGAACATAGACTCTAATCAACTCAGATAAAACTCAATAATCATTAAAATTAGATAAAAACCAGACAATAATTTGATAATGAAAACCTTACCTCTGGTTCTGAGCTACAAAATCGAAGTAGGACAGAGTTGAGAGAGCGAGAGCTGTGAAGGAGAGTTTACTACCATGAGAGAAACTTGCGACGAAGTAGAAAGAGAGTTGCTAGTGAGATTCACGAGAGAGAGCTGAGAGATAAAGAGAGCTAAGAGATAGAGGTTCTCGAGAGTGAGCTGAGAGAGAGCTCGTTAGTGACCTTCGAGATCGAGAGAGAAGATAGAGTTGTGAGATAGAGCTGAGAGCTACTGTGAAAGAGAGAGACGCGGGATTGAAATTTTTCATTTGGTAAAGAGAAATGCGCGGCTTCACAAAATTGTCATTTCGCAGTTTTAGTATTCCATCAATTTTAGAGTAAAACACGATAGTTGTGTGCTATTATAGCTCCTAATTGTTGTAGGGAGGTTTCCCATTCCTTAGCCAAAAAAATTGCAGCCATGAATATATGGACTAAGTGGAACAGAATTGACTGGATGGTAGAGTCGTGAAAACACCTATTCTTCCATATTTTCGACCTTAGCTTCATGGAGCAATATACAACTATTGAAACATGGAAGAATTAAAATCTTAAATAAAAACATTATGTATGGATGGTATGAACTACCTAAACAAAAATTCTTGAATAGTGAACAACGAGGGTTATTACTCACTACTTCAATTAATGAAAGATGAAAATCTATCGGAAAATAAAAAATATGCATGCCAAATGAAATAGTTGTTGCTATCTATTACAGTAATGAATCATTAGTTTAAGTGAATAACTAAATAAAATAGATAGACCTTTCTCTTCTTCTCAAGTCGTCGGATATTCTCCATTGAAAGATCCCCTATATGGATAATACACATTCCAGTTGGCTAAACCAAACTCTAATAGTTTTGTTTTGAAGAAAACTACGGGGCATGTCATCCTATCAGATATTCACTATCAAGAAGTACTGGATTCTCTTTTGGGTAGGCCTTGAAAGAAGAAGGAAGCCTGGAACGCCAACAGGTGTCTATTATCAAATTCACCCGACTCGATAGCATCTATTTTTGGAATGTCTAGTGCCAAAATAAGTGAATGGGTAAGTCGACAATCCCTAAAACAGATTATGTAATGTACTTTATTTACTGGGTTACATTAGGGCCATTTTACCAGAGGTTTTTTTTAATGAATCTACCCTTGTTTAATTCCTATTTAAGCATATACTCAGGGGGTGGGTGCATGGCATACGATTTCAAATAGGACTCCCCATTCATTAACAGACAAGATCGCCAAGATTCCGTGAGTCGCTGCCGAACTTATTCCTTCCAATTCAACGAGCATTCTCAACATTATGCCTTGAAGAGGGCTCGAACCTCCACGCTCTTTAGCATGAGTAGTCTCGCGTATCAATAATTTCACCATCAAGGCATTTTTAAAGTGAATCATATTCCATGAATATGAAATATATCTAGTGTGATGTATGGAATATATGACAAATGTGGATTGTTGGAGTATTTCTATTGATCGATTATGTCATATAGGCCCGAGTCAGACATCTAATTGCTTCGATTTGAATTATCCGGAGGATGCCTTATATTATATAAAAAATATGGACAATCAAACCTATTTCTTGGACAATCAAACTTATTTCTTGGACAATTAAACCTATTTCTCGATTCAATAGAAGCCCAAAGAGATGAATATGGTCCTAAAAAATGAGTGATATGTAAAAAACAAGTTTGATTGTGCCTATTCCTAATCCTAAATGGAATGTAAGGACGTAGGGATCCATATATAAATATAATATTTATTTAAATACACTCGGATGGCCCCTTCTCATAATTAGAATGTATAAACTTATAATCATATAATTGACTCGATCATCAGATTATAGATTATAAGCTCATAACCCTAGCCCATTCTGATTTTAGGTGGAAAATATCTACTAAGTCTTTGATTCTAGTTAATAAGAGGGATCTTGAGCTAAGAAATAGATTCAAGAAGCTAAACTAAGAAAGGGTATCCTGAGCAATTTCAATGATCAGGATCATTGATATTCCTAGTATAGTAGATGCTATCACACATACAATCATACTCAATTTGATGAAATTGTTTGATGATAATGACTATATCGACCGTGACCTTGATATGGAGTTGGAGTTTCTAACTATGATGAATGCACTAACTGTGGATATGATGCCAAAAATAGACGGATTTTATATCACTCTTCAATTCGAATTAGCAAAAGCAATGTCTCCTTGCATAATATGGATTCCAAACATCATGATATGGATGTGAATGAGTGGTATTACTTATCCCTCCGTCTATTAGTGAACTATATCTCCAGGAACTATGAAAGATGTTCCATTAGAAGTATTCTTGTTATTGCGTCGACTCATATCCCCCAAAAAGTGGATCTCGCTCTAATAGCTCCTAATAAATTAAATACATGCATTAAAATATGAAGGCTTCTTATTCCTCAACAAAGAAATCAATGTACTTTTTCACTCTTTCATATATTAGGGGATTTCACTTGGAAAAGAAAATGTTCCATACTAATAGATTCGGGTCCATATCCGTAGGTTCCAATGTACGAGATCTTGTAACACTTACCAATGAGGCCCTATCGATTAGTATTACGCAGAAGAAATCCATTATAGATAATAATATAATTATATATGCTCTTCATAGACAAACTTGGGATTTGCAATCCCATGTAAGATCGGTTCGGGATCATGGGATCATTTTTTATCAGATAGGAAAGGTTGTTGCACAAAATATGTTTCTAAGTAATTGCTCCATAGTTCATATCTATCTATATGAAGAAGAAATCATGTAACGAATGGAATTCTTATTTGTATAAATGGTACTTCGAACTTGGAGCGAGCATGAAGAAATTAATGATACCTTTTTATCTTTTGAGTTGTTCTGTCAGTCGGATCGGTTGCTCAAGACCTTTGGTCTCTACTCGCCCCATGTCACCCAGCAGTGACTTTGACCCTTATTTATCAGAAGGGGGCACTTCTAAGGTGCCGAAGGGGGCCATGCCCTTTAAAGAGATTTTTTTTCTCTTGGTATAATGCACCCTTGTCCTAATCCTACCATATCATAACCCTCAAATTGTTCCTAAGCAAGGGATAGCCTTCGAGCATTTGTCACTAAGCTCGAAGGTGGGTTATGACACTTAACGTATAATTCATCAATGTGGTCACCTCCTTTATAAATCTAGGGGAGTCTCTTACAAATATAATCATTGGGTACGCCGTCTTTACATTTAAGCGGCGTCCCTTACAAACATATTTACTATTACTTTACATTAGTCTAGTCGCCATATAGGCACCACATTGGCATGTATTTTGATGCCACGTGTACATTTTGACATGTCATCCGTGATGAATTGGCTTACTATTTACAAAAATAATGACAAGAAGCGTGTGCCATCCACAAAACGTCATCCAAACAATCTTTCATCTTTACTTTCTACTTTCGTCATCCACAACATATCGAGGGTCAGTTCGATTCATAACCTGAATAGAACAAACACGACAAACGTTGCATGTGGTGCTGTAATGATGGGAAACAGATCCCTGGCATCCAATATGAGAGTATTTGTTCAACAAATTTAGGCCATTGTCTCTCAACGTAGATTTATTGACCACGAAAGTTGAAAAAAAAATTAATGTGATATTTTGATAAAAGAAATCATATATGAACCGTTTATTTTTTTAGGGAACAATCCAAATTCAACATGGACTCTCCTATTCGATAAAATAGGAGCGAATTTTATCCTATATGATGGGTGTGCAGTTTAACCTAACTGCCTCTGGTGAGCTATCATTTTATCATTGGTTTTTGTTTAGATGGTTAGCTTACTTAGTTACAGAGTCTTTGCTCTCTGTATTTAAGGATGCTTTGCTTCTATTTCTCTTAAGCTGATTCATTACACAAGAGCTTCCTTGGTCTCAGAGCCCTAGGATAAGTGTCTATTATGGCTTCTTCAAATTTTTTGCCCTTAGAAAAATTCTCATTTAAGAAACATGTGACTTTCATGTGAACATGGACTAAATGAAAAGTCGATATCTTATGATTTTTTTTCAGGTGCCAACGGCCTACGTCAACAAAACTGTTGAATGCATATAGTTCAGAATCACGTCAAGTGTCATCCCAAAAATTAATCAAGGTGGTTCATCAACAGAAGAGATAGCTAAATATCAAACACTTAGGGGAAATTCAATAATACCATTATAAATATTCTCTATGTACTTATAATCATATTTACAATAATGCTATCTAATTAATATATGAGAAAAAGTATAAGAGAACCTCGTAAAAAATAAGCTCTAATTGTTAAATTCAGACTCGGAGGAGGCAGAGCAGCCAAGTTGGAAGCGGCGAACCTTCATTCTACCATTTAGCGCAAGAGCCAATACATCATATTCCTCCACATACCACAGCTCCGATACCACTGCCTGTAGTTCCGACAATCTTAACTTTTAAACTTCATCAAGCAAACACTTCACGCCTTCATTCTCACTTCTACCGTCTAATTAAAGCTTTCTAAGGTCATTCTACACTAATTTGGTTGAACTAACTTGATCCGAAACATCAATTCATATATAATAGCTACAAATACAATCACAAGCATATCGAGCAGCCATCATGGGCCGCATTAATATAGGCTGACAGTCTACAAGCTACCTTTCCTTAGTGAGCTAACCCATTCTCATTCGATCGGTAATTGTACTATCAGTAAAACAATAGACAAAGTTATACTGATACATCACACTTACCTCAAATCCACTGATTCTGTGGTTTAAGCGATCAACTAGCTCATGAAAGAATTTGACTTCGTCTTTAGTTTTATCCAGCTCCTAAATATGACAACAATGAAAAGAAGTAATTAGAGGGCGGTATCTATTGTGTATAATACCAAAAATCCCAAATAGATTTTGGGCACAAGTCTCTTTTTCTTTCTTGTAAAGAGTGGTTTCAGTATTTTGATCCAAATTCTCAACCCGCGCTTTTCATAGTTGGACTGGCTTTTGATATTTTGTAAATGTTTCCCGATCAAAAAAAATATTTTGTAAATGTTTCTGTTTTTAATACTTATACCTTTCCTATCCAAAAATATATAATAACCCAGAAAGCTAAATTAACACAAGGATCTTAATATCACTATGTATGGTGTGACAGGAGGATATAATGTTGTCCAATTTACATACTTACGGGGAAATAAAAACCTAGCTTGAAACATTACTCCATCTACACCACCATCTGTTTGCAAGCCGGTATAAATACTTACGGGGAAATATTGATTGGTTCCACTTAATACTAATTCTCATACCATGTCTGGTGCTTTAGGGTGACCCAAAAGCCTCGCAAATGATGTGTGAAGAATAGCAGCATCATACTGCAGGAGAAAAGGAGAGGAGATAGTTGTGTTACATTTACGAGCCATGCCACGCTACAAATTGCTAAGCAGCCATGGGAGTATGGATGTTACATATTTCATTCAAGAATCAAGAGGCATTTCTTTGTCGATTCCATTGAAAGCATAGCATCATATGCAGCAATAGAAATTTTGGGGTAACTCTCCTCATATTAGTTATACGACCAAACGATCTATTCACTTGTATTTTATAAAAAAAATTTGAAGCATATCAAGAAGTATAGCTCAACTAGTTCAAATAAAAGTTACGATGATATCATTCTTACAAGTTGCTTGTCTGGTGCATGTGGAAGTGCAGTCCTCAATTCAGCACGAATGGTTATAGGATCCGTCCCTGATATTACCTGCACATAAAAAAATAACAAATTTTAATTTTACTTTGAGCAGATGATTCTACTTTTCTTGACATTCCCAAAAGAACTTTTTAGTACTTCACAAGATACAATTTGACAGTTGTATCTCTGTATAAAAGGGAAGTCCCAGAAGTGCCATGAACACAGCGAACAAAGGCAATTCAAAAGTTGAGAAGTTCACTAAATATTAAACTTGGACAAACATGTTACCAAAACCTTTTCTCCTACAGTACGAGACGAGACGAGCATGATCTAAAAAATTATATCAATTGATGAAGGGTATTGAAGGTTGTTGAACTATTTCACAGTTGGGAAAGTTCTTCTTTAGCAACTTAACGAACACCACTGCTAAGATGTTTCAATCTTGGGCAGATTGCATATACTATACTTTGATAGTGCATTGTATAGAATATGACATCTAAGTATCCACCCATTGCCCCACTTATGTTGTAAAGCTTTACCACAGTAAATTAAATACAGTAAGGCGATTGCAACATTTCAGGATAACTAACAGATGAGATATTACAAGTAGAAAATGCAGCAGATGTATGTGGTTTTTGAGTAATGCAAGCCTAGGAGTAAAAGGTGGAAATATATCAAATCTATGAGCGAGAAAGTGACTAATAGAGTGAGTGAACAATTGCGTCTGAGCACGTGTCTGCATGTCTGTGCATGCATGAGAGTGAGGGAGGGAGGGAGCTACACCGTGAAGACTTCAAGATGCAAATTTTTTTAATTTGAATAGATTAAGGACGGTCGTAGAGGAGGTCTGTCGGTACCCTGTTGGGGTGCGCAATGAACGACTAAGCAGTGGATGTATTCCGCACGACCTCGACAGTGTTGGGGTCGTTGAGGCCCATGTCTTGGCAGCTTGTCCTCTTGGATGAGGAAAGCGAAGTGGCGTGGGGTTATGCCCTTTATGGCATCCAAACTGAGTTGTCGAGGCAGCGCGACAAGGGGGCATGCCCTCATGTCAAGGCTAGGTGAGAAGGAAGCATGCCATCATGTCGAGGCAGCGCGACAAGGCCACATGCCACCATGTCGAGGCAGCGCGACAAGGCCGTGTGCCACCTTGTCGAGGCAGCGCGACAAGGCAGTGTGCCACCTTGTCGAGGCAGCGCGACAAGGCCACGTGCCACCTTGTCGAGGCAGCGCGACAAGGCAACGTGCCACCTTGTCGAGGCAGCGCGACAAGGCAACGTGCCACCTTGTCGAGGCAGCGCGACAAGGCAACACGCCACCTTGTCGAGGCAGCGCAACAAGGCAACGCCAATGCATAGCGATGCCCGCGTAGGCAACACCAAGATGGCGCCCATTCTAGGAGTTTCTCATTGATGAGCACGTCGAGGCAATCCCAACAAGGCAGCATGCCAGCACCTACCACTGCCCATGACTGCCCAAGACAGTGCGCATGCTAGGGGCCTTGACATGGATGAAAGCCGTGCAATTTTTCATTCTTCGTTTTCACAAATCAATCAATTTTATGTGATTCATAATCATAATGTATGAAGTTTTATAAAAAATGTATTTTTTACAGTAACTCTTTTTTTAATTTTTGAAAATTTAATAATTAAAAATTAACAATTAATTCACCACTCAATAAAAAATTATGAAATTTTTTTCTTAGACTCATATATTGTCAACAGAGTGTTTGCAAAAAGATACCTGCCAGCATCCTAACAGCACTCCGGTTGAAGTTAGAACGACCCTATCTAAAACAATTCTTAAGGGACATACATGCTCTGCTACAGTTTTAACAGAAGCTGCTTCTGCTTCAATCTGGAAAAGGAGGAAAAAAATTAAATAGCCATACCAGCATATTAAAGAGAATTACTAAGGAGATGAAGAACTAGCTCCGAGAGGCCAGTACCTCATCTTCAGTGGCAGGAACTGGTGAAATATGGTGCGAGGCATGAAACATACTGAAATGGTATAAACTGGAGTTCTGAAACCAGATTGCTAAACAAGATTTGTGTAACCATATATGCATATCAACAGATGAGAATATAAATATAGAAAACTGAAAAAACACATATGTGCAAAGGAATAACCATTTGGCTAAAAATTACTTATACTGCTGCAACATTAAAAAATTATCAGTGAAGTAATAGCATACCATTATCAAAATAGGGGTTAAATAAATTCTTCACCGCCTCACTGCAACAGACCAATAAAATTTGGTTAAAATGCCAATTTTTCTAAAGTAAACTATAAAAAGTATTTTGACAAAAAAATAAAAAATAAATAAAAAACTAACGAGTATTCCAAAAGCAGTCAGAAATAAATATATCACTTCAAAATTAATTAACATAAAAAGCGTTTTCCATATTAACATGCACCAACTTTCTTTAAAATGAAAGATATGCGCATGTTTGCCTTGAGAAGGTTGACTCTGTACTGTTTTTGCATCCGAAGTTATCGAAATTGCAATAACCAGAGTTTCACCGAGGTTGGTGATGTATAGGTACTACTCTAGCCTCAGTTGCAACAAACTGAATAATTCTAATTTGATACTGTTATACCTATAAGAGACAATTCTGCAGACTACAACTATACTTTCAAAAATTTGAATACAGTGGATAGCAAGCTTAAATATCTTTATCAATGCCAAAACTGACCCAGGGATTGTTGAACGCCACCGGCTAAATAACCAAGTAAATCAGACATGCAGTCCCTCTTAATTGAAACACTAAGAAGAGAACAACAAAAGTCATGAATGAATAAACTTACGCAATTGGCAATGAATATTCTGTGCTAAGATACAAAACATTTGCACGAACAGGAGGATTTGCAGCCTGCATAGAGAAATGAGGCATCATTCACACATCATGGAAGAAAATATATGCACCTTTAGTTAGGATTCTTTCAGTTATGTCTTACCTTAAATATAGGTGTTACAGATCCATCCTTCAAAGTGAAAATGTCCGAAAGGGACAATGACTGAGATGTTTCACCATGTTTAAGGAACATAGGTCCATTCTCGTCCAAATCTCGAGCCATCTTCTCGTACAATTTTGACCTTTGCTCCGAATTCGACATGGAAGAATCTGATAGAAGTTTTCCACAGATTAGCATCATTTTACAGCTACCACATATAGATCACAATCAAATTCCAGAGTAAGCAAAAAGCGAAATAAAAATTGAATTCTTATCATGGTTATATCAAATCATGGCAGGGATATATGAACTTTGGATAGTTAATGTGAAGCAAAGTGTAACAATTAACCACTCAAAAAATAAGAACGAATTCAATTTGTCTTAAGTGTCCAACACTCGCGGGTAAGGTAGTTCATGTGTAAAGTGCATAAAAAATATGTGGACTTCAATATATCCACAAAATCCGCACTTTCTTTAGGTCTTCTTAAACAATTATCTTTCCAATAAGGCAAACCAAGTAATAGATAAGTTCGTTTCTCAATCAAACTAAGATATCGTAATTCAAGAAGCAATCTGTGAATTGAGATTAAACCCTAATCTCGCTTCTATACATTCAATGACTGCCAACTCAGTGCAGGATTTGATTTTACTAACAAAAAAATTCAAGATTTTTTTTTGCAATTTCAATAAAATCAATAGCTCGTTATCAAGTTTTGAGCATTGATCAATATTAAAAATTGATATGCAACCAAGGATTCCACCAAACTATACGTTTATTCAACAGATCAACTGTAAATCAACAGTATAAAGAAAAATATCATCCGATTCATATAAGAAATTCCCCTAACAACAGAATAAAGTGAATTGTTTTCCTTACCAATTAAATTGACTGAAGAAACCATTACGTGATTAAGAACTCGGAATCTCCCAATCGCAGCATGAAATTCAACCGATATTGCCCCAAAAAAGGGAAATCAAGAATGTAGCCATTCAAATCTGTCCAGGACCGAACGGAAAACAATATAAAGCAATAAAATTCAAAGGAAAACATAATAAATTACCTGAAGAGGAGGAAGAAGGTGGGTAATTCAGGGTAGAGTTATGGAGGGCCATTTGGAATAGAAAGTAGAAGAAGAAGGAAGAGGTGATCCAGAATAAAGCTACAAATTTGGAATGGCTCCACCAATTCCCCGGTCTATCCGTTATCATAGTGCTAAGTAATCAATCTGACTAAAGCTTGTAACATTAGTGTCCATTTTTCAGCAGATTCAAGTGTTGTTCTTTTGATTTTGGTAAAATTTCACTAGTGTTTCAATATTTACCAAAAAGCTACCGCTCATGTAACACTCCGAAATCTTTTATATATATAATAATAATAACATAATAAAGTTAGCTCTAAACATCTCTTATTATATTAATGTTCACATTTAACTTTAACCTGTGTCGTAATTAACATTAATATTAATTATTAATTATTTATATCACAAATTCATTTATTAATTATATTAATTTATGACACATGTATCACACATAAGCATGCATATACATATTTAAATTATTACAAAATTTGTTTTAATGGATGAATGTATGTATGACAATACTTATGTTATTTCAAAATTATAGTAATAGTTTTTATTTTAATTACACACATATAACTATATTTATTACTTTTAAGCTTCACATGCACAAATTTATAGAAAGCCAGGTTTATTTGACATAAATTTTATATCAAACGCATGACCATGTTTTATTTGACTACTTTAATATATTTTATTACAATTATGGATTAGAAGATTTTGTAATAAAAATAAATAATATAAACAATTAAGTTAATAAATATACAATAATATATTTACATACTAGTTAAATATTCGTGCGATGCACGATTTTATATATAAATGATATATAGGTATAATTGTGAAGACATTTTTTTCATGATTAAGCAATATGTTTCTCTCCATTCATGTATCAGCAAAAATATCTCTAAAGTACGGACTTATTATAATGTTAAAATACACCAAATAACTGGATCGTAAGATTTATCGACCTTTGGCCTTGTAGACAAAATAAACATTTCTGCTACAATGAGAAAAGGAGAAGAAAAAAAGTAACCAACGAAATGAGGAATGATGGTAAATATTTAACATCCAATTAAAACAATGAACTTATTGGTAGTTAGCAATTGTATAAAATCTAATGAGAATTTCACAAACGAATATCAGAAATTAGTAAAAAGTTAAATATCAGTTAAATAATTAAAAAAACAAATAACTCAAATGTTCATCATATTCTTACATAAAAGAAAAAAAATAAGAACTTGCTTCGAAAAAAAATGGAGAGAACATCAGTGTTTGAGATCTTTTACTCCTAATACTTGTTTTTTACTTTGAATTCCTTTTCGTTTACAATTTAAGGATTTATTTCTATTGTAACCTTTTATTTGCCCAATCTTAATTTTAATGATAATTGCCAAAATGCAATAGTAGGTAATAAAATATACTCTCTCATTTCCTGTTTTAATTTTTCTCTTTGGTCATTAGTTTTCTCACACGTGGTCCCGTCTAAAAAATATTCCTTAGTATGGATCATAGAATTTATAGCCCCTCTGGTCACTCAGAATAACTAATAAAATAGTTGCTCATATTTTTGGAGTTCAATTTCCTTTCATTTGGCCTATAAGGTCTTGCCTTAGCTGGACATTCTCAAATGTGAAAATGCTTCAAGCTAGGCTTTCTGTCTGTCCAAAACTCATAATGTGTTTTGACAGTTGCTTTAGTTGGTACTCTGTTAAAGATATAAATTGTCTTTATTGCCTCTCCCCAAAGTGATTCAGGTAAGGTAGAATGACTAATTCCACATTCCTCTAGGATGGTTGCCCGTGGTAGACATAATAATGATAACTGAAATTTAAAACATAAAGATTCAATATAATTGATAAATATCTAGAATTCAAAAAGTAAACGTGATGCATGAATGCAACATAATAAATACACAAAATTTAACATTTACTAATCACGATAAAACAACTCAATGATTAATGTGTTGCCTTAGGGTCAGTAGACTATCTATGAGACATTTTCATCCTTATTAATTAAAATATCTCATATTTTCTCTTTTGACAATAAGGTATGCTTCTTTAGTCAAGTCACAACTATCCACATGAAAGCTTAATTGTGATTTTGTAAGTATACCCATTATTTCAGATTCCAAAACTTGATTTAGAATATGCCGCTTTAGGATCGGTCAAAACTAAACTACATCACTTCCAAATATCTTCTTAAGAAGTCCAACGTTGGTATTGGCACAACTCAAAACCTTTCTTAAAGGGATGAAAACAAAGCCATCTCGTGGCCCTAAGTGTACCTCACGATGTTGTACTAATAATGGAGACAGTATGTTACATTGACATGTTATCATTCTCGTACTCACTATTTTAGAATTATGTGTTTTAATTTTTAACTAATTAATTAATTTTAAATTAATTACTAGTTAAAATAATAACCCTATGAATATTTAATAATCAGTTATGCCAATCTTATTGGTCTAAGTTCATATAACATTCTAAAATGCCTAAGTCATAATTAGGTGAACTTAGATTAACTAGTTAATTATATTCATCAAATTTTAATAAAACTCTTTTACTAAAGTCGGTTATCCTAAAAGTTACTATAACTCTTAGTGTGGTGTGATTACCAAGTTTTAATTAATTAAAACCTCACAGTTTACATTCACTTGATTTAATAAAATAATACATATTAACATATTAGCACAATCATAATAAATAATGTTTCTACAGATAAGACGCATGATTATATAAAATTGTGTGGGATTTATATGTATGACATGTGATCGACTAATGCATGAAGATGTTATCAAACATAACAATTACTTAACAATTAAATAAAATAATAATGGACCGAGTGACTATTAGATATTTTAAAATTACAACCACTGAAATAAAGAAATAAAATTATAAAGCGGACTTCAAGGATACGTATTTCTCCAATATCACCTTCTCCTCCTGATATCTATCATCATTATCTTCAAGCTTTGAAAAAAATTCTATTTAATTAAGAAAAATAATTTTTCTTAATTAAAATTAATTTCTATACTTATCCTTTTAAAATAGTTGACTTTGACTTAATCAAATAAACACTTTATTTGATTTGGTCAAACTTTGGTCAAACCCAATCAACCTATTAATTTCTAATTTTCATAAAATTAAAATTTTAAAATTTAAAAAGTAATTGGTAGATTGAGAGTTATCATCAAACTCTATGGTGAGAGGGTTGGTCGGTATAAGAGTTTATACAAAACTTCCCTAAAAGTGACAACAGTTGTCACTGACGACAGGACTCTCCTATCGCCGGCCACCATTGCCGGCAGCTGCCACAATCGCCGCTGGAACAGTATTTTCCTGCTTGAACAGTAAATTTTCCATGAACAGTGCATTTCTGTCATGGACAGTAAATCGCCATCGTGAACAGCATATTCTACTGTTCGTCTTGTGTGTTCTTCATCTTATCGCATTCGGAATAATTACAATAATATTAAAAATAAATTATAAAAATCCCTGCGCCAAAAAATGGCTTACACAAGATCTAGAAAAAAAATAAAAACAAAGCCTAACCCAAATATACACCATACAATTAACGATCAATTATTTTTCATACATTCAAAAAATATAACCATTCATTAATTCATACATATATATCAAATTATATGAATAATACAAAAAAACTCACACAACATTTAACATATAAATATATAAAAGACTTCTCTGATATCACTTGTTGGTCGTCGTGGCGCGTGCGTAGAGGACGCGTGTGGCGTGTGACCATTTTAGAAAAATTAATTGTTTTAATAAAAATTGAATCTTTTAATAAAATAAAATCGTGCGACACTACGATAACCAAAACTTTTTTTATTGAAAACTATTTTCAATCAGTCACGATCCATTATATATTTATAAATTAAATTAACAATATATAAGGTTAAGAATCATATACCTCTTGTAGTCTAAATCAAGCGTCCTCGCGAAATCAATCGATTCCCACAAAATCGTTCCAACGGTCAGCAGATTCTGAGATCTACACCAAGATCTTTCAAATCAATCATCAACGCACTAGGACGTGTATAGGCACGTAGAATATAACGAAGACATTTTTCTGTCTCTAGACATACTCAACACATGAGATCTAAAGATTTTATTGAGCAGGACTTTTGTGAGATGATTCTCTAAAATAATGTGATGATGATTCTTTTAGAGAATTTGATTAACTCTTAATCGTAGGAAAACCACTTTTTTAAGAATTATATTCTTCTTTCAACTCTTGATTGATTAACCGATTCTCTGATTCAACTGATTGATTGATTAAATGAACTGATTCATTTTCTTAGGCCATCGGAATAATATATAAATATTTTTCTTGATAATGGCGTATCAGATATTTTTTGGATAATTGAAATAATATTTAATCATCAAATTATCAATTGTAGTGGGACCTACTACTATTGTGCACAAGTGTAGTGCCACATGGCACTACAGTAGTCTATGTCAATCTTTAATACTCAATAAGTGATTGACACGGGGTAATTACTGCGTATTAATTTTTACTCTAATCAAACTAAATATCTAGATATTTGTTAATTAAAAATTAACATATCTGGTTATTTCTATCAACTAAATTATCTGTTATTTCATAAATAACAAATTTAGTTGATCTAAATTATTATATGATAATAATGTAATTATCTAATTTCATAAATTAGATTTTTTGTCTCACTATTCGATAATTATTTATATATATTAATTCCAAAATTTATATTAATATATTTAAATAATTCAATTAATTAATTAATTATACATAATTATCTCATAATTATGTACTTACCCCAGATAAAAATTTCTTTGCAAGTAAGTCTTTTTCTCATATCTTAAAATATTCACACCCAAGACTGCGTAGTACAGATGTGACGTGGGGACAATTGATCTATAATTTTAAGCTTCAATAAATCATATTATTAATTAGACTCTTTAATTAAATAATATTATTTATTAATTCTATTATTACTCTACTATAAATATGGAAGTGTACTCTTAGAGTTTACAGATTGTATTTACAAAGTATGCTCATGTAGTCTACTGATATAATCATTTTATGTAGTTATGTCCTCCAATTATTGGTTAGTAAATTAGAACTGATCAAAATTATAATTTTACCCTTTCAATTACCTCTTAAACCTTAAGTGTCAATAATCCACTGGTGAATGACTATTTTGAATCTTGTTATAAATTTGAGCTCAATAACCATTCAGTTCTAAAATTAACACTTAAGGGAACCAATCTACGATCCGTTAGAAAAGCTTGGATTCCAAATTTTGTAAGATCATGTTCTCAGCCATGCATATCACTGAATCTCTAAAATAAAAGTTACTAGCCTGTTTTCTGAACAAGTCGTAACGAGTAAATCAAAAGATCCAGTAGATATACATAAAAGTTCACGACTACTAGGTTTCAGACTGATCAACATATGATCACCAAATTGATGGGTATTAAATCTTTATGATAAATAGAATATTGATAAAGATATTAATTCACATCGGTCCAGTCATATATAATCTCATTTAATAAAGTCATTCACTAACATATCTATCCACATTAATGATCTGGTTCTAGATCACATGCATTCATAATGCTTAGTGAACCATAGTAGCAACCATTCATTAAATATTTCATACTTTAATACGTTGTTGATAATTTTATTCATTATCTATGACTTTAATCATCTCTTACTAATACGATATCATAGTCTCATTAATGAATATGGAATGTTTATATACTTATATACGTTATTCAACAATAATTTAAAAGAGCAATTATATGAAAAATGTAATTCTTATTAAATTTCATATCAAAATGAATTGAAGATGAAAAACAATTAGGTAAATCATTGAAAACCCTTTCGATCTGATCGATGTGGTGAAAACGTTGATTTTGAATTCAAGGATTATTTATTGAGCGTGGAATCCTATCCCAACTCACAACACCTGAAACACCATAGCAAAATGGCGTTATAGAGAGGAGAAACCAAACCTTATTGGATATGGTTAGGTCGATGTTAAGCTACTCATTACTGTCACTTATATTTTGGGGATATGCACTACACACGACAACTTACATTTTGAATGTAGTGCCCTCTAAGTCTGTAAGCAAGACGCCTTTAGAGTTATGGAATGACTCCAATCCTAGTTTACGTTATTTCCATATCTGAGGGTGTCCAACTCACGTTCTTAGACTCAAGACGAGAAAGTTAGACTCAAGGTCTGAGGTATGCATATTCGTAGGCTATGCTCTAGAAACTAGAAGTGGGTACTTTTATAGTCACAAGGATCAAAAGGTGTTTGTGCGACAAATGCAACCTTCCTTGATCATGACTATATGCAAAACTACAAAGGTGTTTGTGTGACAAATGCAACCTTCCTTGATCATGTTCTCAGCAAAGCAATTCTCGAGGAATTAGCAGCTGATGAGATCAGACCACCTTCAATTTCTATAGATAAATGCCAAACCAGAGAAACCACTGTTCCTGCAAAGGAAACCCCGGTGCAACACCATGAGAGGGTTGTGAGACAACTAGTTTGCTACGGACTAGAAGCACATGTCTTAGTGTCAGACGTTGATAAGGGCAATCCATTATCTTATGAAGAAGCAATGGATGTTCTTGAAAAGGAGAAATGGAAAAAAGCCATGAACCTGAAAATGGAATCTATGTATTCCAGTTCTGTCTGGGGACTTGTATATCCACCTTAAAATGTCAGGCCCATTGGATGTAAATGGATCTTCAAGAAGAAAATAGGTGCATATAGGAAAGTATAGACTTTTAAGGCATGGTTAGCAACTAAGGGCTATACACAAAAGGAGGGAGTCGATTATGAAGAGACATTCTCCCCTATGGCCGTGCTAAAGTCCATTCGCATCCTTTTGTCCATAACCACTAATTTTGACTATAAGATATGATGCAACCAGAAGAGTTCGTACAAAAGGGGTACTGTCAGAAAGTATGCAAGTTCTTAAATTCATTTATGGATTAAAGTAAGCATATAGTTCTTAGAATCTTACATTTGATGAGATTATAAAGTCTTATGGCTTCAAGAAAAATGTTGACGAAGCCTGTATTTATAAATACATCAAAGATAAGATAGTGATTTTCTTAGTTCTTTATGTTGATGATATTCTACTCATTAGGAATGATGGAGAAACTCTATTAAAGTTAAAGTGGTGGTTAGCTGAGAAATTCTAAATGAAAAATTTAGGAGAAGTGAGTTATATTCTGGACATCCAAATGATAAGAGATAGAAAGAACAAGCTCTTGGCACTTTCAAAAACATCTTATATTGATAAGGTGCTAGAGAGATTCTTTATAGAGAATTCCAAGAAAGGTCAACTACCGACCAACATGAAATTGTTGTCTCCAAGGAACAATGTCCCTGCACCTTAGAAGGAAAAGGATATGAGAAAGGTTCCTTATGTTTCAGTAGTTGGAAGTCTCATGTATGCCATGTTTTGTACGAGACCAGACATTTGTTATACAATGGCAATTGTTAGTCGTTATCAATCAAATTCAAGTTTGGAACATTGGATTGTAGTAAAACACATTCTCAAGTATCTTAGGAGAACGAGAAACTATATGCTTGTTTATTCAGGTGGAGACCTGAACCCCACTGGATATACTGGATCGGTATCCAACTTAGGTGGATGAGCTGTAGTTTGGAGAACTATAAAACAATCCAGCATTGCAGATTCCACTATGAAAGTCAAATATATAGCGGCTTGTGAAGCTGCGAAAGAAACGGTATGGCTCAGAAAGTTCTATACTAATCTATAAGAGGGGAAAACACATAGGGAGGAAATATCATATTGTACAAGAGATTGTGCACCGATGGGATGTCAGAGTTATGAAGATAGCGTCAGAACAGAACCTGACTGATCCTTTTACAAAGAAACTTCCTGCGAAGTCATTTGAGGGTCACATGCGTATCGTGGGATTGAGAGAAATGTTACATTTGTTTTAGGGTAAGTGGATATTGTTGGGAGTTATACCCTCAAAGTATGTGTATTGACATTTTGATATGAAATTTAATAAGGATTACATTTTTCTTTTTAATTATTGTTGAATAATTTATATAAATATAAAAAAATTCTATATTCATTAATGAGAATATGATCTTGTTGTATTAGTACGAGAGGATTAATGTCATAGATAATGAATAAGATTGTCAGCAACATATTAAAATATAAAAATTTTAATGAATGATTGCTAGTACGGTTCACTAAGCATTCTGAATACATGTGATATAGATCCAGATCATTGATGTGGATAGAAATATTAGTAAATGTATTTTATATAATGAGATTATATATTACTGGACCAATGTGAATATTAATATCTTTATCAACGTGCCGTTTATCATAAAGATTTAATACACATTAATTTGATGATCATATGTAGATCAGTCTGAATCCTAAGTAGTCATGATCTTCTATGCATATCTACTAGATCTTTTGATTCACTCGTTAAAGTTTGTTCGAAAAATAGGCTAGTGACTTTTGTTTTGGAGATTCAATGATATAGATGGCTGAGAACATGATCTTACAAGATTTGGAAACTGAATGATTATTGAGTTCAAACGTAAGATTATAAATTAGTCATTCACTAATGAATTAATGGTACTTAAGGATTAAGAGGAAATTAGAAGGATAAAATAATAAATTTGACTAGTTCTAATTTAGAAACTAATAATTGGTGGACAGAACTACGTGAAATGATTATATTAGTGGATTATATGAGTATACTCTATAAATATAATTTGTAATCTCTAACAGTGCAATTCTATATTTATAGTGGAGTGATAATGAAATTAATAAATAAGATTATTTAACTAAAAAATTAATTAATAATCTGGTTTATTGGAGCTTAGGATTATAAGTTTATGGTCTCAAAGTCACTTCTGTACTACACAATCTAGGGTGTGAATATTTCAGGACATGAGAAAAATATTACTGTAAATGAATTTTTATTCTGAAGCAAATACATAATTATGAGATAATTATACGTAATTAGTTAATTAAGAATTAATTGATTAAATTTTATATATGTATTAGTATAATTTTTGGAATTAATATATATATAAATAATTATCAATTTTTTAATTATCAATAAGTGAGACAAAATATCTAGTTTATGAAATTAGATAATTAAATTATTATTAGATAATAATTTGGATCAACTAAATCTGTTATTTATGAAATAACAGATAATTTAGTTGATAGGGATAAACATATATGTTAATGTTGAACTAACAAATATCTAGATATTTAATTTCATTAAAATAGATATTTAATACGCAATAATTTTTATGTGTCAATCACTGATTGAGTATCAGAGATTGACATGGACTACTGTAGTGTCACGTGGTACTACAGTAGTGGGTGTGCAAAACTTGAGTGCCACATGACCCTATAGTATTGTCGTGAGGCATAGTGTTGTGGGGTATTGTGTTACCTCACGGCACACTATAGTGCCATGTGACACTGCAGTTGTGCATGATAGCAGTGAGTCCCACTACAATTGACAATTTTATAATTAAATATTATTTAAATTATCCCAAAAATATCTGAAACACCAATATCAAGAAAAATATACATATATTTTTCCTATACCTATATGATATGTAGATGATATGCTTATCGTTGGTGCATATAACAGTAAAATGCAACCGTTGAAGAGAGAATTAAGTGAATCATTTACAATGAAAGTCTGGGGCGTGCAAAGTAAATTCTTGGCATGAGGATTACTCGTGATCGAAGAGAAAAGAAGTTATGGTTATTGTTGGAATATATCCATAAAGTAACGTGTAATAACTATTTATTTGTATTTAGTTATTCCTCTAATATTATTGAATTTTTATGAATAAATTGAAAGTTTTATTTTAAATTAAAGTGTGTTTATAAATTACTCAAGTCCTGAAACTTTCATCAACGAACGAAGAGTCAAGACAGAGGCGTCTCCAGATGAACTCTTCTGAAAAAGTTCAGAATGATATTCGTAGTCTTAGAATCGACTGGGCAATCGAACCCGATTACAACTATTAGGTTGAATCAATGGATGCCAGTCTTGGGGCATGTGAGTGGTGACTCAAACGGTTAACCTAGATATGTTATGAACATGTTGAATAGATCGGTAAAAGATTAGTTTAGAGCCCAAAATTGTTTACCTATCTCTAAATCTAATTGTTACACCTTAATGATATTTTCGTAATTACTTTAATCCTGAGGTGAATACGTAGCTTGACTTAGTTAGTTGCAATATTTGATATGTCAAATGAGTGAGTTCAAATTGGTGAGCAATACCTCGACTGTTGGGATTGCAATTCAATTAAGTTGGAGTTACGTGATTCAAAGATATGGATATTCATGATTGTATTGTAAAAGCAACAATATCAGCTTATGCTTAATTGATGGATGTGTGAATAAATTAACCTGGCAGATATTCAATCAATCGATTCATTGATTAAGACTTGTGAATTGTACGAAACAATTCACAAGTATGTCTTTCTTATTCACAATCTATAAATGAGTTAAAGAAATAATAACAAGAGGGGTGAAATGGTAAATTTATATTATGCTCTTGTTACTGATATTTACAATAGGTATTATGTTAAAATATTATATGGACCATGAAAATAAAAAGGTTTATTTACACCAATTATTAATGTAGCGTGCATGAATCGAGAGTTGATTCAGCGTCGAACCTATAGTGGAGTCGTACGATGTCAGGCTTAAATAAGTCAGAAATATATAGAGATAAATTAACTGGGTATTTGAATCCTTAACTTTATTCATGTGAGTCCATTCGGTCTCAGAAATAGCTCATGAGAACAAGATTAGAGAAACGAAGTAAATTGGATCAAAATGTATTTTGGTGCCAATGTATATTTCCTACACCTATATGTGATGTGTGACGTCACTTAATTAGTTAAGTGTGATTATTTGTACTAAAATTAATTAATTAATTTTTTTTCTAATTATTAGATAATTAGTAAATAAAAATTAGTTAATTAATTGATAATGATCAATTAAATCTATCAATTAGATTGATATTTCGATACAACTTTAACACTGTGGAGATATACTGATTTTCGACAATTTGAATATATTGGGGTGAATTTTTGAAAATTTGAAATATCTGACTATATTTGTAAATATCAAAAATTATATTTTATAAATATCTAATAGTAAGTTGATTGCATAGAAAGAGATGAAGATATAGATCTCATATTAAATACACATAGAGAGTTTTCTCCCCTCCCAAGTGATTGCCATTGAAAAATATTCAATTTTTTTCTTCAATCGTTTTGAGAGCCCACATTCAAATTCCTACATTATTCTCGTGAGATACATTTATGAAATTAACGTGTGGTTGTTGGTTGATGAAATTCAAAAATCATTCTTGGAGTTCAAGTGCATGATTCGGATCTTGAAGCTCGAAGAACATGAAGAACGTCAAAAGAAATCCGCCAGTTTAGAAATTCTCCGATACAAAGTATAGGTGAAAAATTATTTCTAACCGTATCTTCTTGTTTAATATCATCTATGAATAATTGCATGTTGTTCAGTTTTAAATTATTTAATTCGATTAACTAAGTTAATTGAATTTTTTTTTTATATTCTGCCCACGAAGTGTACGTGGTTCAAACTTGTTTTTAGTTAATTTTTAAAACCTACCAACCCCAGCAGTTATCACAAGAAAGATACGTTGAAAATGTGCTTGAAAGGTTTTGCATGGAGAAAGCAAAGCCAGTTCGCGCACCTCTTGGAAGTCATTTCAAGCTAAATTCGAAACAAAGTCATTCTGCCAGCACATATAAGGAAGATATGGGTAGAATCACATATTTTTCTGTAGTGGGTAGTTTGATGTATACAGACATAGCTCACACAGTTGGAGTTGTCAGTAGGTATTTGTCAAATCCTAGCAGAGAACACTGAGAAACAATGAAATGAATTCTGATATATCTTAGAGGTACTTCCAAGCAATGTTTATCATTTGATAGTGGGAAACTTGTACATGAGTGGTTTATCGATCCAGATATGGCTAGTGACCTTGATTTCAGAAAGTTGACATTAGGATATCTGATTAGTTTCGTAGGGGGAGCAATATCGTGACAATCTAAATTACATAAATATGTTGACCTATAAGCTATTAAAGCTGAGGTTATAGCAGTTACTAAAGCTTGTAAAGAAATGCCTTGGATGAAGATGTTTTTGTAAGAGTTTGGTTTCAAGTAGCAGAAATTCATAATGAACTGTGACAATCAGAGTGCTCTTCATCTTAGAAACAATCTGACATTCTATTTAAGATCACAACACATTGATATGAGGTATCATTGAATACGTGATACGTTAAATGAGAAACAATTTGAGATTTAGAGAGTCTATACAGATGATAATGAGTCAGACATGGTGACAAAAACCTTACCTAAGTAGAGGCGTGAGATATCCAGGAAGCTCGCGGGCATGATATCCACCTCCAGCTAGTCGGGAAGGAGAGTTTGTTGGGATGTCCCTCCTATTGGAGGAGACATGGGCCTCTTTAGCCCAAAGGAAGCTATAAGCCCAAAATTGGGCTATTTCAGTGGCCATTAAAATGGGCCATTGGAATTCCTAATTAGTAAAATGCTCAATTAGAGAACTATCCCATTACAAGAAAATAAGTAAGATAATAGCCCAAAAATTAGTGAATTGCATAAATGGCCGAATTTCATAGAAGCCCACATCAAAACCTAATAACAATATTTCTTAATCCTTTGATAATAGGTTATTTCTTGAAGATCATGTATTTTTCGTTACGTTGATTCCTTCATTTGGCCTGTGTCCAAGTGATATGGGCCAAACACCACTATGACTAGCGTTTGGGGTCCAAAAAGGACCAATTAGAACCTAAACTCCATTCTTCAATGGAGACTCTCCATTCTTGAATGGGGTTTTGCCCGTGTCACTTGGACACGGGCCAAACGCCACTGTGACTAGAATTTGGGACCCAAAAAGGACTAGTTGGAACCCAAACGCCATTCTTCAATGGCGACGAGCCATTCTTGAATGGCATTGGGTCCAATTGGTCCTTTTTAGACTCCAAAAGCCAGTCATTGTGGCGTTTGGCCTGTGTCAATACATTTACAGATTGTTTGGCATTTGATTGGTGCCTGGTGGTTGTGCAATTAATATGGGTAAATACTCTTCGTAATCCACCCTTAAAATTCAATTTTTCAGCAACTAAACACATTCTCACTACTTCTCAATTTCTCTTAACTTCAAACACACTTGCTTCTTCAATTTCTTTGTTTGGATCTTCAATTTTCAACTCCAACTAAGTGATCGGCTACACCAAAAAGGTAATGTTTGTTTCATTTTCATTATTTTTTTTAAGATTATGAACATAAGTTAGATGCTTTATGAGGTCTTAGGTTATGAACATAACTTCAACTATTTTTTACTTTCAAAGTCCTTAGTTTTTCTTCTAGACCTGATCATGCTTGCTTCTTGCATTGACTAAGGCGCATATTATGCATTCGTTTTACGCTTTGTTATTTTCTTGAACTTTGTACTTCAATTATTGGCATATTTCATCAACTTCAACTATTTTTTAATATATTTAAGCATCCTTATGTATACATAAATCGGGGTGAGCAAGTACACGACAAGGTTCATCATTAGCGAACTTGCGACATGAAAATGTCATTGGTAAAAAATTTGATACGTTACAAGAGGTCGAAGATTTTATTATACATACGCAGCCGATGTTGGGTTCAGTGTACAGAAAGATGATAAATGCAGTAACAAATAGGGAGAAACTATGTTGCGAAGATGATTTTTCTCAAAAGAAGGAGTTTGGGACAAAAAATATATCAGTAGAGTGGACACGGAGCGAGAACCAAGAGGCTTGACAAGGGTGAATTGTCGTGCTTGTTTTAGGGTGAATGAAGCGGACATGGCTCAGGCAACAGGATTGCATAATGTTGGTGTCAGGTTAAGCCAAGTGTATGATTACATGGTCGACCAAGATGGTGGTTATGAGAATGTGGGGTTCTTAAGAATGGATCTATACAATAAGATGGACAAGCAGCGAAGATCAAAGGTAGTCAAAATTGATTCAGAGGTAGTTATTTCTTTTTTTTACTACAAAATTGGAGATGCATCCGGATTTTTCTTGCAAATACAACATTGACACTAATAATCGCCTGGAGAATTTATTCTGGGAAAACTCGACGTTCCAAGTTGACTATCACTATTTCGGTGATGTATTGGCGTTCGATATGACCTACAAAATGAATGCATACCAGAAACCTCTTGTGATTTTCCTTGGCGTGAACAACCACAACAAAACCACGGTATTTGGTTGCGTGTTATTGGTTGATGAGACGGTGGAAACCTTTCAATGGGTGTTGAAGACTTTCTTGGATGCCATAGAAAATAAGAAGCCACAATCGATCATTACAGACGGTGATAAGGCAGTGCGTAAAGCAATCAAAACACTCGTACCTAATTGAAATCATCGGCTGTGTGCATGGCATCTCGAACGAAATGCCCAATCAAACATGCAAATCTCAGATTTTTACAGGCCTTCAAAAGAGTAATGTTTGACGTCTTCAAGGAAGAGGAGTTCAAATATGAATGGGATCATTCGATAGAGTCATTCAATCTTAGTCAAAATAAATGGGTACAATTGATGTATGCTAAGCGTGAACGCTGGGCAGAGGCCTTCCAATGTCGAAAATTCTTTGCGTCATGAGAACGACGCAACGATCTGAAGGTATGGACGCGTATCTCTATCGATTCGTTGGACATCGACCTAAACTATTTGAATTCGTGCTACAATTTGATCGGGCAGTGGCACGTATTCACCACGAGGAGAGGTTAGACGACTTCAAGTTGACAAATGAAATGCCACTACTTACTACTCACTTGGGTGTGTTAGAGAAACACGTAACAAACGTGTTCACACATAAACTGTTTAAGCTATTGCGTAAGGAGATCATGGATGAGGCATTTTTTACAGTTTGTGCTTTGACACATGATGGGGAGGCTCGAATTTATTCATTGGTCGATTTTTGGGTGACGAATGAGTCATACATAGTGTCATGAGACCAACAACTTGATACTGTAAAGTGCAGTTGATGCAAGTTTGAATCAGTGCGGATACCATGTCGTCATATGTTCACTGTTACTAAAGCTAAACATATGTAAGAGCTCCCAAACATGAGCATACTAGACTGGTGGCAGATCACTACGAAGAGTAATATGCTACCAACCGGGTCAAGCCATTTTCATCTGGATACAGATGATACAGTATTGCTTCGGTATAATTCGATCCAACTAGCTGCCAAAAGGCTTGCTCACTTTGCGTCAAAGTTAAGTGAATGGTCGACTCAAGCTAAAGAGGAGATTGGAATGTTGTGTGTGAAATATGAGACCTTGTGGAATGATAAGGTCGCCAATGAACAGGATGTGAAGTAGGAGGATGGTTTAGAGATTAAAAGAGGCCCCGTTCAAGACCCGGTAATGGTGAAGACAAAGGGCAGCCAAGGTGCCAGCTCGAGTAAAGCACGACCAACCACCTGTCGATATGGCCATTATTAGAACACTGGACATACCAAATGGACATGTCCAGAATTACTGCGTGATAAGCATGCCACGATGTTGGACGATAATAATAATGATTCAGCAGCATGTAACGTGCAAGGTGCACACGCGACATGGTTCTTCGGATAAGATGCGTCCCCATTCAGTGTGCAGGTGCGTACACATTCAATGTGCAAGTTGCGTACCCATTTAGTGTGAAAGGTGTGTACCCATTTGACCCATCTGCATGCCCACCACCAGGTGGATACCCTATGTACAACACAAACATCTCATACTTGTATAATATTTTGTGTCCCTCACCATAGTAAATGTACATTTTGATATTAACTTGCTTTCATAGTTTTTGGGGAATGTTAATATACGAATATGTACACAATTTACCCTTCAAAAATATTTTTATTTATAATTGTACATAATAATTCTGAAAAATCTGAAGATGATCACTCTACCCGACAACTTCAAAAATCTACTTATTTTTTACATGTACATAATAATTCTGCAACATCTATTTATCATCAATGTACATGATAACTTATAAAAACCTCTTTTATCTATAGTTGTACATAATAATATACAAAATCTGTTTATCATCCTTGTACACTATACAAAACTTATGAAAATCTATTTATCTTCACTACACACTATACACAATAATCGTATACAAAATGAAGACCCACTAGCCATTTCTGATAAATTCGATGAGCTAGAGGTTATTGAAGAAGACAGTAACGACGGGGCAATAAAAGTTGAAGCATACGAAGATATCCCCGCTTGAATTTGCTTCAAAATTTATTGCACCGTCATTATTGTCTTCGTCAATATTCTCTAGTTAATCAAATTTCTCATAAATGAAAAATGGGCTAGTGTTTGAAGAAGGACATCAAAAAATAGGACACATTCACAATAGTATACAGTATTATCAATCCCTTCATTTTTTTCCTCTTCTGAAGCCTTTTCTTTAAAGTAGGATGGTTGAGGATCAACAAAATATTACAACAAAGATTATGCGATTTATACTCCTGTAAAAATATTCCCAATATTCAACAAACTATCATACACCTCAACAAATTCAATAATGACCACCATAAACGAGCAAATCCATAATAATTAGAAAATATCAATTACATAACTAAAAGAAGCCTAACTCTAAGCTAAAACAAAACAGAAAATAGAGCTTTAAGGTTTGAACATTCACCAAACTATCATTACACACCATAACAAATAACAAGTAATGACATCCTCAAATGAGCAAATTCAAAGTAATCAAAAAATTCCCAATTATAGAACTAAATGAACCGGAAACTATAACAAACAAAAAATAAAGCTCTCAAGTTTAACAAAATGTAAATGAATGTCTGACATATTACTTGGGAACGATAGTCACGAACAATTTATGCCATGATGTCATCCATATATCTCAAGACCCACACACCACAATCACTCATGCAAACATAAATTAAGTGCATCATTCAAGGGTGAAGGAAGCCCAACCAAATTCATGATAATTTAACTTACCCATTTGATTGGGTGACCACTTGGGAAGGCCTTGAAATTTTGAATGAAGAGAATGTTGTTGGCGGAGGCAACAAATTTATGAGCTTATGCCCAAATATCAAGTCCATACCTTCTAACTATAATTTCATTCACAAAATATAAAAAGGTAATCAATGTCAAAATCATACATGCTATAAGATAAATTACAAGTCATGATGATGGTTCAGAACATACAATCTTTTGTACCTTTTTGGTCTGTCCGGCATTAAGTCGGCCATCTGGCAAGGTGTCCAATATGGTGACTTCCTCGTAACATGATGGAGATCTTGACCATAAACCAATGATCTCGACCATCATGTACCGAAATACAGATCTAGATTACACAATCATACTAAGTCAAAGTTTAATATCTTAACTACATTAAATTTGATTACCGTCGTTAAATTTAATATCTTGTGTTTCCTTACAAAATTAGGAAGCTCTACTAACTTTGAAGCACATTGACTCTGCAATGACACAACAAAAACAAAATATACAACATAAATACAAACCTAAAATAAGGAGGTTACTGAGTAGTAGATACTCACAACAAAGAACGTGGGAAGAAACTAGAATCGGTCGCTCATCGACGCACGATGAGCCTCCAAGGTCAAAATGCTAACAAACAAGTCTATAAGGTCAAATCCAAGCCAATTTTCTGGATCGAGATTCTTTAGCTCTCTGTTTAGAATGGAGGCCAGAATTTCTAACGAGAATCTCACTGTAAAAGACAAATAAAAGACTAACGTAATCAAAATTTGGAAGTGATGATGTTTAAAATTTTGTTAGATTAGTGTGGCATACCTATCCTCTAATCTTTTCTAAAAAATATACTTCACTAAATGCTCATCTTTCACTTCTAGTGGTTCCTACAACGTGTACGGATCCACTTTAGATACCTTTTTATTGCGTTTAGTGGTCAATTTACCCTTCAAATAGGGTGAATTGAGTAGTGGACCATCTCTCCTCTCCCCAGTGTTGGGCAACTACATCTAGAATTTCCTTTATCTACACTCAGACAAGACTCGTTTGCCCCACCAAAATACAGCCCCATATAAGGTGTTAGATTAATAGTTCGATCATACATGTAATATATATAGAAAAGATGTAATACCAATCAACAGAATAATATCTTCCGACGTCATTTAGCTGTTCCTGTCATAGATGGTTTCATGACTAATAGCACGTCAGCGAATACATTGTCTAAAGCATCCAGCTGGATGCACCTATCATCATTATCACCTTTATACGAAGGTGATGAAGAGACTGGTAGCTCTTCTTAATGGGAGGGAATGACAACCTCATCAAAACCTCCTCATTTTTTACTTTCGATTGGGGTGACACGTGGCTATTCATCTTGGGCTTCAGACTTACCAGTGTCCCGTGCCAAAAGACTCACCAAAGTTGTGCACATCTGCTCTTGGACGGCCATCATCTTTCTCTACACGGCCACTAATTGTGAAATCTCCTCCCTCATGGAGCTAAACTCCACCTCAAGAGTCACCCACATAGAGCTGGACTCTGTCTGAAAAGTGATCACTTGTGCACCTAAAGCACCTAGCCCGACGGATTGCTTTTTAGTTAGAATTGCACACATGCCAACTTCACCAGATAAAACAGTTACATCGAAATGAACTTATTAGCAGATATACGTAAGTTATAATGCGAAGTAATACCAATGTACACTAAATATATTACTTGTACAAAAAAACAAGCATCGAGTAATGCTATTTGTGGTGGTTGTTTTGATACCTCGCGGCACCATTCACAAAATCTTTGAAACAAGTAGTACCCAATTCTTCTGGATGGTCGCGGGTGACTTCACAGCGTGCAACCATGAATGACTAATGATTAGTTTTGATCGAGGAAATAACAAAACCTCGATAGTGTACAGCACAAAGGCTTGCCCCCAACAGTCATCGTCAGGCCCCTCAGTCACCTTTGGCGTTCACCCACTTCACCTTTAGAACTTTCATCTCATTTACATCACCATCGAATTTGATCTCCTGCCCATCGTCAAAGATGTCCAATATAGAAGTCACATCATTTACGGTGACTTTGAATTTGGACCCATGGACATTCAATGTGTAGGTGGCTAGATCAAAGCAACCTAATAGCTATTGCATGAAGTTCCTCTTTAGCTTGAAGCATTTAATATCCAACAACCCTCCAAATCTCATCTCCACAACCGCAGTCCTCTTCCCCTTATCAAAATTTGCAAAATAAATCCACAAATTTCTAGGGTGTACAACGTGTGAGCAACTTATATTTAAAGGCTGACCCTCTTAGATGACTAGGACCGGGTTGTTTCACTCTGCTTGCAATGGTATGGATTTCATTTTCCTTAACATAATTGAGTTTTGCTTCCTTCGTCATACTATTCGACTTTAAAGCTAGATATGTTTGAGTCTGTATATCACAAACTCACTTAAATTACAATAAAAAAATATCAATTCCATGTTATATAATGTAATATTTGTTTAAACATACTTACTTCATTACCACTAATCTTTTCACCTGCCGCCCTCATTTTTAGCATATTCTTTGCATTGTTTTAATTTTAAACAACCACATTAACATGAAAATATGTAACATTAAATTGATGATCTCATTAATTACTTACAAGTATATTAAGAAACCATTTTGTGCATTCTTCGCATTCACATTTGTGTTAGCCATCTGAAATATATTTTAGTATAAACAAGTTTAGCCATATGACAATATCTTCTTATCATGATTATCCATGATACTAATTTATAATGGATTGAGCATTATCTAGTAAGAATGCTAAGGTCCTAAGTACCATTAAATTAATGGCATACCAATGTATTTTAAAGAAAACAAATCAAACTAGCTATTAGATACTTTCATAAACGGAAAAACACTTGGAAACTAAACAACTTAACTAATAAGATATAAATAAATAATTAAATTAATAAAAGTGAGATGCATCACATAAAAGTGAGGGGAAAAGATCATACACATAAAGGATGAGTAATTCTTAAATCTCATTCTCAATAAAAAAAACATAATATTTCAGCACCAACTATCCATATTACAACCATACATTACATTGTAAAAAAAAGCTAAAGATTGTGTAACATATTAGATGACCATGAAACCGTTAATAGTGTTAAGATCTTCCTGAGCAAAATTCCAAGGAAACTTTTTCAATGCCAACAAAGTCCACAGTCTCTAAATCCAATTAGAGTCGATCTTATCAATCATTAAAACTACATAAGCCTTGACATATCTGAACAAAAAAATCAACAACGATATCTAGTAAATACTTGAAATGTTTAAACCACCCTAAATACATTAAAAACATCTTTATCATGAATGAAATCAAATACTAGAACCAAAGCAAACTAAAAAATTGATTTTAAATCACCAAGAACAATTATAAATTTCTAATTATATAACTAAAAGAACCCCAACTCCAAACTAAAACAAAACATCAAATAGAGCTCTCAAGCTTAACAAAATAAATGTAAACAATATCTCACCTCAGATATGGAAAAAGCTCTAGAAATAACAGCTCTAAGCAATGCATATCTGAACATGTCAAAAAACCCTACGTATCTGAAACCCAAACTACAAGGCTTCATTAATCATATCAGAACACTCTATGAGTGAAACCCTATAAACCAACTATAATCAACAGGCATTAAAAATCATCTTTATTAAGAACAAAATGAAATATCAAAACCAAAGCAAACCAAATTTATCTATCATATATAAAGGATGCTTAGTGAATTATATATCAAAGAACCACATTTCAATTTCTGCCTTGGGTCTTGAGTTAGAATAAAGTTGACCTTGTACGAGTCATGTTGCTCATTTAAATATGAGTCATGTTGCTCATTCAAATATGAATGTGTTCCAATAGCTGTGTGTGAAGTCCAAATTTGTTTTTACTTAAAAACACTAGGAGAATAATAGCTAAAGGCTAGAATAATAAATGTTCCCTGAGCTGCTAGTTTACAATAGGAGGATGATTCATTATTTTCTGACATACTAAATATGATATTAAAAAAATAAACGAAGGAAAAAAGAAAGTCCCGAAAGAATTATCCTCGTTAATTATTGCTGAGTCCATAATCAAATTCTAGACAAAACTAACAATAGACACATATCACCTTTGCATCGACATAAAGTGCAGCACTGGATTGAATTCACTACCCTCAAAGATAGCGGGTAGAAATGAAAAAAATAAACTCTAGAAACCACTCCAAGCAAGCGTTTTATCGAGCTCTAGGATGAAGAAATCAATGTCAAACAGTCTACTAGTGAAACCTTAAAAACCAAACCATATTGAAAATGAATGGAGGGAAAGAGAAATACCAAGAATGAGAGAGATCGAAAGAAGAGGAGAAATTATCTTATGCCAATTTGAGTTTCAAAGAAGGAGAGAAAGAGTAATACCGAGAATGAGATTAAAGTAGCTGAGAAGGGAAAATTATGATGGTGGTCACCTCAGGTGTAGAATAGACAAAATGGCATGTCCTTTTGGGTTGAAAATCGCATGCCCTAGGCAATGGTGAGAGAGCACCATGATGAAGATATAGAGCCTGAGTTTGGTGAAGAAGAAGAAGAAATCATGCTTTCGTCGTTCGTGTTGGAGGTTGGAGGAGAAATCATGCTTTCGATATTGGGTGCCCTAAGTTTTTGTTGTAGTCTAAGAAGGGAAAAGTGGAGAGATGAAGGAGATGGTAACCTATTCTACCGGTTTCAAAAGAAATTAGAATTAAAAACCATCTAATAGCTGGGATTAATCTAGCCATATCTTACGACTAGGATTAATCCCAACAACATTGCTGGGAAAACAATTCCCAGCATTGAAGAGGGATCCTTGTACAAAAACCCAAGTTCTTATTTTCTATATCAGGGGTTGACTGACTGACCAAAGAACGAGTGTGTGACAACAATCCCCTTTTTTATCTTATTTTCTCTGAAAAAGTATGGACAACCTTTAGAATAATTTTTAGATCAGAATAGTTAATGAAGCATTAGGAACAACGAGGCTTACTTTTGCAAGTATTCATGCTTAACAGGCCATGTGCCCCTTTTTTATCATAATAAATAGTCATATTATTTTGAAGAACTACGAAAATGACCGAAAGATTGGTGAACTGTAAAAATGACCGAAAGATTGGTGAACTGTAAAAATGTCAAAAATTTTCCTTTTTTTGCAAAAATGGCCGAAGTGAATAAACTAGCTACCAAATTATACAGGCTTAAACCTAACTTATTTATTTACTCCTATGTAATTTTTGTAACTAAATTTCTTAGCTCGTCTATTTTTGCAAAAAAACAATCTGGTCATTTTTGCAGTTCACACTTGAAAGGTGGCTTTTTATGTCTATTTCGACACAATTTTTATGTTAAGCACGATATTATCCATTCAGTATTTGGCCCACGCCTTTAAGTGATAAACAATTATTGTTGTAACCAACTTGTTATATTGTATTCTTCACCAGACCGAGCCATTTTGCAATTTAATGCCTATGAGATTCTAACAATTCAGTTATGATTGTATATGATGTTGACCGTCAGCATAATCACCAAACTGCACACATGGTGATAGAGAAGGCCAACTGACACCTATGTGGCAGCCGATCAAACATATGTAAGTTATGAAATATCTTGTAAGAGACATTGTCCAGATCTTATAAGGGCGGTGGACTCAAAACTATGTTCTCTACTACTTTCTCTTTATCTACGCCCGTCATTTAGCCCTTAATAAAGGCTCATGCGCTCTAGAGGTTGTGGTCTGATAGAATTAGAGGAAGGTTATGCCGTGGTGGAAAAGCAACTCTTTGCCCAGCATGGCCGCCTTAGGAGTTGTGAATGTGCTATCTTCCCACTTGGTATTGAGAATCGCCTTCAAAAGCCAGGGAAGACTAGAGTACCATTGTGATATAGATGGTGGCGTAGTAAGATCTTTGCAACTTTTCATATTCATGTTTGTGGCATGTGGATCGCTACACGCGGTGATAACGGGATAAGTGGGAACTTTCTCTAGACGCGTTCAATGAAAATGATTAAGTTTGTTGCAAGTTGTTTACTTATTGCCATGTAGGCAATGGTTATGATTAATTAAAAATAAGCATAACTGTCTAGGGGATTAATTATATCTGGTACCCATAGTTTCTAACTATAAATGGAAACCTTCATCTTCCTTCTAAGAGATTCAGACCTAAGGATAAATAAAGAAAATATCATACTCTAAACTTTCATCAGAGTGATAAGAAAGGCCTTTCTTACCTTCTTTAGGCTGACCTAAGGTGCTTGTCCTTCACCTCTTAAACCTAAATTCCATATTCCCAGGCTGTGTGACTGTTATTACATTTTGGCAACTCTATTGGGGAGTGGCCTTTCTTACTCACTTGCTAAACTATGGTCAGACTTGGATACCAACGGAAACCTCCCTTTATGTAGAATGTAATGATAACTCTTAGATTTTTGAGTTATCTTAGCATTTTTAAGTCTAAATTATTGCTTATCATAGGGTGATTTAGTGTTTTTTATGCTTAAGTCTTGGTTATTTGCTGTTTATTTAGTTCTAGGGTTAGTTTTGTTTTTATGCTGGCCATGCGAGTTTTTGTATGTAACTTTATGCATTAGATTTTCTTCGGTGTTGGAACCCTTGGAGAGCTTGATATCTTTCGATAATGTAGCAGTTCCTGATGTTGTTGTAGCTATAGCAGTGTAGTGCAAGCTTGGCGAGTGGTTTTTCATGTAGTCCAGCTAGTGCTAAAAGAAAAGGCAGATTCACATGCATCAGAAGTCGTTATTACACAGGTGTCCTCAACACCTTCTTTTGTGGTCCCTAATTCTTGGATGCTTGACACACGCCCTAGTGCTAAGGAGAAACCCCAATCTCGAGGCTTATATTTAAAAGGAAGTGCATCTATTTTGTGGATGAAAAGAGAACACAGAAAAAAAGAGCCAACATTACTTAGTACGAAGGAGACATTTTGCGTAGAAAGGAAAAAGGAAGAAGATGACATAAAGAAATGAAGGAAATCGAGGAAGAAGACAAGGCTAAAGAATAATTTATTTATTCTTATAAACGCTCTCTTGTTTTACTTCGTTTGCTCTATGTTTAGCTTCACCTTATTTCTTAATCTGTCTGAGAACATGGCAATGAGATATTATGTTTTTACCTTTAAGCTCGTTATGAGATAAACACTTGACGGCTAGTATTGTAATATGATACTTTATTTGGTTAATGATGCTTTTGTTGTTAAGCTCTCTTTAGCATTTCAATTAAGTAAGCTTCAAGTTATTTTCTTTAGTGACTAGCCATCTCTATTAGAATGCTAGTTAGATTAAGAACTGAAAAGACTTAGTTTGATAGAACAAACTTAATTGATGCTTGAGTATTTAAAAAATATACATGAAGATAGAATCGTGTAGATTTAGATACTTTACGAGTTACATAGATGTATGACCTTGCCATGCAACTCTTTCGCTGAAACTTAATGAACCAATCTCAAAATTGAACTACGCATAGATATAAGATAGTTTAGACTGGATTTGGTAATCTAAACAATGACAGTTAATTGTGCTTCAGAGATAAGGTAGTACTGTTGGGATGCTATAGCCCTTTTTAGCATTGAATATCTCATTGATATTAAGATAGTTTTTTACACTACAATTATCATTTTACTTCACTCTCTTAGTTAATTTAACTTTCATCTAATCAAACAATTATTATTGTTACTGCCTTACTCACAAGTTAACTCTGTTAAAATCAAATATATTACATATTCACATAGTGCTTGTGGAGAGCGACTCGTACTTACTACTTTATTACTTGCTAACGATACGTGCACTTGGATAGTCATATATCAAATCGAACAACAAGTTTTTGGCATCGTTGTCGGGGAATAAAAATATAATATTTTTATTTAGACTAAGTAGAATATAATTTGTGAGTTTTACTAAATTTATTGCCCTGCCCTATTTTCAGGAGAGTGAGATTTATTATATGCGTAGGCGGTAGATATTGGACTTCATCTTTGATTCAGAAATAGATAAAACCTTAACACAATTAAGAAGATAGAAAAGAGGTTTAGCTGTTATAGAAGAGATGGTTGCGCCTACTGAAGATGAAGTTGTGTTGAATGAGAACAGGGTTCAACATTGCAATCAAGTAAACAATGGTAACAACGTTTTAGTCATGGCCGATGATAAAGAGAGATCGATATGAGACTATACCATACTACAGTCACAAGCCATGAATCCTAGAATAGTGAGACATGAAATCTATGCCCCTCAATTTGAATTAAAGCTAGTGATGCTTCAAATGCTATAAATAGTAGGGAAATTTAATAGACTCCCCTCTGAAGATCCTCATTTACACTTGAGACTGTTTATGGAAGTGAGTGATACTTTTAAAATTTCTAAAGCTTCTAAAGATTCCTTAAGGTTGAGGTTGTTCCTTTATTCTTTGAGGGACAGAGGTAGAGCATGGCTCAATTCACTACCCTCAGAATCTATCAACAGCTAGAATGATTTGGCAGAGAAATTCTTTATGAAATAATTCCTTTCCGTGAAGAATGCTAACCTAAAAAATGAGATCACCTTTTTCCATCAATTGGAGGAGGAATCCTTGTATTATGGGAGAGATTTAAGTAATTGCTAAAAAAGTGTCTGCATGATGGCATTCCTCATTACAGACAGACGGAGACATGTTATAATGGATTGAATTCCTCAACAAGGTTGATGGTAGATGCCTCTTCCACTGGAGCCATTTTGTCTAAATCTTATAATGAGGCTCATGAGATTTTAGAAAGGATTGCAAGCAATAACTATTAGTGGCCAACAACTAGAGCAACAGTTGCTACATCAATCAAGAGAGTTGCAGGAATCCATGAGTTGAATGCAATGACAGCATTGACTACCCAGGTTTCTTCCCTGACAAATATGATTAAGAATCTGAGTGTTGGATCTCCATCAATTCAGAACTAAAACCAAGGAGAGAGAGAGAGAGAGAGATGGATGCGCCTACTGAAGATGAAGTTGTGTTGAATGAGAACAGGAATCAACATGACAATCAAGTAAACAATGGTAACAACGTCATAGTCATGGCCGATGATAGAGAGAGATCGATATGAGACTATGCCATACTATAGTCACAAGCCATGAATCATGGTATAGTGAGACATGAAATCTATACCCCTTAATTTGAATTAGCCAGTGATGTTTCAACTGCTATAAATATAGTAGGGCAATTTAATAAACTTCCCTGAGATCCTCATTTACACTTAAGACTGTTTATGGAAGTGAGTGATGCTTTTAAAATTTCTAGAGCTTCTAAAGATGCCTTAAGATGAGGTTGTTCCATTATTCTTTGAGTGATAGAGGTAGAACATGGCTTAATTCACTACCCTTATACTCTATCAACAGCTAGAATGATTTGGCAGAGAAATTTTTTATGAAATAATTCCCTCCCACGAAGAATTCTAAGCTAAGAAATGAGATCACCTTTTTCATCAATTGGAGGAGGAATCCTTGTATGAAGCACGGGAGAGATTTAAGTAATTGTTAAGAAAGTGTCTTCATCGTGGCATTCCTCATTGCAAACAGATGGATACATTTTATAATGGATTGAATTTCTCAATAAGGTTTATGGTAGATCCCTCTGCCAGTGGAGCAATTTTGTCTAAGTCTTATAATGAGGCTTATGTGATTTTGGAAAATATTGCAAGCAATAACTATCAGTGGCCAACTACTAGAGCAGCAGTTGCTACATCAATTAAGAGAGTTGCAGGAGTCCATGAGTCGAATGCAATGACAGCATTAATAGCCCAAGTTTCTTCCCTAACAAATAAGATTAAGAATCTGAGTGTTGGATCTCCAGCAGTGCAGAACCAAAACTAAGGAATGCAACAAGCTATGAATCAAGTGGCAGAAGTTTCATGTGTTTATTGTGGGGAAGGACATTTATTTAAGAGTTGCCCTGAGAATCTAGCATCTGTTAACTATGTTGGAAATTTCAACAGAAACAACCGCAGCAACAATAACCCTTATTCTAACACATATAATCGTGGATGGAGGCGCACCCAAATTTTTCTTCGAGCAATCAGAATGCAGGACCATCAAATGTTCAAAACATACTAGCTTATTCTCCTAGATTTTCACAACAACCACCAGCGTAGAAGCAAGCTGCTGAGCAATTCGGTTGTTTGGAAAACCTTCTAAAAGAATACATAGTGAAAAATGAATATGTTATCCGGAACCAATCAGCCATGATCTAGAGCTAAGCTGTGTCATTAAGGAACCTAGAGAATTATGTGGGACAGTTGGCAAATGCACTAAATTCAAGACCTCAATAAGCCTTAACAAGCAACACTGAAAACCCTAGGAGAGAGGGAAAAGAACATTGCAAAGCAATCCATTTGAGGAATGGTAAGTTGATAGCCCAACCTGTTGAAGAAAAAGAGGACAGGCCAGAAACAAGAACCAAGGAAGTTAGTCAAAGCAGAGATATAGCACAGCCATTTGCTGTAGCATCACCAGCTGTAACATCTAAGGTTACAGAGAAGCAAGTGAAAGAAGTAGAGAGGCCTTTGTCTCCATTCCCTTAGAGGCTTCAAAAAATAAGAAATTGGATGGACCGTTCATCAAGTTCCTAGACATATTGAAGCAATTCCATATCAACATACCTCTGGTGGAGGCATTACAATAGATGCCTAACTATGTCAAGTTTATTAACGATATTCTGACCAAGAGAAGGAGGTTGGGAGAGTTTGAGGCCATAGCCCTAACCCAAGAGTGCAGTCTGATCCTCCATAATAAGATTTCTCCTAAACTGAAGGATCCATGTAGTTTTACAATTCCCTGTGCAATAAGAAATACACATTATGGTAGAGCCTTTGTGACCTAGGTGTTTCTATCAACCTTATGCCTTTGTCAATATTTAGAAAATGGGGAATAGGAGAAGCCAAAACTACCACCATCACACTGTAATTAACTGATCAATCTTATGTATATCCCGAGGCAAGATAGAATATGTGTTAGTTTAGGTGGATAAGTTCATATTTCCTGTTGATTTCATTATATTTGATTATGAAGTAGATAAAGAAGTACTCATCATTCTAGGAAGACCCTTCCTAGCCAATGGAAGGATAGTTATTGATGTGCACAAGGGAGAGTTAACCATGAGAGTGAATGATCAGGAGATAACTTTCAACGTCTTTAATGCTATGAAATATCTGGATGAAGAAGTGGAAGAGTGTGCTTCTGTATCTCAAATAGATTCCGTAATTATGAAAAAGTTATGCATGAGCTTTAGCAGTGCCACTTAACCAGAATCAAGCTTAAAGAATTTGAACGAGTGCAACAATGAAGAAGAAGCTCAGATTACATGGATGGATGCAAGACAAAGTACTTCAAAGTTTGGAAAGCAGACTTCCATCCCTTGCTGGAAATGAAACCTTGCCACTCATTTAAAGTATTTATATTTAGGAGAAAACAACACACTGCCCATATCATTTCATCCTTTTTAAGCATTGAGCGTGAGAAGCTATTGTTGAAAGTCTTAAGGAGAATAAGAGGGCATTGGGTGGTAGACGGAAGACATAAAAGGGATAAGTCCTTCCATCTGTATGCATAAGATTTTATCGGAAAAAGGCTACAGCAACTCAATTGAGCAACAAAGGAGACTAACCCCATCATGAAGGAAGTTTTCAAGAAGGAGATCATCAAATGGTTGGATGCAAGTATTATTTATCCAATATCTGGCAGTTCATGGATCAGTAAGTTTAGTGTGTACCATAAAAAGGTGGGGTCGTTGTTATAGCAAATGAGCGCAATGAGTTGATCCCCACAAGACCAGTCATTGGACGAAAGGTGTGCATGGATTACCAAAAGTTGAATAAAGCAACAAGAAAGGACGATTTCTCCAACCTTTTATTAATCAAATGTTGGATAGGTTGGTTGGGAAGGAGTACTATTGCTTTTTAGATGGCTACTCGAGCTATAACCTGATTGCTATAGCTCTAGAGGGTCAAGAAAAGACCACTTTTACGTGCCCTTATGGAACATTTACTTTTAGAAGAATGGCGTTCGGGTTGTGCAATGCTCCAACAACTCTTTTAGAGATGCATGATCTCCATCTTCATAGGTATGATAGAGCAAATGTTAGAGGTATTTATGGATGATTTTTCTATCTTTGGTGAATCATACCTAGTATGCCTATCAAATTTAGAAAAAGTCTTGGAAAGATGCGAAGAGATCAATCTTGTTTGAAATTGGGAAAAATGTCACTTTATGGTTCAAGAAGTAATAGTTCTAGGCCATTGAGCTTGGTTGAAAGGAATAGAAGTGGACAAAGGTGAAATTTTAGTAATTGAAAAACTCCTTGCACCTATAGAAGGTTTATAATGTATTTTTCAAAAATTTCTAAACCTTTATGTCCGGTACTTGAAAATGATAAAGCTTTTGATTTCTCTAATGACTATATGACTTCTTTTTCTTGAATTGAAAAAAGCCTTAGTCACAACACCTATTATAGTAGCTCCTTATTGAAAGCTACCATTTGAAGTCATATGTGATACAAGTGACTACGCAATAGGAGTAGTGCTTGGACAAAGGAGAAGTATGATTTTCTATTCAATCTATTACGCAAGTAGAACCTTGACTGATGCTCAATTAAATTCTACAACCACTGAAAAAAAACTCTTAGTTGTTGTCATTGCTTTTAATAAGTTTAGGGCATATTTGATCGGTACTTAAGTAACGGTTTACCCTAATCACTCCGCTATTAAATATTTGATTTCTAAAAAAGATTCCAAGCCTCATTTAATTAGGTGGATATTGCTTCTTCAAGAATTTGATTTAGAAATCAAGGATAAAAAGTGAACTGAGAATCAGGTAGTGGACCATTTGCCCATGCTGGAATCAAAAGGCAATGTTGTAGCAGATTCTACAAGAGCATATACTTTTCCAGATAAATAGTTACTTGCAGTTGCAGCATCTAAAGATCCCTGGTTTGCAGACGTAGCCAATTATCTTGCCAATCTTATTATGCCCCAATATATGAATTCACAAAGACTACAAAGATTCTTCCAACAACTGAAAGCCTACTATTGGGATGATCCTTTTCTGTACAAGCAAGGCCCTAATCAAATTTTTAGGAGATGTGTCTCATTAGAAGAAGTGCAAGGTATACTGCATCAATGTCACTCCTCTCCTTATGGAGGACATTTTGGAGGATTAAAAACAACTACCAAAGTACTTCAATCTGAGTACTTTTGGCCAACATTTTTACAAGATGCAGTTGAAGTAGAAAAAAATATGATAGATGCCAGAGGACAAGGAACATATCTCAAAAGCAAAAGATGCCTCTAATCAACATATTGGAGGTTGAGCTCTTTGATGCTTGGGGCATAGACTTCATGGGGCCATTCCCACCATCGTTTTGCAACCTATACATACTTGTGACAGTGGACTACAATTCAAAATGGATTGAGGCTACATATTTACCAACAAATGATGCCAAAGTAGTAGTTAAATTCCTTCAAAAGAACATTTTGACTAGGTTTAGGACTCCTAGAGCTATCATTAGCAATGAAGGGATACACTTCTTCAATAATTTGTTCAGATAACTATTAGAAAAGTATGGGGTAAAGTATAAGATTGCTACATCATATCACCCTCAAACCAGTGGCCAAGTGGAGTTATCAAACAGGGAGATAAAAAGGATTCTTGAAAACGTGGTGAACCAAAGTAGAAAAGACAGGTCAATAAGGCTAGATGATGCACTGTGGGCCTACAGAACTACCTATAAGGCACCTTTAGGAATGTATCCCTATAGGTTGGTCTATGAAAAAGCTTTTTATCTATCCTTGGAGCTACAACATAAAGCTTTTTGGGCTATCAAAAAGCTAAACTTGGACTTGCAGGCAGCAGGAGAAAAGAAAGCATTACGCTTGAATGAGTTAGATGAATTTAGGTAGTTTTTCCTATGAGAATGCCAAGTTATATAAGAAGATAACAAAAATATTACATGACAAGAGAATTGTGGGTAGACATCTTAAGCCGGGAGGACAAGTGTTGTTATTCAATTCAAGGTTAACACTATTCCCTGGAAAACTGAAGTCCAGATGGTCTGGACCGTTTAAACTGATTAGAGTCTATATACCTATGTAGTTGTACACTTATTAGATGAAAAGACTGAAAAGGAATTCACGGTGAATGGACAAAGGGTTAAGCAATACTAGAAGAAAGAGGTTGATCGTGTAAAGACCTCAATGCAACTTGGTAATCCATGATGATCAAGGCCCAAGTCAGGCTGAGGACTATAAATCAAGCGCTAATGGGAGGCAACATAGAGAGAACTTTATTTTCAAATTTTTAGTTTATTTTAGTTTATTTCATTATCATAATTTAGTTACTTAATTAGGTTAATTTGTTACGTATTAGGTTAAAGATTTTTATTTTAGGTATAAAGATATCTCTTTTCGAATAATATCTTAATCATAAAAGTGGAATGTTCTTTTCTAAAATAGGATATTTGTAATGAATATTTGACGTATCACGAGATCCTATCCTTAAAAAGGTTTTATGTAAATTGTTTGTAGGTACAAATTTTATGCGGGGTCCACTATCTAGACAACTGGAAGATGGAGAGGTGCCTATTGGATGGTTGACTGCTGCAGCTCCAGGGAGGGAGTGCTTTGTCATAAAAAAAATGTTAGGGCAGCAAAACTCCTATCTAGTATCTGCTTCAAAAAATAACCCAATAGTTGAATTCCACAAACTTTTGAATTTTCCCCCTAAAATATCTATAACTAAAATATCTTTTGCTTTACTTTTTATTACAGGATCAAACGGTGAGCGAAAGTCCATGTGGAAGCTAGGATGGAGGCCGCATGCTTTTAAAAGAAAAAGAGTCATTTAACTCTTTCTTCACGCAATAAATTACTTTTGCAACCCTTCTCCTTCATCTTTTTCATTCAAACTAACCTCTATTTTTCTTATGATGATGTACATGCTTCTTTTTTTATTTATTTTTTTATCACAAAATAACATGTATTCAAATCTCATTGCATATGATTTGCTTCATGGTTTTATCATGCCTTCTTCAACCATGCTGCAGTTGAAAAGCCTAGACCGATCACTCCTTAAAACCTAGGTGTTAAGGAGAGGGGTACTAGAACTTTATAACTAGCACAGAATGGGCAAGTTTAGGCGATGTGAGACAACATTCCAACAGTTGCAACCAAGCCCTATTATGGAGAGGGGTGAGGCGGCTACCGGCACACAAACCCAATGATGAATCAGCTGATGGCAACGACAACACCTCCATCATCATCTCCTGCTCCTTCGTCACCCACATTACATCCCTCGAGTCTTAGACCAACACTAAGGTATTGTTCTCCCCTTAAAAAGTTTCACTTTAATTTGCTATCCAATTCTGGTATTTCAACTTATTTGAATGACATAGGTTGTAGCAGAGGTCACCGGACAATGATGGAGGTTCTACAGGCTCCTCACCATGCGCCTAGGCAGTGGGTCTCTTATGTCGAGGCCATAGAAACCACAAAGGAATGACGGGGGGAATTCGTTGGTGAGGATATGATAGGGCGGGAACCTGGCAGCCATACAACTAGATGATCTAAATGATTTGGGGATTGGGCTCGAAATTGAGTCCATGTCTCTGAATATGTACGGGTCTACCACTAGGACTCCACCACTCCTTCATCAGGGCCAAAACGAAGCACATAGAGAGGGGAGGTCAGCGAGGGTTGGTGGGAAAACCTCAAGGGGCAAGGTGACTTATAAGGTGAGAGCTAACAAAATGGCTCGTCATGAATCATCTTAGGATGCTCATAGCGCTGTTGAAGAGAGATCCAGAGAGATCTAGTCTGCCATCCCAGCCCAATTAGAATCTGACGATGATACTTCTATGGCCAACAATGGCCATTACTATATCTATGGTCCAGAAGTGTTGAAGCTCAATCTTTCTAATTTTGTGGTGGAATTCAAAGGTCTTCCTATTGATGGAGATGTCTTCCGCTACTTGGCCAAAGTGATAGAGACACACCTGGAGGTTGATTTAAGAGTATGTAAGGGTCCTACTAGACTCTCCTTTCTTGCCTTTCAATGTTTGATGAGGTATCATTTCTTATTGACCACCTCACTTATGATAGTGTTGATTAAATGACACTTGAATATCTCTTATACACTTGGTGCAAGCCCAACCCCTCTGTTTTGAGGCTAAATTGGTTACGTCCTACCATCCACAAGTGTAGAAGACTCCAAAGGCGTCTAATGAAGGTGGCAAAGATTGCAGCTCTTGAGAAGGAACAGGCATGACAATTGGCATAAGGGATATTGTTGTAGCAGTGATCAATGCTATTAACATGGAGATCAATGATCATCGTGCCATGTTTGAGCAACATTCCTCTAACATTTCTAGTCTGTCCAACAAAGTAATTGATGACCTGTATAGGATTCCTTAACTGTTTTTGCATGTTTTCTCTGCTCTGTAACCTGATACATTTAGTAACAAAAGAGTTTTCTTTAGTACATACCTGCCCATGCATTAACTTTTGGTTTTTGATTCTACTTATCCATGCATGAATGTGTGTTTATTAGTCTTAACTCCAGTTTTTTATTTTGATTTCACTTTGTTGCCTTTACGCACTGTTTTTTTAACAAGGTAAGTAATATTGAAATCATTTCAGACCATTGAAAGTGTCTCAAAAAGATTGGATAAAACTTTTATGATTAAATATGACAAGAATAGAAGAAACAACATCAGTTGGACCAAAATGTGTTTTGAGCCAACGTGTACTTCCTGAACTCGTATGCGATGAGTGTTGTCACTTAATTAATGAATAGCAATTAATTGATGTTAAAATTAATTAATTTATTATTTTTAAATTATTGCATAATTAGTAAATAAGATAAATTAATTAATTGATGGAGATCAATTTAAATTATCAATTTTGGGTTGATGAATTTAGACACAATATTTACTTTAATAAGAGATGCAATTTTTGACAATTATAGACTATGGGTTGGTTTTCAGAAACTACAAATGAGGTATATGTGAAATTCTAAAATTATTATATAAGGGATGATATTAGGGTTGTCTCCCTAAGTGTGCTGACACAACCCTAATCACACAGAGTAGAAAAAGGTTTCTCTCTCCCCTTCCTACTGTTGCCGCCGAATTCATAGAGGAAGAAAATAAATTTTGCTTCCTCAGTTGTTTTGAGAGGCCACACTCAATTCCTAACGGCGTCCTGTTAGATATACTTCTGAATCTAATGAGTGATTGTTTGTGCGAAGACTAATTGAAGTTCTTGAATTTGAAAATTGAAGAATGTGAAGCATTTAATAAGGATTCAACCAATTCAAAAAGTCTCTGATACAACGAAAATGTATAAATCGTTTCCACCTCTTTTGAATATGTTTATCTTTGTATTCAAAATTGGATGTATGGTTTTAATATTTAATATGATTAAGTTGGTTGATTTAATATGTTTTTATATTCAGCCCATGAACCGTTCGCGGTTAAATGATTTTTCTCAAATTTTAAAACTCGATCCAACGAAAATTGGTATCAAAGCCAGGTTTTTTTATTATGCATTTTTTGTGATTAAACATATGTATCGTTGGATGCTGTGATATTGGCATATTTTTGTATGGTAGATTCAAAATTATTTTGAATGTGTTTTATGAATGGGTCATGATCTATTGACTCTATGCATTTTGTCTTTCAATTATAGAATTGATGTACGCCAAAATTGAGGCATATGATTTTATGTAATTTGTTTTCTTTCAAAAGTTATATTTCATTTCAATTCCATGTAATCCGTCGCCAGTAGGGGTGTTCAAAAACCGTCCAGACCGTTTAGTCCGAACTAGTCCGATCTGAAATTGATCGGTCTGGACGGTTTTTTTATTGTTAATGGTCGGTTCGGTCCTTCTTTTAGAGAGGATCGAAAATTCAGACCGGTCAAGAATTTTTGTTAATTCTGGACCGATCCGACCGGACCGACTGTATAGATACTATATATATATATATAATCTTACTCTCCACCCAAGTGGCTGGTTATTCTTATAATTGATTATTTCTCTGTATTATTTGTTTTCCTAATCTGTGAATTTATTCATCAGAGGCTGACGTACCAGCTTCTATTTGGTTAAGCTTCAGGGAAGGCCTGGCTTTGATACCAAAAGGCGCGGAATTGAACAGTATTTAAGATGGGGTATTAAGAGGCAAGAAGATAAACAGTAAAAACTGTATTAATAAATAGTAAAAATAGTTACTGTATTAATAAATAGTAAAAATAGTTACTGTATTGAGGTGTATGATTAAAGACTTACACAAACAGAATTTATTGGCAACAATAAATTAGTGCTCCCGCTCACTAATTTTCGTTGAAGAAAAAAGAAGAAAAGATTTACAAAAGAGGAGTAGAAGAAGAAAGCTTTGTTTCACAAAACAGGTTTTAGCTCTCAAATAGTAAGAGTTGTAAAACGAGTTCTGATTCACAAATGGGAGAGACTGCCTATTTATAGCTAAGGAAAGTGGAGTTCACCGGGAACCCATCACTTATCTGAACTATTCTACTCTACAAAAATAAAAACATTTTACATTTCTACTTTTGACTAAGAATAGTAAAAAGTACAATGATTACAAAAGAAGACAAAAATGTAAAGATCCCTCGATAATTGTTATCTCGGTCTTCGTATCTTCATAATTACTTTGTCATGATTGCTTGTGGTTGAAATGTCATTGAGACTGTTGTACATTTGATCTCTTGATAATTGTTATCTCGGGGTTTGTGCCTTCACCCTTGGAGGCCATTGTTGCTGTTTTTTGAAAGTCATTGATACTGTATACTTTGATCCTTGACAATTGTTGTTTTGGACTCTTGGGTTTATGATTATTGATTATTGTTTTTCTTGGAGATCATCATGACCGTTGCACTGGGTCAAGGTGCCATCATGAATAATCAAATACCTTTATTCAAACATTGGTAGTTTGCCAAAGATAAATTCTCTACTTATTTCATCTGAATTATTACTGAGATCATCATTATTAGATGGGTCCTTCAATTGCTGAAGAGTGGTTTTTCTGGATTCCTTTTGTTTAGGAACTTGATTCTGGAGGTGATTCAGAGTCAAATTCAGTATATTTCTCCAAAAGGAGAAGTATTTCTTGGAGAAATTTTTTCTTTAATTTAGACTTTGGAGTTATGTCCCTTGGTTTATCCTTTGGAAAGGGTTTGCATTTGGACTTTGATTTGGGTTTGGAAGAATTTAGATTAGATATTTTTATTTGTGGAGCTAGGTCAATGGGCTCATTAATTTTTAATGGAGTTTGGATGAAAGGATTTGCAAGTCTCATATTGGGATGTATACTTGCAAATTTATAATTGATGGATGCAATAATTTTCTGGGTATTCAACTTATCCCACCATTTAACATAATATTCTCTGGTGAAAATTTCTTTTTCAATCGAGTATTGCCATTTCAAAATCCAAGGTATTTTTTATTTTATTGAAAAATAAAGTATTTGGGGAAATAAAACCTCAATTGGTGAGGGTTTGGAAACCTTTAAAAATAAATTGAAACATTGTTGTAAATCAATTGGAAAAAGTTCTAAGGTAAAACCATGAATGGACCACCATTTTAAGAACCAGCTTGGTAAATTGATTTTGAAGTTCTTATCAAAATTTAAAAACCAACAGTGAGAGAAATCACTATTTTGATGTAAGAAAATATTGTGCCATGCATCAATGTAATCAAAATAATTATATTGTTTTCTATCTAAAATTGTTTTGAAGCTTGAAGGATGGATTTTCTGTGGATAGAGAAAGAATGGTAAATGATTCTTTCTTCAGAATTTCTGATCGAGCTAATTTTTTATGGATTCTGTTTCCAGAAGAATGTTTCTATAGAAACTAAGGTTTATGTTATTATGTCCAGGGACATAGTGGAATTTAGGAATGAAATGGGTTTTGGCAATTTGAGTAAGATCGTTCAAATGAGCAAATGGAGGCTCAATATGAAAGAGATTTTCACTGGCCATTTTTTGAAAATCAAATGATGAATTCTTTTATTTTGAAATTAATTGGGCATCGAAGGACATTGGGAATGGGTCAAATTGGCTGGTTGATTGATGATTGAGTCCATTGGACTCAAGTGTTGTTGATTGGGCTTGGTTAGGAGTAGAAGACTCCTCTTTGATTTGAGTCTTAATGGCCAATTGTTGAGTCAAAGACTCTTCTATTATCGAGTCATTCATCATTCTCACATGATTTCTGAACGTAATGCTGATCCTTTCAGTTAAGGATTCTACTGCATGCCTATGACTCTTTTGAAATCCGTGAGGCATGATGAAGAATGTTCCTTCTGGAATCGTAAATTCTTCTATTATTTTATTTGAAAATTTAATTTTAAATACTGCTTGTCCCAAAAGGTTTATGGTTAAAATTTTACTGTCATCATACTAGATTTCATTATCTTTATGAAAACCTATTTTTTCACATTTTTCATACCACTGAATTAATGATGCATTGAAGTTATCCTTTAATCCAACATTTTCTAAAAGTTCATCTAATTCATTAATCCAGTCATTTCTTGGATATTCAAATCCATTATGACCATAATTAATAAATGGAGATTTTGAACAAAAGGCGGCTATTCTGCCATTAAGTTTTTTTTTTTATTTTAAAAGAACTTTTACTAAGTATCCTCGGTTCTACCTTTCCATTTTCTAGTTGGTCGAAATTCTCAAGTTCCTCCATTGTTGAATCTTGGGATCATTTTCTGCATAAAATTATAAGAGAGAAGGTTAGAAATTGGATTAATAAATTGGACATTGAGGTTAAAAGTATTGAGAATGGGTTGCTACCTGGCAAGAATTTGTTTGGGAGTAATATTTTTACATTCAAATTACATTCTACAGACTTGCAGTTAATTTTCAAAAGAAATTTTTGAATTAAGGTAAATTGTATGATTTGATTAATGAAATAATAAACTTTAAGTCCTGGAAATCTATTTTGAGATAGTTTGGTTCTACTATCTTGTTTTACTATCCTGACGGATAATTTAGAATAGATCCAATATTGTTTGGCATATTCATAATTGTAAATAGTCAAGAAACTTAACAAGTATTGTTTAATACGAATGCAGACAATTGGAAAATCAATAATTTGATTAAATTTTTTATTTATTATCTTCTGAATTTTGTTAGGAGTGGATGACATTATTTTACAATGGTCAAATATAATTTTGTATTGCTTAATCTTATTTGTCTAGTTTTGCCAATATCTAGTTTCTATGCTTAATATACAAATACTTCTAAGTCTGTTGATTAAGTCACTTTTGTTTAGTTTCGAATATTTTTTCCATCCTATAATATTCTTAAGAGGCTCATAATTAATTTTCAAACGATGAATTTTTTGTTTAAAAAATTTAATTTTTCTTAATTTATTTTTTTGTTGTAAAAATCCTAATGGTTTCTTTTTGCAAGAGATTATATTTATGGAATTTTGTTTTAAATTTTTTAAATTCTCATTGTGGGGAAAAGAAAGAAATTTGAATTTAACCGGTTCATCTGTGGGATAAGTAATTATCTCATCATACTCTGTTATGAAAGGATATAACAAAGAGATGAATGGTAAACCTAAAATTATTTTATCTGTCATATTTTTTACTAAGACAAATGATGTTTTAAAACATATATTATCTTGGGAAATATGAACTTTGGGGATTTCATAATTAATATGCATTTGGGTACCATTGGCAGAAGATAAAAACTATTTCATCTTCTTAAAGTACTTTGAAGGAACTAGTACTTCCTGCATACAATTCAAATCTGCTCCCGAATCTGCAAGAGCCATTATTGTAAAATCAAAATCTTGAATGATTATTCTAACCATTATGTGTCATTTTTTGATTTTTATGTGATTGAGGATTTGGATAAAATGTTCATCATTGTCTTGATAGTTTATGGGATCTTCAATCTTATTATCAGAAATTAGTAATTTACTAGGTTTACCTATTTCTTGTTTATTAATTAGGTATTTTTAAAAGATTTAATTCTTTTTTTATTTTAGTGTTTGAACTCTTCAAATCTTTTATTTCAATCTTAATATCTTTAATTTCTTTTTGAAGTTCCTGTAAGGTAACTTCCTTTTCTTTCCCTTTTATCTTATTGAATTTTTCAAGGGTCTGTGAAAGATTTACAGTATTATTATTATTAGACTTCGTACTTTCTTTCTTTAGAACTATTTTCTTAAGTCCTTCAAGGTATTCTTGTTTTAATTCAGGATTTTTAATTTTACAAATTAGATCTAACAAGAGGGTTTCTTGTTCTTCATTTTTATTTAGGACATTGATTTTTTTACAACAACTATCTCTACACCCCATAGTGATGTTAGGAGAATCACTATCAGAACTTGAGGATTTAGTTTCAGAGGATTCAGGGGTTTCATATTCTCCTAAATCTTCACTATTACTGTCATAATAATCTATTATTTCAAAGATTCTAAACAATTCATGTTTATCTTCTTCAGAAATTTTTAATTGGTTAATTTTATTCTTGACTTGACAAGTCTTAGAAAAGTTTTGATCAAAATTTTTATTCTTATGTTTGTGGTAATTTTTTCTATAGGGCTTATGAGACCTTCTAGGGTTTAAATGAGAATGTTTTCTATTCTTGTGAGAATGGGCAATAGAGAGTAAACCGTATTGCTCACAGAAATTGCCTAACTCATATTTAGCAGTTTTACTTTCTTTTTTAATTTGTTTGTTGATTTTCATATCAACACACATTTTTAATCCTTCTTTTTGTATTATAGTAATTATGGTTCCATAGGTTAGACTATCATAGTCTATATTTCCTAGGTAATTACTAAGGACTGTCCTTATTTTATGGGCAAAAAGGTTGGGTAATCCATTAATAAATTTTTCTTTCTAAAAGGGTTGATTACTATCATCCCTTGACATTACTCTGGATAAGAATATATTCTTATACCAATTAAAATCACTTAATATTGGAAATCTAAGATTTGTTAATTGGTCATGAATACGCGAAGTAATATTACTTGGCGTACCAATGAAATGTTCAATTATTGTACAAAGGAGCGTATTTATACCATCAAGTATTGTTTCCTGATTTTCTTCAATAATTGGGTTTCGTTCAACATCAATCTTAACTGCTGAGAGGATGACAATTTTGGATTCATGTGTGAGATATTTTTTCCACCAGGAATGAAGCATTCATGTGAATCCGTTGACTAGAAGATTTATTACTTCTTCATGAAGTAAATTGTGAAAGGTAATGTAGCTATTAGCTACCATTGCCATGTGTTGTAATCTATTGAAGGCTTCCTGTTCAGAAAGACCAATATTTCACTCTTATAATTTTTCTGCAGAAACAGAAAATTGATTAACAAGAGATGATTCAGTAATTTGAATATCATGAGGCATGTGCCTCTTATGCCATTTTCTTTCTAATTTATTAATTTCTAAATTTTTAAATGTTTTTTCAATATTGTTAATATTTGAAAATTCATCTATTGCAGATGATTCGTAAGTTGATTCTGACCTATGACTATCTGAGTCAGTATTATCGTCTTGGTTAATTACTTTTAATTCTTGAAATATTTCATCAATTGTTTCAGACTTAGAATCTAAACTATTGTCTTGGTTAACAACCTTAACAGAGGAAGATGACTCAGTAGATTTATTTTTTAATTCCTGAATCATTTTATCAATTTTTTTATTAATTGGAATAATTTTTAAAGTGGTTTTATCTGAAAGATTTATTAAGGATTTTTCTTTCAGGGTTTCACTAGGCTTAGGTTCATTGAGAACATCAACCTTAGTTTCAATTTTGTCTAACTGTTTTCCTATTGTAATTAGACTCTGGTTAGTATAGTTGAGTTGTTCAACTACTTTTTTGTTTGGTTCTTCTTCCTTTGCAATTTTGAAAGGAGAAGCAGTGATTAAAGAATTTTTATGATTAATCATAATTTTCTCAGGAGGAGGATGACTAGTAGAAACTACACTAGAGTCTTCCTTAACCCATTTATACTTTGAAATTACTTTGATATTTCTTTCGTAAATATCTTCAACATAATCTAGGAAAAATATATCAATTTTAAATTCTTGCATAAATGCCTTCCATTCAGCAAGTATGACTTTTCTTTGATCCATATCATATGAATCTCTAAATCTATTACGTCTATCTAGATTATTTGGGTCATTATTGTGTTGGGCTAGACCTTCCCAATCTGGATTATACTCTTGGCTCAAGGTTCCTATATTGAGAACTAAGAGTTGAGGATTGACAGAATTAAGGCTTCCTTGGAAATCTGATCCAGTGGGTGCTTCAGTTTCATCAGATTGTTCAGACTTATTATCAAAGACTGGCTGACTAACTTGAGAACTTGTGGCTATGCCTTTAAGTTTTAAATTTTTAATTTGTAATTTCTTTAATTCTTGTTCTAAGTGTTGAGTCCCAAAATTTTGATCATTATTAATGGATGATCCAGAAAAGGAATTCCTAGGGGTACTAGACTGGCTATATTCCCTAATTTGTGGACTAGAAGATGATTGAAAGTTAATTTTTACAGTACCATCCATGTACTGCTGGATGTAATCTACATCTTCAATTGGTCTTTGAATTTGGGTCGGTTGACTTTCATTAGTTAAAAGCCAATTTGTTGGTAAATTAATTTCAGTCCACCTAATTATTTTAGGAACTCTAATATTTGCATTACTTTGACTAGATTGTATCAATAAGATTTGATTCTTTGGACTCCTATTGATGGCTTAGAAGTTCATATTTGTTTTGGTTACTTTGTAATGTATTCTAAAGATTAAAGCTAGAGGTTGGGTACCTTCTAGGACTTGGTAACCACTAGTTTTAATATTTAAAATTAATGATTTTAAAATATGGGGATCTGTCAAACTAACAGACAGATCAAGAAAATAATCAAAATGAATTGGACCATTACAAAGTGAAGATTCAATTAAACCTAAAATACTATCATTAAAATTTGTAAATCTTGCATCTCGCAAGGCTAATAAGACAGATGTATTTAGACCTCTTCTTGTGAGTGGTTTTACTCCAATCTGGATTAAACCAAAATGAAGGAAATTATATCCTTCTTGAATATGATGCTTCATTGCATCAAAGGAAAGTAATTGACATGTTTCATGCTCTTTTCCAAGAGAATATATTTTTTCAATTGTTTTTACATTATGTTGACGCTTGAAAGAAGCAATAGACCATGTTGATTTATAAATATTTTTATTGGAGATTTTAGGTATATTCCATACCCTATGATCTACTTGATCATCTGTTAATTCTATGTGTTCATCATTTATTATATCAGGTATTGAGGTTATTATTGACCTATTACTACTAGAAGAATTACTCCTAAATAATATACTCATTGCACAATTAACTAAATTATTCTTATTATTGAGAATTTCATATTGTATTTTTTGTTACTAACCTTGTGGTGACTTCTACAACCTCCTATTAGGTTTCACTCTTCTCCCTTTCACCTCTACAACCACCCTACCCTCGGGATTTACGTATCTAAGAGGTCTTACCTAGGTCCCTGAATCTAACCAAATAGAAGCTGATACGTCAGCCTCTGATAAACAGATTCACAGATTAGGCAAACAAATAATACAGAGAAATAATCAATTATAAAAATAACCAGCCACTTGGGCGGAAAGTAAGATTATATATAAGCAATTATTCATGTAAGCAAATAAGTAAACAATATTATCAATAAACAGTCATAATAGGCGATGAACAATAATCAATAATCATAAACACAAGAGTCTAAAACAACAATTGTCAAGGACCAAAGTATATAGTATCAATGAATTTCAAAAAACACAAGAGTCCAAAACAACAATTGTCAAGGACCAAAGTATACAGTATCAATGACTTTCAGAAAATAGCAACAATGACCTCCAAGGATGAAGGCACAAAAACCGAGATAGTAATTATCAAGGGATCTAATGTACAACAGTCTCAATGACATTTCAACCACAAGCATTTATGACAAAGTAATTATGAAAACACGAAGACTGAGATAACAATTATCGAGGGATCTTTACATTTTTGTATTCTTTTATAATCATTGTACTTTTTACGATTCTTAGTCAAAAATAGATAAAAGTAGAAATGTAAAATGTTTTTACTTTTGTAGAATAGAATAGTTCAGGTAAGTGATGAGTTCCCGGTGAACTCCACTTTCCTTAGCTATAAATAGACAGCTTCTCCCATTTGTGAATCAGAACTCGTTTTACAACTCTTACTATTTGAGAGCTAAAACATGTTTTGTGAAACAAAGCTTTCTTCTTCTACTCCTCTTTTGTAAATCTTTTCTTCTTTTTTCTTCAACGTAAATTAGTGAGCGCGAGCACTAATTTATTGTTGCCAATAAACTCTGTTTGTGTAAGTTTTTAATCTTACACCGTAATACAGTAATTGTTTTTACTATTTATTAATACAGTTTTTACTGTTTATCTTCTTGCCTCTTAATACCCCCTCTTAAATAATGTTCAATTCCGCATCTTTTGGTATCAAAGCCCTAGGTCCCTGAAGCTTAACCAAATAGAAGCTGGTACGTCAGCCTCTGATGAACAGATTCACAGATTAGGAAAACAAATAATACAGAGAAATAATCAATTATAAGAATAACCAGCCACTTGGGCGGAGAGTAAGATTATATATTTTTTTTAGGATTAGGTTATTTCTCCTCTCCCTTAGCTCATTCAGACGCAGACCCAGACCTAGCCTCTCTCTTTCTTCGCGTCACGCGAATCACGCCTCAGTCCAGCTCCAGACCTAGCCTCTCTCCTTCTTCGCGTCACGCGACTCACTCCTCAGTCCAGCTCCAGCCAACCCCTCTCCTTCTCCGCGTCTCCCCTCCAGAGTCCAGCCTGCCTCAAGCGTCTCCCCTCCAGAGTCCAGCCTGCCTCAAGCGTCTCCCTCAGCTCAGACCCTATCCCTCTCCCTCAGCTTAGTCAGACGCAAACCTTCTCCTTCTTCGCGTCACGCCTCCAGAGTCCAGCCAGTCTCTTGCGTCGCCCTCATCTCAGACCTTCTTCCTCTCCCTCAGCCTTAGCTCAGACCCTATCCCTCTCCCTCGGCCTCAGCTCAGACACTCTCCCTCAGCCTCAGCTCAGACCCTCTCCCTTGGCCTCAGGTCAGACCGTTTCCCTCTCCCTCTCCCTCGACCTCAACTAAGACCCTCTCCCTCTCCCTCTCCCTGTCACTCTCCCTCTCCCTCGGCCTCAGATCAAACCCTCTCCCTCAGCCTGAGCTCAGGCCCTCTCCTTCTTCATCAGCTCAGGCCCTCTCCTTCTTCGTCTAGGTAAGATCGATGGTTCCAATCCAACTGTACTACTCGATTTTGTTGCTATGTTATTTTTCCAATTCTACTGTGATTAATTTTGTTGCTCTGTTATTTTCCAATTCTACTGTGATTAATTTTGTTGCTCTGTTATGAGTTATCTACACTTTGTACAACTTAACAATCGTTTAACTCTACCAGGAGATGTCTACTGGAACTCTAAGTCAAAACCCTGATGATGCAGTAATTAATGATGGTTCTTCACTGCCACCAAAACCTATAAAAGGTAAGAGAAAATGCAACCGAGTCTCTTCTAGTGTTTGGAATAATTTTGTAAAAGTTGATACTGGTGATCCTAATGATGATAGAGCTACTTGTAATCATTGTAAGCGTACGTTTGTATGTGTTAGTGCTAATGGTACTTCTTGTCTATGGATTCATCTGAAAAGATGTAAGAAGAATCCTAACAAGTTTGATGATCCTAAGCAAAAACTGTTAGTTCTTAATCCCAATAGTAGTAGTGAGGGAGCTGTCGATAGTACTTGTACAATATCTACTACTACCTTTAATGCTGAGAAGTGTAGGATGTTGCTTGCTAGGATGATCATTAAAGATGAATTAGCGTTTAGTGTGGTAGAGGGTGAAGGATTTAGGGAATTTTGTTAGGGTATGCAACCTAAGTTTGTTTTTCCTAGCCGAATAACAATAGATAGAGATTGTTTCAAGGTTTTTGTGTGGGAGAAAGAAAAGTTAAAAAAGGCTTGTCAAGTAAAAATCAAAGATTATGTCTGACCACTGATACATGGACATCAGTGCAAAATCTTAATTACATGGTACTTACTACACACTTTATTAATTATAATTGAGTATTACATAAAAGAATCATTAACTTTTGTCCAATTGCTAGTCATAAGGGGATGTCGATTGGAATGGCTATTGAGAAATGTTTACTTGATTGGGGTATTGAAACACGGTCACCGTTGATAATGCAAGTGCCAATGATGGTGCAATCACTTACTTGAAAAAATCTATAAGAAATTGGAAGGGTCATATGTTGGATGGTGAGTTTATGCATGTTAGATGTTGTGCACATATTCTTAACCTTATTGTGCGTGATAGTTTAAAGGATGTTCATGACTCTGTCACTAGAATTCGTAGTGCGGTCCAATATGTGAGGTCATCTCCTACATGGTTTCAAAAGTTTAGGAGTTGTGTAGAGGATGCAAAGATATCTTCTAGTAGTCTGGTGTCTCTAGATGTTCATACTAGGTGAAATTCCACTTATTTGATGTTAGAGTCGGCTGAAAAGTTTCAAAAAGCATTTGAGAGGCTTGGAGAACAAGATGCATATTATTTATTGGAGTTCCATGGAGATGAGAAACTTGGTCCTCCAATGGATGAGGATTGGGATAATGCTCGACTGATTATCAAGTTTTTAAAAGTTTTCTATGACATAACATTAAGGCTTTCCGGGACTTTGAATGTTACATCTCATAGATATGTTCATGGGGTTTTTTTATTGAAAACTTGATTAAGATATATTCTTCATCTAGCAATGTTCTTTTGAAAAAAATGGCAAGTAATATGAGGACCAAGTACGACAAGTATTGGGGAGGCTCAGAAAAGGTCAATTATTTGTTGTTTGTTGCTGCCATTCTTGATCCCCGCTTTAAAATGAGATTTGTGTCACATGCATATGATATGTTGTATGATCCTGAACTTGCCTGTGAATTGAGAAGGAAAGTGACTTCTACTTTTGATAGAATATTTGAGGAATACAAAATGAGATTTGCGTCACAATCAGTGCTATTTGTTGATCAATCATCATAATCTGAGATATTTGAAAATGATGATGAAGATGATTTTAGTTTGGCCTCCACATTTTCAAAACAGTTGTGCAAGGAAAATAGCTTAGAGGTTAAGTCAGAGATTGATAGATATTTAGCAGAGCCATGTTTAAACCCGAATGTTGAGTTGGATCTTCTTAATTGGTGAAAAATAAACTCTTCAAGATATGAGGTTCTTAGCCTTATAGCTAGAGATGTCTTGGCGATTCCTATCTCCACAGTTGCATCTGAGTCAGCTTTCAGTACAAGTGGTCGAATATTGGATCCATTTCGCAGTTCATTGGCTCCGAAAACTGTTGAAACTCATATATGTGCACAAAATTGGATTCTGAGTAAACCTGTGCACATTAATCTCAATGAGACATTACAAGAGATTGTGGTAATAGATGAAGGTAACTCATTTATATATTTTTATTTATATTTTTTTACATGCTTTTGAACTCATCATCTTTATGTTTCTGAACTCATTGTCTTCATGTGAATAGAATGTATCAAGATGCAAGAGAAGGCTGTCATTACCATTGCAAGATGTGATTGAAGGCTGGAGATAGATGAACTTTTATATTTTGTTGTGTTTCTGATTTACTTTTTCTTAGATATTTGAATGTTGGATATTATTATTATTTGTATTTTGAAGTTTGAATATGTTTGAATATAAGATATTAGTACTTTGAACTTTAGATATTTTTAAATGTTGAATATTAGTACTTTGAAGTTTGGATATGTTTAGATATGGTAAACTCCTAGTCAAAATTTGTCGTTATTGTTAAATAATATAATTTTTTTTAAAATAGGTATTTAGTTCGTTAAGTCCGTCCGAACCGACCGTTTGAATTTCGGCTGATCGGTCCGGATTTTTTCCAGTTTTTTGGTCCGTTCGGTCCTCCATATAGGAGGACCGTTATTTTCGGTCTGGTCTTATTTTTCTCCAAAATTTCGACCAGACCGACCGTTGAACACCCCTAGTCGGCAGCCTCGAAAAGTCGTTGTTTGCCACCGCTGCTGTAGTCGCGCCATCGTCGGTCCCCCACGTCATTCCTTGCCATCACCGCTCGCCGTTGTAGGTTTTATAAATATGGTTTAGGAAACCATAGGGTTTAGGAAAATTTAAGGTTTTGAAAACTTTAGGGTTTAGAAAACCTCGAGTTTTTGGAAATTTTAGGCTTTGGGAAACCTTGAGATTTTGGTAACTTTATGGTTTAGGAAAACTTGATATTTTTGAAACTTTTGAGTTTAGGAAATCTTAGGGTTTTGTCCAATCCACTCCCTAATAACTATTTTTATTTTATTCGATAATTTTTTAACACTAAGCAATTAGAATTTATTTTATAATTTTTTAAAAAAATAAATCAATTGATTAATTTACTTGGTGATTTATTTATCAGAGTAAAAATTGTTGAAAAATTAAATTTTCGAATGAAATTTGAATTTTAAAAATGGGACTGGACTTTTGTAAAGAGTTACAAATTGGTGGGACTTTGTAAAGGAGAATGAGAAGATTATAGACTCCATAAAGATTAGTATTCAAATTATTGTAATTTATTTATTATTCTTTTATGGGTTGTAACTAAAAATGAGTCATAGAGAGGTTAATTTTGAATAGAAGATTTATTATTAATCTTGTATCATCATATAACATGTCATATAGAAATAGGTATATGCCAATATTAAAATGCCATGTTGCATGTACATGCATAATTGTAGTTTAAATGTATAATGAGTTATAATTTAAATATAATGTGAATTTTATAAAAGTTATAAAATTTAAATTGTGATTTAAATTTTATAAAAGTTTATAATTTTCAAAACTTGTTTTTTCAAATTTATAAAAAGTTATATTTTTTTTTGAAAAATCAAACAAAAATCTATTTAAAAAAAACTAATTGGAAGGGTCATTTACGTTGAAACGTTCCCAAGGTCCCCAACGTAAACTTGATCATGGCATAAGGAATGGTTTAGAGCTGCCCTGCGGTCCTCTTTTCAGTGGGAGAAACTTGACAATCGTGTCACTTTGAGTCATCGAGTTGCTTAAGAAACTAAGTTTATAAAGGAAGTGGTAAGGCAGAACCATTCCTAGACGAATTGTTAGCTCATGGCAACCGTTAAAGCCGATGCATTGGTTAAACACTTAGATCGAGGCACATTGAAATCCCTTATAAGGGATAGTCAATGGGGCTAAGATGACCAAAATTATTGGTGATTGGTTAAGCTAGATATAGTGACATCTTTAGAAGCTTTAACCAAATGAGAGGAGTCTAGATGCGATAAGAGGTAGCTTGGGCGTTGTCCTTAGATGAGACAAGCTTTCGTTGTTGATCATAACATCATGGAAGAAATATTTTTTATTGGATTTTTAAATATTTAAGTATTTGCATCGTGCATCATACTTTTCTGAATAATTGACTATTTATTTACACCGCTTTATTTATTATTTTTAGTAATCATGTCATTATCCCCACTCTCAGCTATCTTAAACGCGAACAAACTTACTGGTAAAAATTACGTGGATTGGAAGCGTAATCTTGATATTGTGGTGACGGTAGAAAAGCACAAGTTCATGCCCACTACCCATTGCCCCTTGAGCCTATTGCTAAATCGACTCAAGAGGAAAATGATGTTTATGCTTCTTGGCTGCGTTTTGATGAGATCGTCAGATGTTACATCTTGGCTTCTGTTAGTAATGTGTTGCAACAACAGCATCAAAACATGAAAACTGTCACTGATATGATGTTGAACATCACTGAAATGTTCAGAGATAAGACTCGTCAAACCAAACAGCCTACTGTGTGAAATTTAATGAACTGCAGGATGAAACCTGGAACTCCTGTCAAAGAACATATGATGTTGATCATTAGTTATTTGAATGAGATAGAGATCATAGGTGCTGAGGTAGATGACGGGACACAAGGTGATATGATCCTTGAGACTCTGCCTGACATTTTTTAGAACTACAAACTTAATTATTCGATGAATTAGTTGAGGTACTCACTTCCTGAGCTTATGAAGGAACTGTAAACTACTGAGACCATGTTTCTGAAGAGTAAGAGGAAGACTGGAGAGGTAAACTTTACTGAAAATAATCCTTCCACCTCTGGCATAAAAAAGAAACATACGAGAGGTTCAATGAAGGCTAAGAAGCAGAACTCGAAAGCTACGAAAGATAAGGGCACTACAAGAGTGGACAAGTCAAAAGAAAAGTGGCCATTGGAAACGTAACTTTCCAAACTATCTCAATGAGTTACAATCTAAAGGTATAGTACTTGTTACTAAGACCTGCTATGTGGTTGAGTCTTGTTTTTTGTGGATTAAAGACTTTGCAGCCACTAACCATATATGTTTTTCTCTGCAGGAGTTCAGGAAAATCGGAAGGCTTAACGAGGGCGAGTTCAGCTTCCGTTAAGAAAATGGATCACTAGTATCGGTCGTATCTATGAGAATTATTAAATTGTCATTTGATAATTATTTTATGATTTTACGTGATGTTTATTATATCCCGGTTTTTAGGAAGAACCTTATTTTAATAGCTAGTTTAATTGAACAATGATTCAATTTGAATTTCACTAATAAATATATTGGTATTTTTAGAAATGATTTTATAATTACTACTGCACGTTTGATAAATAAATCATTTTACATAAAATTAATAGTTCCAATTATATGTGACACTAAAGTAAATACTGATTTACAAAAGGAGAGTAAAATGTTGAAGTCTGGCTCAACTGATCTAACCTATTTGTGGCATTTACGTTTGTGCAACATTAGCTTGGACATGATTAAAAGACTTTCCAGTGATGGTCCATTGCAAACTTTAAGAGTGTGATCACTACTCACATGTGAATCCTGTATAGAAGGCAAAATGACCAAGAGATCATTTTCAGTGAAGGGTGAAAGAGCCATTCAATGCCTTGAACTCGTACATAGTGATGTATGAGGGCCATTGAATATCCAAGTAAGAAGAGGTTATGAATATTTTGTAACATTCACTAATGACTACTCACATTTTGGATATGTTTATATAATGGACCAAAAGTCTGAAACCTTTAAAAAATTCAAAGAATACAAGGCTATGGTCGAAAAGCAATTAGAGAAACAAGTCAAAACACTATGATCTGATCGTGGTGGAGAGTACTTACTAGGAGAGTTCGAAGACTTTCTTAAGGAAAAATGTATTCTTTATCTGATGGATATGGTTAGATCCATGATGATTTACTCATCCCTCCCAGATTCGTTCTGGGGATATGCCTTCGAAATAGGAGCATACATTTTGAGCCAAGTTCTGTCGAAAATGGTGCCCGGCACGCCATATGAAAGATGGAATGGACGAAAATAGTCCGTTAATGACTTTAGGATATGGGGGTGCCCAACACATGTGCTGAAACATAAAGACAGGCAAGTTGGCCAGTCAATCAGAATTATGCATGTTTGTAGGATATCCTAAAGGAATGAATGAGTATGTCTTTTGTAGTTCGACCTACAAGAAAACATTCATAAGCACGAATGCACATTTTCTTGAAGAAGACTATATCAGAAGTGTGAAGCCAGCACTCTTGTACTAGATGAATTATTGAGTGGGAGGACAATGACTCCCCAATCAGGAATTATTTCTGATTCAATAATGGAAGAACCACAGCTGGGGTGAGAGCCTATGGAGCCTCGACGTAGTGGGAGGGTTGTGAGACAGTCTGACAGGTACATGTCTTATGGAGATGCCTTAAAAGTAATCTCAGATAAGGATCATGATGAACATTTCTCTTACTCACAGACCATGGCTGGTCTTGAAGCAAACCTATGGCAAGAAGCCATAAACGTTGAGATACATTCGATGGACACGAATAGAGTATGGAAACTTGTAGATCCTCTTAAAGGGGTAAACCTATAGGGTGTATGGATCTATAAGAAAAAAAGAGGTACGAATGGGAATGTGGAGACATTCAAAGCTAGGATCATAGCCAAGGTCTACACCCAAAAGGAAGGTATAGACTATGAAGATACGTTCTCGTCGGTAGCCGTGCTTAAATCCATCTAAATCCTCTTGCCATTATTGCTGCCCTCGATTATGAAATCTGGAAGATGGATGTCAAGACTGCTTTTCTGAATGGCAATCTTGAAGAGCATTTATATGGCTCAAACAGAAGGGTTCATGGAGAAAGGCCAAGAGGGTAAGATTTGTGAACTGCTGAAGTCCATTTATGGACTTAAGCAAACGTCCCCATCGTGGAATATTAGATTTGGCAAAACTGTCAAAAGCTTTGGTTTTGAACAGTTAGTGGATGAACCCTGTGTTGGGGGTTATACTTTCAAAGTATGTGTATTGACATTTTAATATGAAATTTAATGAGGATTACATTTTTCTTATAATTATTCTTTTAAGCTATTGTTAAATAATTTATATAAATATCTAAAAATTCTATATTCATTAATGAGACTATAATCTTGTATTAGTACGAGATGATTAAGATTATAGATCATGAATAAAATTTTCAGCAAAATATTAAAGTATGGAATCTTTAATGAATAGTTGCTAGTGCAGTTCATTAAGTATTATGAATGCATGTGATCTAGATCTGAATCATTGATTTGGATAGACATCTTGATGAATGTACTTTCTATAGTGAGATTATATATGACTGAACCAAATGTGAATTAATATCTTTATCAACATGTTGTTTATCATAAAGGTTTAATACACATCAGTTCGATGATCATATGTAGATCATTCTAAATCCTGAGTAGTCATGAACTCCTATACATGTCTATTGGATCTTTTGATTCACTTGTTAAGGTTTGTTTGGAAAACATGCTAATGACTTTTGTTTTGGAGATTCCGGATATGGATGGCTTGGAACATGAGCTTACAAGATTTAGAATCCAAGCTTTCCTAACATATCGTATATAGGTTCCCTTAAATGCTAATCTAGAATTAAATGGTTATTGATCTCAAGTTCATAACAAGATTATAAATTAGTCATTCACTAGTATATTAATGGTACTTAAGGATTAAGAGGTCATTAGAAGGGTAAAATGATAATTTTGATCAGTTCTAATTTATGAATCAATAATTGGCGGAAAGAACTACATGACATGATTATATTAGTGGACTACATGAGAATACTCTGTAAATATAATTTAGAGCAACTAAATCTGCTATTTATGAAATAACAGATAGTTTAGTTGATAGAGATAATAAGATATGTTAATTTTAAATTAATTAATATCTAGATATTTAATTTGATTATAATAAATATACAATAATTACCACGTGCCAATCACTGATTGGGTATCAGAGATTGACATAAATTACTGTAGTGCCACGCGGCACTACAGTAGTGGGTGTGCAACACTATAGTGCCATGTGATACTGCACTTCTGCACAATAGCAGTGGGTCCCACTGATATTGAAAATTTTATAATTAAATATTATTTCAATTTTTCCAAAATATCTATTACGCCATTATCAATAAATATATATATATATATATTATGATGGCCTAAGAATCAGTTGAAATAGTTCAATCAATTCAATCAGTTGAATGAGTTGAATGAGAGAATTAGTTCATCAATCAAGAGTTGAGAGAATAACACAATTCTCAAAAAAGTGATTCTACGATTAAGAGTTAATCAAATTTCTAAAAGAATCACCATCACGTACTTTTAGAGAATCGCCTCACAAAAGTTATTCTTAGTAATATCTCTAGATATCATGTGTTGAGTATATCTAGTAACAAAAAAATATCTTCGTTATATTCTACGTGCCCACACACGTCTAGTGAGTTGAGGATTGACTTGGAATATCTTGGTGTGGATCGTTGGAACGATTTTGTGGGAACGGAGAATCGATTGGTTTCGTGAGGATATTTGATTTAGACTACAAGAGGTATATGATTCCTAACGTTATATGTTGTTAATTTAATATAAATATATAATGGATCCTGACTGATTGAAAATGTGTTTTCAATAAAAAGTATTTTTTGTTTTATTAAAAGTTTTGATTTTATTAAAAATTTAATTTTTAAAATAGCTACGTGCCACACGTTTCTGCCGCGCGTACACCACTACGACCAACACCTTGTGTGTATAAATTGATACACGAGGTAAAGTGATTTTTCTATTCTTGTACGCAGATGATATTCTACTCATTGGGAATGATGTAAAATAATTATCTTATGTCAAGATTTGGCTTGCAAAGCAATTTACATGAAGGATCTTCGAGTAGTTGCATTTGTCTTAGGTATTCAGATCTTTCAAGATAGGAAGAACAAACAATTGACACTGTCTCAAGCATCTTATATTGATAAGGTGATGGATCGCTTTAGTATGCAAGACTCCAAGAAGGTATATCTTCTTTTCAGGCATGGAGTCAGCCTCTGCAAGGAGTTGTCTCCCAAGACTCCTCAAGAAGAGGAGGACATGAGAAAGATTCCATATGCCTCAGCCATATGAAGTCTCATGTATGCGATGTTTTGCACTAGACCATACATTTACTATGTCGTGGGCGTTATGAGTCATCAAGCATTTCTTTTAGTATCTTAAGAAAACAAGGAACTACATGCTTATGTATTCAGGTACTGACCTAAATATGAAAGGGTATACTGATTCTGACTTCCAAGCAGACAAAGATTCTAGGAGGTCCATTTCAAGATCGGTGTTCATCCTGAACGGTGGAGCAGTTATATGGAGAAGTATCAAGCAATATTGCATTGCTGATTCTATCACGGAAGCTGAATATGTGGCAGCTTGTGAGCTGTTAAGGAGGCTGTATGGCTTAAAAATTTCTTGAAAACTCTGGAAGTTGTTCCAAAAGTTGACAAACTCATGAAAATTTATTGCGATAAAAGTGGAGCTGGAGCAAACTTGAAGGAACCAAGGAGTCACAAAATATCTAAGCACATAGAGCGTAAGTATCACCTGACTAAAGAGATTGTTCAACGTGGAGATGTTGTAGTTACACACATATCAACGATCAACAGCCTGGCAGATCCATTCACATAAACTTTAAGGACTAAAGTTTTTTATGGTCATCTGGAGGGCATGTGGATACAAAATTGTACACGTCTATTTTAGTCCAAGTGAGAGATTGTTGAAATTATGTTCATAAAGTAGGGTGTAATAAGTATTTATGATTATTTAGTTATTTCTCTGACATTTTTTATTACTGAATTTTATGAATGAATGAATGTTTTTTTATTAATTAAAGTATGTTTATAATTTACTCAAGTCCTGGAACTACTGTCAATTTAAGAAGAGTAAAGACTGAGGGGTCTTTCAGACAAACTCTTCTGAAATAGTTCATAACTTTATTCGTAGTTTAAGGATTGGCTGGACAATCGAGTCCGATTATGACTGTTAGGTTGAAACAAAGGATGCTGATCTTGGGGCATGGGAGTGGGGACTCTAAGGCTTGACCTAGACCTGTTGTTGAATATGTTGAATAGACCAATAACGAAGTAGCTTAGAGTAAAGCCGTTTATTTAGCTCTAAATTTAATTGTTACACATTAAGAATATTTTCATAATTACTTTAATCATGAGGTGAATATGAAACTTGACCTAGTTAGTTACGATCTTTGATACGTCAAATGAGTGAATTCGAATTGTCAGACAATACCTCAATTGTTGGCACCATGACTCAACTATATTGGAGTTGCGTCATTCACAGATATAGAAATTCGTGGTTAGATTGTAAAATGTAACAATATCACCTTATGTTTATTGATGAGTGTGTGAATAAATTAATCTAGTCAGGTACTCGATGAAATGTATCATTGAATAAGACATGTGTACGAGACAATTCACTATTATGTCTTTCTTATTCACAGTCAATAAAAGAGTTAAGAAATAATAACAAGATGGGTAAAATGATAATTTTATATCCCGCTCTTATTTCTGATATTTACGAAGGGTAATATGTTAAAATATTCTGTGAACCGTAAAATAAAAGTGTTTATTTGTACCAACAGAAAATGTAGCGCGCATGAATCGATAGTTGATTCGGCATCGAACCTATAGTGGAGTCGTACGATGTCAGGAGTAAATAGGTCAGAAATTTATAGAGATAAATTCGCCGGATATTTAAATTCTATAGTTTTATTCATGTGGGTCCATTCGGTGTCAGGAATAGCTAATGAAGACATAAATAGAAGAAACAACATCAGTTAGATCAAAATATATTTTATAAACTTATATGTTATAGGTGTTGTCACTTAATCAGTGAAGAGAAATTAATTGATGTTCAAATTAATTAATTTATTATTTTTAATAATTGTATAATTAGTAAATAAGATAAATTAATTAATTAATTGATGGAGGCCAATTTAAAATTGTCAATTTTGGGTTGATGAATTCGGACACTTCCCACGAACTGTTCGTGGTTTAATGATTTTAACTCAAATTTTAAATTCGTTTCAAGACTTTTTTCCACCTTATTTCTTCTTAATATTAGTATCGGTATCAAGTTTGATGCCGTTTCATGGTATCAGAATCATGGTTTGACATATGTCTTTATGGCTTCAAACACAGCTTCCTCAGAAACTCATCTGTAAACAACCAAACATTTACTCCCATCTTCTTGCTTTCATCTGCAATCGTACATCCATTAGATTGGGTTCTAGCAACTTCATTCTATAGAATAGCACCTCAGTCTGGAAGGCCTATGTGACTTTTATATACTTAGATGGGAGGTTGATGTGTCCAAGTCAGTTTCTTGAAAATGAAAAATGATAAGTTACATCATCAATCAATTTGAGACCTGAGCAGTGGATTGCTTAAGACCAGGATCTCGTGACCCTCATTAATGCCTCTCTCTCGTCAGTTGCACTCTCCTATGTAGTTGGCTGAACGACCTCAAAGGAGGTATCATATTTTATTGAAAGGAGAATTTCATTTATCTCAGAGAAAAGTATAATACAACTCAAGTCTGATATTCAAACAATCATGAAGAAAAAATGAGTCAATTGATGAGTACATCCAAAGAATTAAAGAAGTTAAAGATAAGCTTGCTTTTGTGTCTGTTCCTCTTGATGATGAAGACATCTTGTTCTACACAATTAATAGCCTACCATCAAGAGATTCAACACTCTTAGAACTTCTTTCAGAAACAAGGTAGAATCTATGACATTGGAAGAGTTACATGTCAATGTTAGCATCTAATACCTTAAAATTCAACAAATGAGGAAATTATAGAGGCATAGGAGGTAGGTTCTCCTACAGACGTGGCAAATTTCAGTATGGAAGAGGAAGTCAACATAGAGGCAAGTGTTCTAACTGTTTTCCATCTGTTCTTATGCACCATTTGTCCACGGCTCAAAGGGAAATGGCAATAATTTTTCTAATCAAACACAGTCAGGGAGAATAAGCTGTCAAGACGCGAGGGCATAGTGCTCTGGATTGTTATCATAGGATGAATTATTCATATTAAAATAGAAATTCACGAGTAGTCTTATTTGCTTGGCTGCAATGAGGGGATTCTTCGTTATTAAAAATCTCTTTTATAATGATTTTTGGTAAAAATAAATTAAGATGACACTTCTAAAGATGACAATGACATCCTGTCATTAAATGATTTTAATATTGATTTTTCACCGTCATTAAAAACTAAAATTGTACTAGTGTGGGCTTTGTTAGTTTTTTTTAAGCGCTTTGTTAGTTATTGATCTGATTTATTTTTTATCAATAACAAGAATAAACCTCAAACATGATTAATAAACAAGTATTGTAATTTTAATTTTTTTTTTAAATAAATAAATAGACTGATAATTATATTCATATATCTAACACCACCCTTTAAACCTAAAATTATAGATCTCCCACTACATATAACAATCTAAATTTCAAAATTGAAGAGGGGCCAATTGCCCCCTTGTATAATAAAAAAGACCACATGAATTTGTTAGGTTCATTTCTTTTTATTTCAACTATTTTTTACATTCTTGGTAAAAATTGCGAGTATATATTTTAATTTTGCTTAATGATATTTCCTTATATAAATAAATTCTTTTCGTTTTCTTCTATCATATCATAAGAAAATAAAGGAATCTGTATAAAAATAAAAATATCAGGAGTATGTTTTCAATTTTAAAAGAGATACATTTAGTTAATACGATTAGTCAACAACTGATAGGGATAATTAAAGTCTAACCACTAAGTAATATTGATTAAACTAAATTTTATCTTGTAATCTAACAATCAACTAGAAATATTTACTAACTTTTGGTTAGTAAAATTTTATTGTTTACTCTTAGCTTGCACCTTAAAGAGCAAGTATTACAGTTTTGTCGTCTTGGACTCAACTCAAAAGGTACCTTTAAAAGAGAGAATGAGATCTCAGCACATAAAATTGAGACATTTATTAGAACTTATAGTATTAACTTAGTCAATATAGTTTTCATATTTTGCAGTTTGTTTCAAAGTACTTCTTATGTTTACGTGACACTATGAGTAGACTTGTCTATGCAATAGAGGTGTGTAAATTTTTACCGGACTGAAAATAACCAGTCCGGTAAGTTTTAGAAGTATTTATGACTCAGTTCACTTCAATTGTGTAAAATTGGAAGTTCTCCAATTATATTCAAAATTCTACCAAATTACGAACCAAACAAAACTCAATATTTAACTCAAAACCACAACTGAACAAATTTGATTGGCCCAGTTCAATTTAATTTTTACATAAAAATCAAATTAAATCGTATACACCCCTACTATGCAGTCAACAAATATTTGGTCATCCCTATATTGTTGGTGCAAATTCAAAACAACTTATTGTCATAAATATATATATATATATATATATATTCTTTAAACGTTATAAAAAACACCCGCCCACGTTCAACCGTGGTGTTATTTTCTTTAAACTTTATATTTTATTTCAATTAGGCCGTTGAATCAATCGTGGCAATACACATCTTAGATATGTCCTCGTTTATATATATGAGATCATAAATTTGAGTCATAGTATTTTATTTATTAATCTCGTAAAATTTTAACTTTTAAAAAAGTAGAATCTTCAAAAAAATCATTTGTCATAGACATTTTAAACTTTTCAATTTTATAGTGTTGGATCGGCATGTCACTCTTAGAGCGGGGGTGTGTTTTGCCATTTGAGTTTTAAGAACGAATAATCTCTAAGAATAATTATAATGAATTGATGCAAGCAAATATATATAAAGAGACAAAATAATCATGCAATAATGTAATGTGGATAAGGGAAGAAGAATCACACACAATGAATTTTACATGGTTCGGCATACCTTGCTTACATTCACTCTCCAAGGCTCCTCCTTGAAGTTTTCACTCGAATCACAATCTTCTTCACGGGTGAAGATCAAATCTTTATAATCAATTGATTTCAAGGGCACCTATCATGCCTCTCACTGATTGCTTCTACGGGCTACAATCACGCCTCTAACTTCTCTTTTATAAATTACGAGATTAGTGTAAAAATGATTTTTTCCTCACACTCAAAAAGTAATAAGAAAAGAGAGAGGATAATAACGATGCTATGAACAAGAGTTTGCTTGGTTTGTATTGAATGAGAATATTTACAACCAGCCTTTATTGATAAGTTTTTACAGAATCTAATCGAATATCTCCCAGAATTGAATTATCGTAGAACTCATGGAAAATATCCCCATATTTGCTTTATTATCACATTATTTATGGGATTATAGAACATTCTCCTAGAATCATTTACATTAACTTTAACCACTAAGTCAATTCTAACCGTCGGATTGTGCCTACACTCTTGATTCTCCTTTTTCCGTTCTGCCACGATGGTAATCTTCACATTCTCTTTAGATTGATTCTCCTTTGTACACATGGCATGACGAGGATTTTATACATGTTCATTTGCCCCCATTATACTCAATAAAATTTCATTTGTTGTAGCGTAATGATGGTAATTCGTCATTCACGTGCATTTTGATAGGGGGTTTAATTGAGTGAATCTCCTACTTTTCCATGATTTTTTGGAATTTGTAAACATAAATAACATAAAAATACAACTAATGAAATAAGTAGGAGATGTGTGTACTGTATTCGTTTATCACTTCGTTTCCCATTCTCGCTGACATACTCCTTGAAGATATACAATACGGCCTCTCATCATTCCTATTAGCCGCTACATCTTCCCATTTTCAGTTGCTTATATTGGGAGCGTACAGCGTGAATTTCGAATCATTTATTTGGCAGGACATGCCTTCCCTCCTTTCCAGTTTCCGCTCTTTCATTTGTCAGTTTCAACGACGTTTCACTCCATCATGTTTTCAAGTGCCTGTAAAATGTCCCTTCATTTCTCCATTTCAAATATTATGAAGCATTTCTCATTTTCCTTTCACGTCCGTAGTTTATTTAAGGTTTCCTCCATTTCATTTTTTCCTCACTTTCAACTCTCGCTCTTGGTAAGTTCTTCTCATCTCCTTCCTCCTTCTCTATAAATTTTTCCTTTGTAGGGTTTTAGTGATGGAAGATGAGGGAACTTAGTTCAAACCTCCCGTTACCCTAGTTAGGACCCAAGCCGAGTTCAAGTAATTTACAACTTCTCGTCAGGATGCTTTTCCATCAGATATTATATGTGCCTTAGGAGAGGGTAGAGCATTTGGAGTCCCGTGTAGTCCTCCCTATAAAATCACCCTTTATACATAGTGTTAGGTCTCAAATTCCCTTTTTCTATTTTTTTCCAAGATTTTTTCCATACCGTAGGCCTTACCCCTTCTCAATTTACTCTGAGCTCCTATGGAGTGCTTCTTGATTTCGAGGCTATGAATATGAGATATGACTTAGGTTTAGGGGTAGATAAGCTCTGTTATTGTTAAATAATTAAGTGTCGAGATGAGAGCTACTACCTTGCCCCTCGTCTATCTGGACAGAAAGGGCAGTTGATAATCGCGATCCCAAAAGGAGACAAAGGCTGGGAGCGGGATATGATACTAGTTTGTGGGAACTTGGGCGGTGATGGCCGCTAGACAATTCCCGAAAATGGGAAATTTTTAATAAGTTATCAGACCTCTGGTTCCTCAGTCTTTATTTACCTTCTTTCTTCCATTTTTTCTGTCTCTTTTTCACTAACTACCAGATTTCTTCTTTTGTAGATTATAGGAAAAACAAAAGGCCTTTACTTATCCAAGTCATCTAAGGAAAGAATTTATGTTGCTTATCGTTGGCCAGAAAGGGATTGGACTGAACTCCTCAACCCAAGGAGAGAAGTCAACGTTGCCTTTGCCCCATCTCCCGTTGCGATAAAATATGCTCTGTCATCCTCGTCTCCTATTTCGCGAGGTATTCTCATTCATTCTTCTTATTTTCCCCTGCTCTTTCCATTTCAAGTACTTTTCTTTCCAATGACTTACAACGAGAAGAAGTAGAACATGATACCCTGATTCAAAGGTTTGCTGAGAACGTTGACATGCTGAAGCACATTCATAGCAGCATCTTTAGGGTGGTTGAGGACGAAAGAAACGTCTGCCCAAGAACGGACGCATCTAGCTCGTCCCAAGTTGCTCCTCCATCTTCTCCCACATCTCCTGTTGCTCTGGTTGCTCCTTCTCCTCCTCCTTCTCTCGTTCCTCCAGAGAGGATCTCATACGTTCAACTCCTCATCATCCTTCGTAGGCAGCTCAAAGGGAGTTCGTTCCCTCCAACTCGGGGGGNGGGGGGGGGGGGGCTCTCAAGGGAGGAATGATGATCCTGCTTTATAAAGATAGATACGGTTCAATGCTGCTACCCCCATTCCTACCTCTGTAAGCTTCCTCAGTGACCCATGTTCTCCACATAACGATGGTATAGCGACTGCTTGCGGTATAAGCATAGGGAACCAACTATGTTCCCTAAGTCATGGTCTGCTCGTATCTTTTTCCTACTTTATTTTCTACTTACTTATTTTCTTTTCTCAGGCCGTTGTTTACCATAATGCTCTCCAAGAGTATTATCTTTCTTTCGAGCGCGAGATGTTCGGCTAGCGAAAAAAATGACCGACTGCCAAGTCATACTTGACCGCCTCGCTAAGGACAACGAGCGCTTGAAGAAGAGTGAAGATGACCTTCAAGGCATTGTAAATACGTTTGCTCAAGAGGAAACCACGACAGCTGAGGAGCACTCAAAGCTTGCTGGCTCTTTGAATGCCATCAAAGGGTCTTTCGAAGCTACTGAAAAGTCACTGGCCAAGTCCGAAGAGAAATTGGCAACAACTGAACTGGACAAGCTGAAGCTGAAGAGAGATAGAAGTAGACTGGAGATGAATTCCAAAATTTATTTAATGAGGTTGAGAGGATGGTCTACAGTGTGGGATACATGGATGTCCCGAGGACTCAAGCTGAGGTCAATGCATCAATTGAGGATACTGCCATGAATGCTCCTATGGGCCTGCTACAATCAATGCTTCAGATCCAGTTGCTGAAGCCACTGCTGAAGAAGAGGGTTGTCTTCCTATTTTTTATTTCTTGTACTATTTTTTTCCTTGTTCATCATTGTAATTTTCAATCAACATCAATGAAATGAGCACTTTTGTTGAATTCTCATTTCCACTTATCTTTTCTCTCTTTTTTATGGGATTTTACCTTTCGTAAATCCTTGATACTTTCTAGGAATTTTAATGAAAATGAAAACATCTTGGAACCAAAAGAACTTGCAATAATTTAAGTTAAAACTTGCGGAATTTACTTGAAGAAAATTTTGCTAGTTTCATTCCTTCTAGGACTTACAGTGATTTAAGCTGGATTTGTTCGCGCATCCGCTTTCTTTTTTATCCATTATCAAGGATTTCAATTTCTATCTTTTGGTATTTTCTTAGGAATCGGACATCCTTTGTGCTATCTTAAAATGGATTTTTTGCCCATCTTTGGCCCCGTTTTACTTTTAGAAACGTGTTCCCCTGTTTCCATTTGAGAACAGGGCTTATGAGTTGTCTTCTTTCATAACTTGGGCTCTTGTTTGTTTTATTCATTTCTGAGAAAAAATTTTGCGCGCTCTCAAGGACCACCGACCCTTATTTTGTTTTACACATTTCTATGAGGACATAAAACTGCCTTATCCAAAGGATTTGGGTCAAAGGACCGCCGACCCTTATTTTGTTTTATGTATTTCTGAGAGAATGGCTTACAAATTGCCTGCTTATAAGGACATTGGCCAAAATGCCGCCGACCCTTGTTGTGTTTTGCATATTTCTGAGATAAGGTTTTACAAATTTCCCGCTCCCAAATACTTAGGCTAAAGGACCGCCGACCCTTATTTTGTTTTACATATTTATGAAAGAAGGACTTACAAATTGCCCGCTCCCAAAGACTTAAGCCAAAGGACTGTCGACCTTTGTTTTATTTTGTTATAGAAAAGAGAGGGAGTTGACACCAAGAATTTTACCTGAAAAATCCTCACGGGAAAAAACCATGGGAATATTATTCACTAAAAACATTTTATAATTTAAACAAAGTTTTTTTTTCATATGAATAGCATTCCACAGCTTCACCAGTTCTTTTCCTCGTTCCCTTGCCAAGTAATAGTATCAACTGCCACATTTTTTTGACAATGTATGACCATTCCCAAGTTGGTCCAAATTTTTCTTCTATTTGGAAGCCTTTTTTCAGAACTAGATCCCTTTTTTAGAATTCGTGTCTTCTTACTCTTATTCAGAAGTAAGCTTTTCTTTTCTCATTATAGCGGGTCATCTGGATTAGAGTCGCTTCTCTTCTTTCCTCCAACAGATCAAAATTTTTCTTTAGAAGTTCTTCATTTTTTTTCTCATTTAATTTTGATTTCATAGTTGGGCTTCCAATTTCAACCGTTATTATTGCTTATGTTCTGTATGCCAAAGGAAACTGTGTTTCGCCTATTACTTCCCCAGGGGTGGTCATACGCTCACAGTATCGTTGGTAATTCCTCTACCCACTTTCCTTTAACTAATTCTAATTGTTTCTTCCTGCTGTCAAGTATAGTAAGGTTCGACCTTTTAGTTTGTCTGTTCCCTTATGGATAATATGGTGTAGAGAACTGATTAGAAATTTTTAGGCCTTCACATAAGGTTTTCTTCCCCCTCAACTGAAGCATGTTGTCAGAAATGAGAATTCGCAAAACCCTGTATCTGCATATTATGTTTTCACAAGAAACCTTTTACTTCTTCTTCGTAAATCCTTGCAAAAGCTTCAACTTCAATCCAGCTAAATTTGTCTGCCCTCATGTCATGCTTCTTCTTTCTCCGAATCGGTTCCTAGTGTCAGTCAATCAAGATTCGCTATCAATAGAGGGGAGAGCCTTTACTTTAGGTTAAGTCGGTCTCATCATTCACGCGATTCCCCCGTCCATCGATCACGCGAGTACACATCCAGTCAGCACATAGCAAACAAAAAAAGCATTCATCGGTCAAAGTCTATCAATTGATCCCTATTCATTCGGTCAAAGTCTCCACGGCCTTTTCACGCCCCTCTACTGAGAGGTGCACCATGTTGATAGGAATCGGTAAAGACCTTCTTGTACACTAAAACAAAGCATTTTGAACTAGTGCCATGGGCTTGCCACTGTGTTGAGTTCTCAAGAAGTCATCTTAGCTATGGGAGCAAGACGTTAACACTCGTCAAAATTTTTTAAATACAATTTTACGTTTTGGGGCATTTTGGGCCAGTAGTACTCTTCATTCAACACTTTATGAGCTAATGATCTGCCCCTAGTGTGATTTCCGCATATCCCTTCGTGAATCTCGGCTAACACATATTGTGCTTCATTTTCCCTTAGACACTTCAAATATAGACCTAAAAAATATCTTTTATATAATAACCTATTAATTAAGTAGTAACTGGCACTTTACTATTAGACTTTCCTTGTAAGAAGTTTATCATCAGGTGACACCCCATCTTTTAAGTACTGAATTACATCATCTTGACAACTTGGTTCCCTCTCTATTTCCACATCCGCCACTTCCTTCAATGGGAATAAGATATTTTGCTTCTTGAGATATTCTACTTGTATAGTTCTTTTACGCGACAAATGTAGTGAGGACCCCAAGTATGCCAAAGCATCAGCGTGTCCATTTTCTACTCTTGGGATCTGATGAATCTCGTAGCTTTTCAGCAGACTTAATAACTCCTTCACTCGTTGCAAGTAACTGATCACTCTTTCATCTTTCACTATGAATTCTCTCATAACATGTTTCACGATTAGCATTGATCATAGAATATTTCTACATTCGTTACCTCAAATTTCCATATTTATTATTCAATGCTCCATCGACGTATAGCTTCTAGGTCCCATTTTCTCCTTTGATCTTTGGTCCATTGTCGACTTCCTTTTCATCACTAGTTAAGTCCTCTACAAAGTCAGCCAGTACTTGTCCCTTAATCGATGTTATTGGCTCATAATGGATTTCATATTGGCCAAGCTCTATTGCCCATTTCGCCGTTCTCCTGCTGACTTCGTATGAGGGTAACAAGCTCTTGATCGGTGAATATGTAAAGACTCTTATGTTATGTGCTTAGAAGTAAGGCCTCAGATTTCTCGAAGCTATCACAACTGCCAGTACTAATTTTTTAATTCTCTTGTATCGAGTTTCGGTTACTACTAGACTCTTGCTCATGAAATACACGAGTATATGTTTCCTTCCTTCCACTCTAATAAGAACGGCGCTGGCAGTCGTCTCTGATACAGCTACATATAGAAGCAGTTGTTCACCAAGTGTTGGTTTTGATAACAACTGGGGAGTTGACTAGTATTCCTTGATTCTTTTGATGGCCTCTTCACATTCTTCATCCTAGTCGTCGATGAAATTTTTTCTTAACTTTGAAAAGAAAAGCTTGCACTTATTTGTTGACCTCGAGAGGAATCTGTTTATAGCTGTTAACCTCTCGATCAAACTTTGTATCTCCTTTCGGTTTCTAGGGGACTTCATCTTCATTATGGCCTTTACTTGATCTGGGTTAACCTCAATTCCCTGTTGCATGACCAAGTGACCCAAGAACTTTCCCGTTGTTACACCAAAAGTGCGTTTCTCCGGATTCAACTTCATGGAGCTTTCTCTTAGGATTGAGAAAGCCTCATCAAGATCCATGATGTGGTCTTCTCGTTTACAACTTTTCACCAGCATGTCGTCTACATAAACTTCCATGGTCTTTCCAATATGTTTGTGGAATATCTTGTTCACAAGCCTCTAGTAAGTCACATCTGCATTTTTAACCCAAACACCGAGACCTAGGAGCAACTTTTAAGGGTTTTTAGAACCCTGTTAATACTCTTCCATTTTTCCCATGAATTGATTTTATTTTCTCCAATTTTTTGCCACGAACACTTTTACTAACATATTCCAAGATGCTTCAAATGTCCTAGGAGCATTTTTCTCAACCAAGATTGAGACCTTTTGACTAGTCGCTTGAAGTCTCGATATACTTTATCTTCAAACTTTATGTGTACAACAATATTTACAATTTACTTCAACTTGATTATAAATGTTGGTACACATAAAATATTTTGTTATCATCAAAACAGTCTCTATAAGACCTAGAGTCAATAATCTCCCCCTTTTATGATAACAAAATATTGATTGTAAAATAAAATAAGAAGCCAATAAAAGTATCGCAATCAACAACTCCCCCACCCCCCTTTATATCATCAAAAACTAGTAACATTCTCCCATTATAAGAGTTTTAAGAGTACACTTTGTTAATCAAAACAAATTATTTATCTTCTTAGGAAACACATAGATCTCCCCCTAAATATGTGTTATATGATGCCACAATACATTAAAAATTTGGGGATTATATTCAAAACAAATTTAAAATTCTCCCTAATTCAAATAATAGAAGTTTTCATTTAAATTCAAATATATCTCTCTTTCAAAGCATTTAATATAATAAATATCATAGCTCTTTCTCAAATAATTCATTTTTCTTAAAGAATTTTAAATTAAAAATATTATTTAAAAAATGTGCTCACACACACACCAAAATATCTTAAAAACTTAAGTGATTTCTTTAAGCTTGTGATATTTATCATAAAGGATGGGTCTAATCACCTCATCTTTATATACCATGATGCATAAGTTTACATTTCCGTGTTTTTTGATGCAACTATCATTTTCTTGAGCTTTATTGATTGAGGTACATTGTCTCTTCTTTAGAAAATTCTTGAACTTTTTCATGAAATGAACTAGGTCTTCATCATCATCTTCCTCTTCTTCACTTGTAGAGATTTCATTGGATTTAAATATCATGCTCTCTTTTATTGTTGCACACTCTTCTCTTTCCTTGCATCTCATCTCGTATATTAACAACGATCTCATGAGTTCTTCAAGTTGGTGCATGTTAAGATCTTTAGCTTCTTAGATCGCAGTTACCTTTCTTTCCCACGCTTTTAGTAGCTTCTCAAGATTTTTCTAACAAGCTCATCATTCAAGTACGTTTTTCCAAATGGTTGTAGAGTATTTGTAATATTCATAAATCGAGAATATATTATACTAACACATTCATAATCATTCATCTTGAAGAGTTCATAACTACGCATGAGCAATCTAACTTTAGAATCTTTTACCTCTTTTGTCCCCTTATGCGTTACTTCAAGCGCATGCCAAAATTCTTTTGCGGAATTACACATGGAAATTCAATTAAATTTATTTCTATCTAATACACAATATAATACGTTTAGAGTTTTAAAATTTAAAGAAAGTTTGATTTTATCATTTTTAGTTAAATCAAATGATTTTGGAACATATGGACCATTTTAAACTATTTTTCATAATTCATAATCAATAGATTTAAAATAAATTCTCATTCTAGCGTTCAAGTAATTTAAATCATTTCCATCAAATAAAGGAGGTCTAGAAATAGATTGTCATTGTTCATAAAAAATTCCACAGAAAAATGTCATAGCTCAAGACGGTGAAGTTTACTAATTTGAGCACTAAGATCTGATATCAATTATAGGATCAAGAGTTTACTGTTGAACTAAAAGTTATAGTTGGTAGTTAAAGCACAACTTTATTTCTCTTATTTAGTTCGAACACCTACGCTCAGGTTTCGACTATGACTTGGCCTCTCAGGCCTCCGCCACGTGGCAGGATACTGGCCCAATGCTTTCTTTGGGAGTCAAACTCCTGACCACCAGGCTCTGATACCAATTATTGTATCAGTATGGCACTCTTAGAGCGGGCGTGTGTTTTGTGATTTGAGATTTAAGAATGAATAATCTCCAAGAATAATTATAATGAATTGATTCAAACAAATATATATATATATATATATATATATATAAAGAGACTTAATAATCATGCAATAATGTAAAGATGATAAGGGAAGTAGAATTGAACACAATGATTTTTACATGGTTCGGTGCACCTTGCCTATGTTCACGTTCCAAGGCTCCTCCTTGACGTTTTCACTCGAATCATGATGTTCTTCACGGATGAAGATTAAGCTTTTGCAACCAATTGATTTCATGAGCACCAATCAAGGAGGAGCAATCAGCTTCTATGGGCTACAGTCACGCCTCTGCACTTCTCTTTTATAAATTAAAAGATCACAATAAAAAAAGCACTCTCAAATAATAGATATACAAATTTTCTCTCACAATATCATGAAGATTTCTTCTCGCAAAGTATAGGAATTTTATGCTCAATTGTTGTGCTTCAAAGCTCAAGGACCCTTTATTAATAGGTGTCAAAAAATATAGTCGTTGGGGTTTTAGAGCAAGGAACGAACGACCGCTGTCTTGGTCGGTCGATCGCTGGTGATGGGTAGACGACCGCTCGTGGCAGAATGTCTCAAGTTTTCCTCTGCCTTTTTAGAGCATTTCTGAAATACTGTAAAAACTTATAGGGTTTTATGGAACCTTGTTAAAACACTTCCATCTTTTTTCATCATTTGACTTTATTTTCTCCAATTTTTTGCCACGAACACTTTTATCAATATATTCTAAGATACTTCAAATGCCGTAGGAGCATTTTTTTCAACCGAGACCGAGACCTTTTGAACAATCGTTTGAAGTCTTGATATACTTCATCTTTAAACTTCATGTATGCATCAATATTTATAATTTTCTACAACTTGATTATAAATGTTAGTACCCATAAAATATTTTGTTATCATCAAAATAGTCTCTATGAAACCTAGAGTCTCAACATACACAAGATAAAACTAAAAACATGTTTTTTATGTTTTTATTATACTTTCCAAAACAATATCCTTTTAATTTTTTTTCAAAAATTGCAAATAAGCAGATGTCCAATTTCATAGGCAGATCTATTAAAAAACATATAAGCAAGCATAGACAAATGTCTTAATTGCATGTGAAGAGAGCATGCATATAAGCTTAAGCTTCTATAAATGAAGCTCCAACATCATAAAGGTAAATTTGGAATCATCTATGAAAAAATAACGAAAAATGACAAGAAAAGCAAACAATGGAGCTAAAACTATAAAAAAAAGTCAGAAAATTGATTAAATAAATAACTTATTTACAAAAATTACACAAAAGTAAATATATTATTTACATTATTTTCTTCATTTTTGCAAAAAAAGTTCTTGATTATTTTTATAGTTTGAGTTAGAAAATTGGTCAGTTTTATAGTTCTCCAAAAAATAACCTAATGGAACATCTTTGATATCTATTCAAAACTATTATCATGAAAAAATTGAAACATACCACTGTTATTTTACGGAAATTGGATCATTTAGCCATTTTAGTAGAGTGATTTAGTTTTTTAGATATTTTTCAATTTAATTAAGTTAATAATCAAGTTGGGTTGACCATAATTTTCTATTCCCTCATTCCACCCTTTTCTAATTAAATATAAAATAAGAGTAAACAACAATTATCTTAAAAACGTGGGATGTTCTCGATTGCTTACATAATTATNAAATAACATTTTTTCTTAATTACGTGGGATGTTCTCAATTGTTTATACAATTATCTTTTTTATTTTGTTTTAAATTTTTATTAAAATATTCATTATGATCTAAATAATCAAATCTAAATTTCTCCTAACATCGTGGGATGTTCTCAATTGCTTATACAATTATCTTTTTATTTTGAATTTTTAATAGCATATTCCGTTATGATCTAAATTAGCAAATATAAATTTCCCCTAACATCGTAGGATGTTTTCAATTGCTTATACAATTACCTTTTTATTTTGAATTTTTATTAGCATATTCAGTTATGATCTACGTACTTAAAATAAAAATATGTGAAGATAGAACAACTCATTAGTATTCGGTATCTTCTATAAGAACTTATATAATTTATTATGAAAATAATTATCTTTAAATATTGTCCCATGTATTTACTTATATAATTTTCATTGAATGAAATTTTTAAAAGATTGATCAATCACTTATTGTTAGGAGGAATTTGTCTTTTCCTTCTAAAAGTATTTGGTACAAAAAGTTAAATATTGGGATAAAAATAAAACTTCATTTGAAAACAAAGAGGTTAGGTAAATATCCAATCTTTCAATCTTTGTATCTTTCCCTTTCTCTATATAGGGAAGCTCTCCAATGCAGGAAAATTTTTTCCCAGCATTGGTGTTTGGAGTCTTCATAGCCATTAGATGAGGCAAAGAGACTCTCAGCTATTAGATTAAAATAAAGTAGAGAAAAGGATATTACATGTTGAATGAGTTGCAGGTTACCACTTTGTCTCTTTCTTAGAAAGTTTCCTTCGAAAGATTTCTCCTTCACCTTCGAAAGTTTTCTCCTTCGAAAGCTCAACTCCATAGCTTCACCAAACTCAGTCAAGGCCACGTGATTTTCACCCCCAATCTCCAGGCTCTCTCTCTTTGTGTTTGTCGTCAGTTCTTTCTCTCCATCGTCAGCTCTCTATCTTCATCATTGATGATCTCTCTCTGTCGTCAGTGCTCTCTCTCAGCCATCGATGCTCTCTCAATCATCGATGCTCTCTCTCGGTCATCGTTGATCTCTCTCACGATTTAAGTTTAGTATGTTCACGAATCCTTCAACTTCAATGATACCCAAGTATAATCGAGCTCTCTCTCTCTGCCTAATATCATTTTTCTTCCTCTTGTTTGAGAAGTTTTTTTATTTGAATTTTTTTAAATTTCTTCCTCAAGCTACAAATATAAATCTTCGTTCATTGTAGAAATTTCTTCATCGATTTAGGGTTTTCGTTCTATTTTGATTGACAAACAAATTGAAGCTAACTTATCCATTTTAATTAGTATAAATATTATATTTGTTGTGAGAAGGTATTTTTATCCATTAAATTTAGGCTTTTGAGATAGGAGATGTATTTGTATCTATGAAATTTCTACTGTGAGAACGTATTTTTATGAGATGTATTATGCTCTTGAGGTAGGAGAGGATTATATGAATTTCATTACTAATATATTTAAGCATTCTACAATAAAAGGAGTTTTTTATTTACAGCTCGTCTAGATCATCTTTTGTATTATGCTCTTGAGGTAGGAGAGGATTATATGAATTTCATTGCTGATATACTTAAGCATTCTACAATGAAATGAGTTTTACATTTATAGTTTGTCTAGAACATCTTTTCGGGATCTTGTGCATTTCAACTTATTGGTTGGGCTGGACAGTATTGTCATGGCTTGTATTATAGTTGAATAGTTTTATGTGAGTGTTGTGAGCTCAATGGGCTGAACATATTATTGATGTCACAAAGGCGGTCTGCTTACGATTTTTATTCTTCTCTACTTTCGCATTTACATTCTCAGTAAGTGGCTCTTTTATATAAACTCGACATAATTGATCTGCAACTAGAAGCATACTTCTTTAGTGTTTTCTCATGAAAACTATAACGTACTATTTGTAAATGTGCAGTGATTTGTTGGGCCCAGTTGGTCGAACAGACAGGTATTGAGTTCCTTAAACTTAATTTGTCATAAGGTTAATTGCTCATATCAAAATGAATATCTTCTTAGTTGGACATTTCATACTTTACACATTTCTTACAATAGATCTAAGAAAATGTGAATGGATCTTCATCTTTGTTATAACGAAATGCTAATATGATTACACATTTTTCACCAGATAGAGGTCATGCATTTTTTGTTTTTGCTAATCTATGTAGAGAGTGTGTTGTGGATGTTCTTAGTTAGATCTATTTTGTTTAGCTAGTTTTGTTAAGTTCGTTTATTTTGTATAGCAACCTTGCTGTGATCTCTCAGTTTACAAATGATCATTATGAATATATCTATAGATGACTATAGTTTTATAAGACAATAAAATATATGGTTGTAGAATAGTTTGATATGTTTGGTATACTTGTCGGGTTATCTTTGTAGATGAACGATTTATGTATTCTATTGACATTTTTGTGTAATGTTTCTTTACTTCATTGTTTATGCTTTGGAAAAAGGTTGGATTATGTCCATGTCTTAATGTTGTGGGTTGCTCTTGACAAATGAGATTAATATTTTATTATAGTTAGAATAGATTTACTTGAAAAAATAACATTGTTTTGAAGTTGGATTTTCACCCAATTGTAAAAGTGTATCCTTATTTTTTTGCAGTGAAACCTCTTGATTAATGGTCATCAATAGGGAAGACTTGTCGATATTGACAAAGTTATTAGTCATTTACTTATGGAATGTGAACTCGTATAAGAATTTATGCCTCGATATCATTAGATTGAATCGGATTTACTTAATCAAATGGAACTTGTTATGTTGTACACTAGTTTCTCATTTTTTGTCTTTTTCATGTTTCTATACGGAATATTGTAGTTGGAAGGAGATATTATTTGAGGTTGTTTTCTTTCATGAAAACTATGTTATTTCATGTGTAAGTTTGTTATTAGATGAATACCATTGTACATGTTATCCTTCAAGCAATCAAATAAAAGTAAATTCTTACTTTAGAGAGAACTACATTATCAACATCATTTTTTTGTATGATTATAGAAATTTTCACGTTTATAGAGTTTTTAACTAGCTTACCTACGTTGTGAAAATCTACTAATATGATTCTTTTAACATGATAAATTGTAAAAAAAACTTGAAGAAGAGCATGTTGCAACTACATCAACTAAGTTTCTTACATTCTTTAAATTCTTTACATAACCATATTTTCGTGAAATCTTGCGTCGATTTTTGCAAGCCATTGACATTCACATCATGTTTATCATTTATTAATATTTTTTATATATGTCACTTCCAATTAATTCGTTATCTCAAATAGTCATTGCATAAACCTGATTAATAACATAATACGGGCAGATGTATACAAGAAAATAACATTGGTATGCCATTTTAGCATTCTTACTAGATGATGTCCAATCCATTATAAATTAGTATCATGGATAATCATGATAAGAAGACAAAGTAACATATATTTCAAATGGCTAACACAAATGTCAACGTGAAGAAGGCACAAAAGGGTTTCTTTGTATACTTATAAATAAATAATGAGATCATCAATTTGATGTTACATATTTTTATATAAACTATTGCAATGTTAATGTGGTTGTTTAAAACTAAAACAGTGTGAAAGAATGTGCTAAAATGAGGGCGGAAGATGAAAATATTAGTGGTCATGAAGTAAGTATGTTTAAACAAACATTACATTATAACATGGAATTGATAAATTTTGATTGTAATTTAAGTGAGTTTTTGATATGCAGACACGAAAAGATCTAACTTTAAAGTGAAAACCTATGACGAAGGTAGTCAAACTTAATTATTTGAAGGAAAATGAAATCCATGCCATTGAAAACGGAGCGGAACAACCCAGTCCTAGTCATGTGAGAAGGCTAGTCTTTAAACGAAAGTTGCTCACACATTGTACACCTAAGAAATTTGCAGATCTTGTTGTAAATTTTGATGAGGGGAATAGGAGAGCGATCGTGGAGATGGGATTCAGAGGGTTGTTGGATATTAAATGTCACAAGATGAAGAGGAACTTGTTGCGGTAACTATTAGGTTGCTTTGATCTAGCCACCTACACGTTGAATGTCCATGGGTCGACACTCGAAGTAACCATAAATTATGTGACTTCTATACTGGGCATCTTTGACGGTGGGCAGGAGATCAAATTCGATGGTGATGTGAATGAGATAAAAGATCTAAAGACGAAGTGGGTGAACGCCAAAGGTGATATTCAGGTGAATGCCTTGTCAAAATTCTTGATTGAGGAGTCTGACAGTGACTATTGGAGGCATGCCTTTCTATTGTACACTGACGGGGTTTTGTTATCTCCTCGATCAAAACTAATCGTCAGTCATTCATGATTACACGTTGTGAAGTCACCCGCGACCATCCAATAGAAGAATTGGGCTTCTGCTTGTTTTAAAGATTTTATGGATGGTGTCGCAAGGTATCAAAATAACCACCACCATAGCATTACCGGATGCTTGTTATTTATACAGGTAATATATTTACTTATTTAGTGTACATTAGTATTACTTTCGCATTATAACATATGTATATTTACTAATAAGTTCATTTCAATGCAACTGTTTTATCTTGAGAAGTTGGCATGTCTGCCCACTATGTTGACTTGAACCAGCCTTCATCGCTAAGGTGAAACGGTAGGGCCGTTGCAAAAATTATTTATTTTGTAAAATCAAGGGGAGGAGAAGCTTCGCCAAAAAGTTGTGCGGTAACCGTTTGAGAATATTAAAAATTTCGTTGGTTATATTACCATTGATTATTTATTACAAATACACATATATTTGTATTACGTAGATCGGTACAACCACGCAAGCCGTTTTGGGCGACCACAAGAATTGGGAGGACCGTGAGTGTAAGCACATTCGCGAGGTCGTGTGTGCAAATCTACCTGAAGAGCAAGCTGTCGGGTTAGATGCTTTGAGTGCACAAGTGATCGCTCTTCAAGCGGAGTCCACCTCCATGAGGGCGGATATTTTACAATTTATAGAGGAGTAGAGAAAGATGATGGCTGTCCAAGAAAATATGTGCACAACGTTGGTGAGTCTTTTGGAACAAGACACTGGTAAGTCTCGAGCCCAATACGATGAGCCACACGTCATCCTGACTCAAGCTAAAGAGCAAGGAGGTTTTGATGAGGATATGAGTCCCTCCCACGAAGAAGAGCTTCTGGTCTCTTCATCATCTTTATATAAAGGTGATAATGATGAAAGGTGCATCCAGCTGGATGCTTCAAACCATGCATTCACTAGCCTGATATTGGTCAGGAAACCATTTATGACTGGAACAACTAAAGGACGTCGAAAGGTATTATTCTGTTTATTCATATTTCATCTTTTCAATATATATAACATGTATAATCTTAATATTAATCTAACACCTTACTTGGGGCTCTGTTTTGGTAGGTTAAACAAGTCTTGTCCGAGTCTACCGAAAGCCAATTCCCGATGAAGTTGCGCAGCACTTGAGAGACGAAAGATGGTCATCTACTCAGTTTGCCCTATTTGAAAGGTAAGCCACTCCCTAAATGCAACAAGAAGGTATTTAAAATGGGTCCGTACATGTTAGAGGATCCACTAGAAGTGAAAAATGAGCGTTTAGTGGAGTATATTTTTTAGAAAAGATTAGAGGATGGGTAGTAGTCACACTAATCTAAAAACATTTGACACACCATCACAGCCAAATTTTGATTAAGTTTTTCTTTTATTTGTCATTTGCAGTGAGATTCTCATTAGAAATTCTGGCCTCCATGTTAAACGGAGAGACCTAAAGACTCTCGGTCCAGAAAATTGGTTTGGCTTGGACCTTATAGACTTGTTTGTCAATATTTTGACCTTGGAGGCTCGTCATGCGTCGATGAGCAACTGATTCTGGTTACTTCTCACATTTTTTGTTGTAGTATCTACTCAGTATCATCCTTATTTTAGGTTTGTATGTACGTTGTGTATCATGTTTTTGATATTCCACTGCAGAGTCAATGTGTTTCCAAACTAGTAAAGCTTCCTAATTTTGTAAGGAAACACAATATCGTGGATAGATACGCGCCAACGCTTGAGCTAGAAACTACGGTAAGTAAATTTAATGTAGTTAAGATATTAAATGTTGACTTAGTATGATTATGTAAATGTATTGTGTAATCTAGATCTGTATTCCGATACACAATGGTAGAGATCATTGGTTTATGACCAAGATCTCCATCATGGACGAGGAAGTCAGTGTACGGGACACCTTGCCAGATGGCCGACTTAACGCGAGATGGACCGAAAAGGTGAAAAAGATTGTATGTTCTAACCCTTCATCATGACTTGTAATTTGTCTTATAGCATGTATGATTTTAACATTAATTACCTTTTTATATTTTGTGAATGAAATTATAGTTAGAAGGTATGGACTTGATATTTGGGCCTTAACTCATAGATTTGTTGCCCCCGCCAATAATCTTCTCTTCCTTCAAAATTGCAAGGCCACCCCAAGTGGTCACCCAATCAAATGGGTAAGTTCACTGATCGCGAATTTGATTGAGCTTCATTCACCCTTGAATGATGCACTTATTATTACATTTACATGAGTGATAGTGATGTATAGGTCTTGAGATATATGGATGACATCAGAGCAGGAATTGTTGTCGACTATCTCTCCTAGGTAATTTGTCAAATATTGTTTACATTTTGTTAAACTTGAGAGCTTTGTTTTTTGTTTGTTATAGTTTCGGGTTATTTTAGTTCTATAATTAGGAATTTTGTGATTATTTTGGATTTACTCATTTGTTGTTGTCATTACTGGTTATTTGTTAGAGTTCCTTTATTCTTGTGGACTTGCTCGTTTATGGCTATCAGTATTGAATATGTTGAGGTGCATGGTGAATATTCAAGCCTTAGAGCATCTCGTTTTCTGTTTTGTTTTAGTTGGAAACTTTTAGTTATGTAATTGAGACTTTTCTGATTGTTGTGGATTTGCTCATTTGTGGTTGTTATTATTGAATTTATTGAGGTGCATGATAGTTTGGTGAATGTTACAGCTCTGTTTTTTGTTTTACTTTAGTTTGGAGTTAGGCTTCTTTTAGTTATGTAATTGGAAATTTTCTGATTGTTCTGGAGTTAATCGTTTATGGCTATCGATGTTGAATATGTTGAGGTGTATGATAGTTTGTTGAATATTGAGAATATTTTTACAGGAGTATAAATCTCACGATCTTTGGTGTAACATTTATTTGAAGATCACCAACCATCCTTGAAACTTCTCGTATGATATGTTACATGATAGCATTGGTTTATTTTATAATACGAACTCATCTATCTCGGAGACCCGGCTACCACTGAAGACGAGTCCTACTTTAAAGCAAAGGCTTGAGAAGAGGAAAAAAATGAAGGGATAGATAATATTGTATTACATTATTGTGTCCTATTTTTTTATGTTCTTGTTCAAACACTCGCCCATTTTCCATTTCTGAGAAATTTGGTGAGCTACAGGTTATTTCAGAAGACAATAACGACTGTGAGCTAGAGGTTATTAAGTGTTTGAATAAGAACATCAAAAGATAGGACATAATAAATAGGCTTGTCTTGGCTGAGCATCCCTCTAAGTAGACATTATTGTGTCATCTTTTGTATATGATTATTGTGTATAGTGAAGATAAATGAATTTTTGTAAGTTATTGTGTACAAGGATGATAAACAGACTTTGTATATTATTGTGTACAATTGTAAATAAAAGGGGTTTTGTAAGTTATCGTGTACATTGATGATAAATAGATGTTGCAGAATTATTTTGTATAGTTATAAAATAACAAATTTTGCAGAATTATTGTGTATTGTTATAAATAAGCAGGTTTATAAATATTTGTATATTAACATTCTCAAAAAACTATGTAAGCAAGTTAATACCAAAATGTATATTTACTGCGGCGGGGGATATGAAAAATTATACCAGTATAAGATATTTGTGTTGTACATAAGGGAACCCACGTTGTGCATTGAATGGTAGTGGGTATGCATATGGGTTGAATGCGTACGCACCTTGCACATTGAAAGTGTACGCACCTTGCACGTTGAATGGAGACGCACCGTGTCCGGACACCCCCGTCATGTGTGTACCTTGCACGTTAGATGGTGTTGGATCATCATTATTATCATCTGGCATCGTGGCATTCACATCGCTCGGTAGTTGTGGACATGTCCATTTGGTATGTCCAGTGTTCTTACAATGGCCACATCGACGGGTGCCAACACCGTTTGGCAGCGAGTTGGATCGAATTGTACCGAAGCAATACTGCCTCATCTATATCCATATACGAATGGCTTGACCCTGTTGGTAGTATATTACTCTTCACAATGATCCACCACCGGTTTAGTATACACGTGCTTGGGATCTGTTGCATATGTTCTACTTTCATAATAGTAAACATATGCCGACACGGTATTCCCACTGATTCAAACTTGCCACAACTGCACTTGAGCGTATCAAGTTTTTGGTCTCGTGTCACTAAGTATGAGTCATTCAACACCCGAAACTCCACCAATGAATAATTTTGAGCCTCCACATCATGTGTCAAAGCACAAACTATAAACGATGTTTCACCCATGATCTACTTACGCACACGTTTAAATAGTGTTTGTGAAAACAGACTTGCCGTGTGTTGCTCTAACGCACGCAAGTGAGTCTGAAGCACAGGCGTTTCATTTGTCATCTTGAAATCGTCCAAGCTTTCCTCTTGTCGAATACATGCCAACGCCTGACCGAATTGTAGCACAAATTCAAATAGTTTAGATCGACGTTCAACGAGTCGGTAGATATACGTGTTCATACCTTCATATCATTGCGTCGTTCTAATAAAAGCAAAGAATTTTCCATGTTGGAAGGCTTCTTCCCAACGTTCACGCTTCGCATACATCCATTAAACCCATTTGTTTTGCCTGAGGTTGAACGACTCTATCAAATGATCTCATTCCTCTTCGAACTCCCCTTCACTAAGTACGTCCAACATGACTCTCTTGAATGCCCGTGAAAGTTACGGGTCATGCACGTTTGATTGGGCATTTCATTCGAGACGCCATGCACAAAGCCGATGATTGCAATTGGGGAGGACCATCTTGATTGAGGCATTTGGTTTTTCATGGCATCTAAGAAAGTCCTCAACACCCATTGATAGGTTCCACAGTCTCATTAAACAATAATGCCCCACCAAATACTATGGTCTTGTAATGATTATTCATGCCATGGAAAATCACGAGCGGTTTCTTGTATGCATTCATCATGTAGATCGTATCGAACTCCAGTGCATCACCAAAATAGTGATAGTCAACTTGGCACGTCGAGTCTGCCCAGAACAAGTTTGCTAGATGATTATCTGTGTCAATGTTGTATTTGTAATACATATCTGGATCCATCTCCAATTTTACAGTATAAAAAGCAATAGCTGTTGCTAAATCAGTTTCGATTATCTGCGTTTTCACTGCTTCTCCATCTTATTGTACAGATCCATCCGTAAAAACCCCCCACATTTTCGTAACCACCTTCTTGGTCGACCATGTAATCAAACACTTGGCTTAGCCTTACACCAACATTATACAATCATGTTGCCAGAGCCATGTCCGCTTCATTCACTGCTCTATTGGATCGAAGAAAGGGCGGGTCCTGTGATGAGGCGGTGGGATGGTTGTGCTTACCTTCAAAATCTTTAACGACCCATTTTTCGTCTTCTTATCCAAGTTCACCTTAAAACAAACACGACAATCCACCCTTGTCAAGTCTCTTGGTTCTCGCTTTGTGTCCTCTCTACCCATATATTTTTTCTCCTGAATTCCTTCTTTTGAGCAAACCGATCTCTGTCGCACAGCTTCTCCCTCTCTGTTTTTACGTTTATCATCTTTTCGTACACTGAACTCAACATCAATTGCATATGTATAGTACAAATGTTTGGCCTCTTGTAACATATCAAAATTTTCACCAATAACATTCTCATTTCGTAAGTTTGCTAATGTGGATGAACCCAGTCGCGTACCCGTCTCACCCGTGTTTATGGATACTTCACGATGACTCATCTTTGAAGATGCTTAATCTTAAATAAAATTTATAGAAAACTAAACATCAGGATGTTGGGTCTTTGAGTATGCTTAATCTTAAAAAAAACTAAAGAAAAGTAAAAAAAAAAATTACCTTTTTGGTGTACTCCATCACTTAATTGGAGATGAAATTTGGACAATCCAAACAAAGAAAATGAAGGAGCAAGTAAGTGTTTTGAAGTTTAGAGCACTTGAAAATTAGACAGAATGTGTTTAGTTGAGTGAATATATGATTTTTAAGGATGGTTTACGAAGAGTAATTACCCATATTAATTGCACAACCATCAGACACCACCAACCAATAATTTGGTCAAACTAGGTGATTAGGCCCAAACGCTACTTTGGTGGTCCTAATCGCCTATCGGTCAGGCGAATCGCCTGTAACAACAGGTGTTTGGGGACTACAGTAAGCGTTTGGGTCCCAAACGCCATGGTAACAGGTGTTTGGCCCGTGTAGATGGGATACCGGCCAGGCGTCTTTAAATCATGCATTTGGGGCATGGCCATCAGGCCCTAAACGCCATTCAAGACTGGCGAATCGCTAGTAATGAATGGAATTTTGGGATCGTGGATGGTGTTTGATCCCCAAATGCCATTCTAACAGTCGTTCGACACGTGTAGATGGGACACAGGCCAAACGTCATCAAATCAAGCGTTTGGGGCGCAACCATCAGGCCCTAAAGGCCATTCATGACTGGAAAATCACGAGTCATGAATGGAATTTGTGGATTGTTGATGGCGTTTGGTCCCCAAACGCCATTGTATGAGGTGTTTAGCTCTTGTCCTACCGGCACGGGTGTTCGACTTTGTGCCAAGCGTTTGGTTCCAATACTCCTTATTATGCATAAAAAATCAAGAAGGAAAATTATTTTTTATTTGTCATCAATAAAATGTTTGGATAGATTGACAATTTGTAAGCGCGAGACAAGCCATAACGTAAGGGGTGAATCAACTCTTCGTAGAATCCAATTGGATAGATTGCCAGTTTGTAAATGTTATCCTAAGAATCCACTTTCAAACTTTAACAAACTATTCGACAGAACCTCCCCATAAATATTAGAAAATCCACAATATTAGTTGCATGTTTATGTCCATAATATGTCAAACGTCTGTCATGCAACTTTGGTAAATTTATATTCCAAAAGAACTTAGAATCTAAAAAAACTTAAAATCCAAACAAACATAGAATCCACCATATTTATATCCATAAAAAGTTGATATCAAATTTGACAAAACATCATGGTATAACTTTTCTATTTTTCAACAAAGCATCATGTGAATGCTTTGTGTGTCCTTCATGTTCTCGTTCCGATTCAGTATCCTCATTGGTGTCGTCAACATGGTCGTCTTCATCATTATTAACTGAATCTCCACCATTGTCATTGTCTTCATCAACTTCATCATCATCACTCTCATGCTTGCTTGCTTGAGTTTCATACATGTGCAGGCGTCTTTGTAACTTCGCCTACAAGTGTACATATTCAGTATATTTTGATTTCAAACTAAAAAATAAATAGGTAAAGATCGTAAGTTTACAATTTTCTTATCTTTTTTTACATTGATGCTTTGGCCTTTATCATCGCCTCACGTGCGCTCAACATTTTCTCAAATAACAGCTTGTTAAGACCGCCAATCATGCGCATCATGCCTGCCGCGCATGCCGTCGACACCTGCATTATCTGAATTACACGTTAATATGATATTGAATGACTAAATAATAAATATCAACCTTATAACTCACATCATCGACTTCAGCAGATGGAAGACCCCAGACTAGAACATCATTTGGAATGTCAACCAACTCACTACCACCACTTGGGAGTGGTAACTAAATCTGCCATGATGATAGCTGGATGTCAGCCACTCTTATATCATCAACGGTCGCTCTAGTCGACCCTGATACTCCTGGTACTGTTGTTGCTGCTGTGGTTTCTAGTGCTGCTGCCTATACATAGTAGATTATAAAATTATATTGTATGACAAAATGGGTATTTAGCACCTGCGAAGATGAAGATGCCCCATCATAGTTGTAAGAAAACCACTTTTTTCGAAATTCATCATAAGTATCTTCGCTATCTCCATCTACATCCTGATAAAGTGTGTCGCTCTTGAACCTTCAGGACCACCATACAGATCCTCTATGGTGATGTTTGATCACATAACATTGAATTTGGGGCTGTATGGGATGTATGGCACCTCGGTTCCCATACTCTGTCTAGGACGGGCTCACCCAAGTACCATGCTCTTCCAACAGGTCCTTGCAACAAGATTCTCATGGTGGTAGGAGATATATTGTTGATGCAATAGTCAGGCAAGTTTGTACATTGTCCCCAAGGGTACCAATTAATCTGCAAGTAAAGAATTGATATAATAAAACGCATACCTCATTGGGCCTCACGTATCGAAGTTTAACATGGAATTCTTTTAGGCAATGACCAACATCCCTTGTTCCTGACTCAATGTATATCCAACGTGCTGCCCTCGGGAACGTGTATGGACCACCCAATGGTCTGCTCAGTGCCAAACACAGAAAGTACTCACAAGCCCATACCTCTCATACTCTCCAAAAACCCCATTGTCCCTATACTTTTGCCATGACATAAAAAGTCCATATTGCAATACAATACGGGCAACGCCGAACCACCCCAATTATACTCCCATATCTCATCTATTTTCTATAGGCTGGGGAGGAAGTACAAATAAACTTTATTGCTATTGTCGTAAAAAACTGTACTACCTAAGAGCACCAGAAGAAAGACTCTCGTCAAAATGTCCTCCTACTTAGGAGTAGTACACTCGTACGAAGCATACTTATCAAATATCCCTTGATAACTAATTTTTTTTCTCCAACCTCTGACAACAGTTTGCCAACTCACTTTTGCAAAGCCTTCTTCTTCTTGTAGAGTTCCAAATCATAATCTAGTTGTCGACCATCAACTTTCAGGCCAGTTATCGTAGCAAAGTCAAATTGGGTCATTGTCATTTCACCCACTTCATCTATATGAAAGATACGGGTTGTATCCCACCATTTCTCAGTCAGACTTTTCAATAGGACGCGATCCATTTGACCCTTTTTTCAATATACTTATAAAATAACTAAACCCAGAGGCATCGACATTCCTTCTCACATTTTCAGGGAGCCTATTGTACCATCGAGCTACTGGTGTAATGTTCCCAACCCCACGAATACCAAGATCATAGAAATCAGCCTAAGAAATCAAAATGTAAGTATGACTTAGTGAAAAAGGTGTGTGGAGAACAACGTGAGAAACCAAAATGTAAGTATGACTTGGTGAAAAATGTGTGTAGAGAAAATGTACTATAATCCCTATTGTGACATTTCGTCGAACACTTTACGGACAATAAACATACACTATAACTTTTCATCCAAAACATATATTGCTACCAATAATCATACATTTCTAGAAGCATCACATAGAAAACACTCAGTTTTCAAAATGATTTAAGTATCTATTTGGTGTTTTAACAATATAACACATAACAACCAATTTTTTTGTTAAAGAAACTTACATTTTATCATTGGATGGGATATAGCATTTCATCGAACATTTTACAGGCATTCATATAAAAATAGTATAAACGTCAATATGGAATTTTCTCAAACACCTTATGGATAATTAAAAAATACACCATATAATTTCTTATAACATTTCGTCGAACACTTTATGGGCACTCATTAAAATACTATAGTTTTCCATCCAAGACATATTTCTACTAACAACCATACATTTCTATAATCACCACCTAAGAAACACCCAATTTGCAGAATGAATCAAGTATATATTAGGTGTTTTAGCAATATAACACATAAAATTCAAAATCTTTAAAGAAAAACTTACATCTTGTTTGCTTGGATGAGATATACGCTCCGTTGGAGCAATCTGAAGAATATGGCTACTAAGATTTTGATTCTTTGGACGAAATCTTTTCACCCTATAACTGGTGGCATCGTACGGCTTTCGAACCGCTCGAACTCAAACTTGGTTGCGTCGTTACATTCAATGTTCCGTTTGTAACTTTATGCTTTCCTCTAGCCATTATTTGGTGAAAAATGTAATATTTGAAGGATATGGGGTTTGGGGTCGCGGGCTGGAGGGATTTGGTACGGGTTTTGATTCGTGTGTTGTAAGGGATGTGTTCAATGAGAGATTGAGGGTTGGAGGGATGGATTTCATAGCTCGAAATCCATCAAAACCGATCTAAATCCCTCATTGAACACAGTAAAGATGAAAGAGGTGCCGAGAGAGAGGGGGAAGAGTGAGTATCATTTTTTTAAGAATAAAGGGGAAGGGGTTTTCTAATGTTGGGGTTAATTTTGATAAGAAATAAGGTTAGGTTTGAAAATTAATTTTATAGGGATTAATTAAACATAAAAGTTATTTTCCAAAACTTTTAGGGTTATTATTATAAAATAAAAATGTTAAATTTCAAATTTCAATATTTAATTTCAAACTTTTCAGTAGATATGCTCGATTTAACAGTAGAACTCGACCTTAAGGGTTAAATTTACCGACCATCATAACATCACGACATATTTGGTGAAAATTATCTCGCTCGATATTTGTCACCAAAGCACAACAATATTATCAATGACATATTTTATCAAGTTTATGATTAAGTGTTCAATTGTTTTGAAAATCCTTAATTAATCCAATCTAATTTTTACATAGTAAGTGAGTATCAAGAATGTGTGCATTGAAATAATGAGTTATTTCTATTTTTATAAATGATTTTTCCGGTGTACGGTAAATAATTACAAAAATATCAATTTTAAAGAAAAAATTTGAAGAATGGCTATTAGAGCCACATAAATAGCGATTCGGAGTAAAAAAAAGTGACGATTGGGAGGGAGACTGGCGATCGCCTATTAGAACATGGCGTTTGGGGACTGAAACAGGAGATTGGAGGCATTAAACTAGCGTTTGACTTTGACGATGCGATTAGCACCTTCAGAATGGCATTTAGGGGCAAAAATAGGCGATTCGCCTATTAGGTATGGCGATTAGGTTTAGGGGTTCACCAAATACGTAGTGTTGTACAACAAATTCTTCAGGGGTTCACCAAAATTTAAAAAATATTGTTAACCCCAGTACGTAATTGGTGAAACTCAATACGTATTTGGTGAATCCCTCTAAGATTTATGATTTTTTACGTATTTAGTGAACCCCACTACGTAATTGGTGAGCCTCACTATGTATTTAGTGAACCTCAGTATGTATTTAGTGAACCCCTCCAAGAATTATTATTATGTACTATTTAGTAAACCTTAGTACGTTTTTTGTGAACTCCTTCAAGAATTATTATTTTGTACGTATTTGGTGAACCGCACTACATAATTGATGAACCCCTCTAAAAATTATTCTTTTGTACGTATTTAGTGAACTCCACTAAGTAATTGATGAACCCTAGTACATAATTGGTTAACCCCTCCAAGAATTATTCTTTTATATGTATTTGGTGAACCCCACTACGTAATTGGTGAACCTTAGTATGTAATTGGTAAACTCATCTAAGAATTATTCTTTTCTACGTATTTGATGAACCTCACTACGTAATTGGTGAACCCCACCAATAATTATTCTTTTGTACATATTTGGTGAACCTCACTACGTAATTGGTAAACCCCAGTACGTAATTGGTGAACCCCTCCAAGAATTATTATTTTGTACGTATTTGGTGAACTTCACTACGTAATTGATGAAGCTCAGTGCGTAATTGGTGAAACCCTCCCAGAATTATTATTTTATACGTATTTGGTGAATCCTACTACGTAATTGGTGAACTCCACCACGTAATTGGTGAACCCCTCCAAAAATTATTCTTTTGTACGTATTTGATGAACCTCACTCTAGAACTTAAAGAACTGGCCTTGGAAATAAATATTTATTCAAATCATAATCTTTCAGAAGCTGGCATCGCTAGTTGACTCCTCCTCATCAACAGCCAGCAGTTGCCGGACTAGCCTTCCTTGCCTACAGCCTAGCTGCCTTGTCTTAGCTAGCCCTTTCGGATGAGCCTTTTGAAGCTTTCTCGCTTCTTCCTAAAGGGGAACACCAGCTAAAGCACTAAGAAGAGCAACAAACAGCTGATACTGTTCCTCCCTTATCTTTGAAAGCTTCAGCCTTCAAACGGGATGCTCTAGTTGCTGCTGGCTGCTCTTAGCTGAATGCCTTGATTCGCCCTACAGCTAGTGGAGACAACGACTAATAAGATTGATGACAAGAGAACACCTTGGCTTTACTATGTTTCTGTTCTTACTAATCCTTCTCTTCTTTCTAGGCCTGGACTAATGCTTCCTTATGTCCGCCATAGCTTAAGGCTAGTGTAACGGAGGGCCCCACGTAATTGGTGAACCCTCCAAGAATTAGTATTTTGTACGTAATTGGTGAATCTCACTACGTATTTAGTGAACCTCAAAACGTATTTGTTAAACCCAAAAAAAACCAACTACCTATTGGGCATTGTGTGGACCAGATTGCTCCAAATATAATCTAAGTATCACAATAGCCCAGCATCCATGCCGTGAATTTTTTTCACGGCATGATAACAATCCCCCTATATACAGTAAATATCACCTCTCTTTTCATCAAGTAATTGATAAAAAAAATCAATTTAAGGGGTTTTTACGAATATAATATTTGATAATGGAAAACATTATATATACGAATATAATGTTTGAGAATAAAAAACATTATTTGTGAATGGCAAACATTATTCACAATTATTCACAAATAGTGAAGTACGGTAGATAGTATATCTCTCTTCCACTTAGATATTGATTCCCTAGGTAAATATTGGGGTAACGTGGAGTGATTGTATTTTGATAAATAAAGATATTTTAAACAATAATAATATTTTTCAAGTTAAGTAAATTCATAAGTAAATAAAATCTAAGTAAATTTACATAAATTTAAATAAGTAATTCTACATTTTTAGATATTTCGTTTTACTTAGATAAGCTTATCTAACCATTTTTAAAATTTATTAATTATCTATTTGGTTACAATTCTTTTCCTAAATTAATGCTCATATTATTAGTAAAATAATTATATAAATCAATTGAATAAACAGCTCAGTAAGGCTATATATTTTGCTCAAAAATAAAGAAATAGATTGTGTAAACAATTTTGAAAGCTTAGTTAAGTTTAAGTAGAAGCTACAGACACATTTCCAAAATTATTGAACCAAATAAGAAAAAGAATTGGCTTCAATGGACTGTTACACACAAATATATATATATATAACTTCAGATACACACTGCTTCCAATACAGATAAACACATATATTCAAACATACGATTAATGCAAACCGTCCTTTCTAGGGACGTCAGATAAAATTGGAATAATACAAAGAACATTTATGAATGCAAAGCATGGTAAAAATGGATCAACCGAAAGTACCAACAATTTGAAACTTGATTTCGCTCTTGTTGCGTCTTCTAGCTTCGTCTTTGTTTTGCTGCAACATCAAGCAAAAACCTGCCATTATAGACAAAATGCAAGATGATCACGACTAATTTACTTCAGAAACGTTATTGTTATCATAACGCAAACAAATGAGCTATACAGTCAAAATAACATTTGAAATGAGTCATATTATCACGAAAATGAGCTAGTATAACATATTTTAGCTCTCTTACACTAAATTATGTTTTCTTTTCCATGACCGCCAGGGAACATCAATCGATACAAAACTACGATTTTCTTGGATCTATAGTCGCTCAACCTAACAAAAAAAACCTTGAAAGCAAACTGAAAGCATTTGTGATCATGTCAACAACTGCACCTTATTAACTTCGGATCGATTCAGGTGATTCGAAGTCTCAGTATGTGGAAAGCAAATGCAGTGTGTTTTCTAACGAGTAAATGAGTAAGAAAACTTTCACAATCTTAAAGTTTTGGCAATGAAGGCCGCAATGCTAAGGTGTGGGGGTTGAAGCTTGGTGAAAATGAAAATAAAGATGAGCTTCAATAAGAAAGATATGAAAAACGTAGAACTTTTTCATTCAGAAGCTTCAATCATTCATCGCAGTACATAATACATATATATACTAATCATTCAGGTAGGAGAGAGAGGAATATAAGTTGGTTACAAATATGCTGAGCTGGCACTAAAGAATTAGCTCATGATGATCTACAATATTCTTCTATTAGCAATAACCACTAAAGCAGAGCTGGCAAGGAGGATGAGGTGGAAGTTGTAATGGAAGAATGGAATGACTAGGTAGCTTCTTGACAAAGAAGAAGACTGGCACAGAGAAGAAGAGGAGCACAAGAAGAGCTCTCAGGTTACTGCCTTAACATCCCCCCCCCACAATCTAAAGGGGGTGACAACCACATTTAGCTTGCTTTTGAGATGATTGAACTGTTGCTCAGTGAGAGCCTTGTAAACAGATATGCAACTTGATCACAGGAGGGCACATACCAAATCTCGAGCTGCCTAGCAAGAACTTTGTCCCTCACAAAATGTACATCAATCTCAATATGTTTGGTTCGAGCATGGGAAACAATATTAGAAGCAATGGAATCAACCTCTTCATTATCACACCAAATAACTGGCACAGAGGAGAGGAACAGTGCATTTCATGCATAAGGGATTGAATCCAAGTGATCTTCGCAGTAGTGTGTCAATGCATTATACTCACTTTTAGTGCTGCTTCTTGCTATCACATGCTACTTTTTAGAAGACCGGGAAAGCAAAGAAGGACCAAGAAAGATAGCATACCCACACGTTGACTTCTTGTAATCAGAACAGCTTCCCCAGCCTACATCTGAGAAAGCTTCAATGCTAAGAGATGAGGCAGGTTGGATAAGTAAGCCTTATGTTATTGTGCCCTTGAGGTACCTGAGGAGCCTCTTGCAGGCTTGCCAATGAAGAGATGTGAGGCAGTGCAAGTATTGACTATAAAGGCAATGTATGGTCTTGTAATTGTTGCATACTGAAGTGCCTCAATCAAACTCATGTACTAAGTAATATCATGGAGAGGTATGCCACCATCCTTGGTTAGCTTCACTGAGACAGTGGTCTGAGTGAGGCATGGTTTGGCAGAATCCATTTGAAACTTGTGCAACAGTTCAGTGAGACACCTTTGTTGTGAAAAGGAATATGCGACCTCGATGCCTAAAAAGTGATGCAGCAGACCTAGATCTTTTAGGGCAAATTCTAAATGTAAAGCACGAATTAAGGCAGCAAGGTATTGAGAATCATTCCCTGTGATTAGAATGTCATCAACATACACCAGCAAGTAAACAATTCTGGCAGACTAATGCGAAATGAACAAGGAGCTATTTGATTTGACAGTTTTAAAACCTTTGTAAAGAATGGTAAGCTTGAGCTTGTCATACCAAGCTCGAGGAGCTTGTTTAAGACCATAAATGGCCTTGTTAAGCTTACAAACATAATTTGGCTTGGAAGATTCTATAAAACCATCAGGTTGCTACATAAATACAGATTCAGAGAGATGTACATGCAAAAATGCATTGTTGACATCTAGTTGCCTGATTTGCCATTTGTTGGTGAGGGCAATGGTAAGAACAATTCAGTCCATGTGTCTAATGGAAGCTCTTAGCTATCAATCTGGCCTTGTGCCTTTGAACAGTGTCATTTAGGTTGAACTTGACCCAGTACACCCATTTATTTTCAATGATGTTCATGGTGGGTTGTCATGGTACCAAGGTTCAAGTGTTGTTCAATTGCAGAGCTTTGAATTCATCTTAGATAGCCTTTTTCTAGTGAGGAAGAGCTAGAGCTTGCTTGACTGGCCTAGGTTCTGAATTTTCAGAGATTAGTAATGTAGTGGCCCTTGTGATGAGTATTGGTAACATGAGAGTGAATAACATTTGGTGAGATTGAGGTACGGTTACTGGTGGAGGTACAGTTTCTGAGGTATGATTAGGAGATAAAACAAGTAATGTAGGACTAGTAAAGACTAATGTACTTGAAGGAGATACCTGAGTTGGTGAACTTGTATGAGTAGCAAAACCAATAACTAAAGTTCCTATACAAGAGTTAGAGGCACAGAAGGAATAATCCAAGAAAGTAAACTAGAACCAGAAGCAGGAAGACCGTTGACAATAATATTTTTCATAAAACCATGTTGAAAGGGAAATAATCACTCATCAAATATGACATTAATAGCAGTGAACAGTTCACCATAACGATGAAGATAAATATAACCCTTGTGAGTAGCAGAACACCCCAGAAAGACACATAGAGATGACCTAAAGTTTAATTTATGATTGTTACAGGGTCTTAAATGAGAAAAGCAAACACAATCAGGTTTGAGATTGAGCAATGTTTGGTAAGGGGAGGAATGATGAAGAGTTTCAGTGGGCAGCTTATTGATGAGGTAAGTAGCTATATTAAAAGCATACCACCAATATTTAAGAGGCCTGGAATCCTGAGCTAAGAGTGTCATTCTTAACTCCACAATGTGTCTATATTTTTTCCCGGCCTTACCATGTTGGTGATGGGTGTGAGGGCAAGAGTGCCAAAAAGTAATGCCTTGACTTTCAAGGAATTGAGCAAAAGGCATGTACTCACCCCCAGTCTGTTTGGACAGATTTGATAGATACTCCTAGTTGCTTTTCAATCAAGGCTTTGAAGTGAAGAAAAGTCTGAAATGCTTCAGACTTGAGCTTAAGTTGATAGATCCAGGTATATCTAGAAAAATCATCCAGAAGGTGTATGTAGTACCTAGAGCCATTTGATGTCATAAGAGCAAGGCCCCATAAGTATGAGTGTATTAATTCTAAGGGATGTATTGTAACAGTTTTAGATGGATAATGAGTTAGTCTATGACTCTTTGCAAGTTGGCAAGCAGACAAACTAAGTTAGGCATGTAGTGAGAAAGTACGTTAAGTTGATTTAAAACTTGATTTGTGACCTTAGCAGAGGGGTGGCCCAATTTTAGGTGCCAAAGTCTATGAGTATTAGGAGTGACAGTAGAGACATAAGCAGAAACAGATGGAGTAATATTAGAACTTTGATTAACATAATGCAATAAGTTTGATACATTGTCATTAGCCTACCCAAGATTATACAGGTCAGTTGTTACATGATGAGTGGCAGCATTGTTTACATACCAGGCGATTTCTGAGCCATACTCTAAGCTAGATGCATAGGCTGAGGGATTAAAACTTGTATGAAATGGCGGTGTGGTTTGAGGGTTTGGAAGCTTCCTAAAGGTAAGATGAGCTTGAGGGATAACTTGATAGTTCTTGTCAAACCCTAAACCAACAAGAGACAGTTGTAAGTCCAGTTTTGCTGCATACTTGGCAAGTCACTCTACCACCATGTCTGCCACCTCTTCTTCCTCCTCTAAAACTTGATTGACCTTTTCCACCATTTATGTTGTTTTGATTTGCAGGAATGTAACCCCACTGCTGTTGTTGATTATTGCTAAATTTCTTGTTTAAAACATTTAGGCTTGATGTGTTTTGAACAAGATTTGCACAAGCTTTCAAGGAAGCTTCCCTCTCTGCATTCAGCTTCTCTATCCTTGATTCGTGTATGAGTAGTAGAGAATGAACTTACTCAATAATGAGATTATCAGTTCTGGAAGTGATGTTGACAACTATAGGGTCAAATTGAGCTGGCAGACCATTGAGAATATCCAGTATGAGGTCTTGTTCACTTATGGCATCACCTGTCGCTAGGAGTTGATCTTCAATAGTCCTCATGACATCAATGTAGTCCAAAATGCTCTTGTCACCCTTTCTAGTGATATACATGGAATTTTATAGGCTTAATAACTTTGCCTTTAATCTGCTTGCGTAGGTTCTTTCCAAAGCAAGCCAAAGTCCTATTGAAGTTTCATACTACAGGACTGAACCTAGGACCATATCACTCATAGTTGATCTTAGACAACTAAGAAGTAGTTGGTCACTTCGAACCCACGGTATGTACTCACGGTTGAGAGTACCATCATCCAAATTTTCAGTTGGTTTTGCATGTGCGTTGAGTATGAACTCACCTAGACCATGCCCGATAATGGCTGGTACAACTTGAGCTTTCCATAAGATGTTGTTGTCTCTATCAAGCTTGATAGAGAGAGTAGAACGAATGGTTTTTGAGAAAGGATTTAGTTCAATAGCATTTTTATAGTGATATCCAGATTTTCCCTGTTTGTGTTGTTGAATCAGAGGAAGCAACTAATGGATCTGATGCCAAGTTGAAGCTTAGTGAAAATGAAAATAAAGATGAGCTTCAATAAGAAAGATATGAAAAACGTAGAACCTTTTCATTCAAAAGCTTCAATCATTCATCACAGTACACAATACATAAATATGCTAATCATTTGCTCATCATTCGGGTAGGAGAGAGAGGAATATAAGTTGGTTACAAATATGTTGAGTTGGCACTCAAGCATTAAGTCCTGAGGATCTACAATATTCTTTAGTTAGCGATAACTGCCAAGGCTGAGCTAGCAAGGAGAATGAGGTGGAGGCTGATATGGAAGAAGAGAATGACTAGGCAGCTTAGAAGAGGACTAGCACAGAGAAGAGGAGGAGCACAAGGAGAGCTCTTAGGTTACTACCTTACTAGTGGGAAGAAGAAGAAATTAAACTACAGGTCCAAAATTTTGCTTATCTTTACATCTCACAACATTTTGATAGTTTCATCAATCTCATGGCTATCAATCTAAGCTATCGATTTCCGGCTTAGACTGAAATATTTTCATGAGTAATAAGGATGTATTAACAAAACCAATCAAATAAGGGTACAACCATGCAAGAGGCAGACTTCCTTTGTTCTTGCTGGTAAGCACATTTTCTGTTATAGGGATGCATGCCATGCATGTCTTTAAGGCGTACAATAAGATTGAACATCCCAAAAACCTACACAGATCCCTTCTATTTTAATTGTAGCAAACACATAACTCAATAAGTAACTGAGACGGTTACTCCGTTAGCGTTTAAGTGACGTTTGGTTTAATGGAATGAAAATTGAAAACGCTAATGAATATGAAAACAAATTAAGTATAGAGGGAGATGAGATGATCTATGTAGAGGAAGGAAAGAGTAAGAAAATGTAAATTAAGAATAAAATGAGGATTATTAGTAGATGATAAGCATAACGTGTTCATTCAATTGGTTTAAATCAATTTTCTTACAAAACAAATTTCATAATATTTACATTTGCTACCTGGTGACAGAAAATTATAATTTTGGTACAGAAGAAAAAAAATTAAATTACTTATGCCTCAATAGACAGATAATATAAAATGCACTAATTTTTCATTATATTAATTTCATCAAAATCACAGTGAAGATGTGTTATTTATGCAGTGAGAAAACATGGTTGCCTTAGTAATGAGACTACAAAAATATTTTCTGAAAAAAAAAGACAAGTAACATAGCTACACGACATGCCATATTAGTATAAAACATTATATATATGTATGTTGTCAAAAAATAAAACATTATATATTACTAATATATAACATAAGCAAGCATCAGTCTAAAGTTCTGATTATGAGAATTCTTGCTTTAAAAATTTTAATCAAGATAATATATTCAAACAAAGAATAGCTTTTGGAAATTTCGGTGAGTGTTACGAATTAAATTTAAATATATAAATTCTCCTTAACTCAACCGCTCAAGTATTAAAGCTTATATGGAGAAAAAAGAGAGTGGAGAACCGAGAAAATTTGATTCTGAATCGCGTTTTTTCCTTCGCTCCGTTTTCTCTTTCTTTCTCCTAATTACATATCGAGAATGTATTTTGTGAAGGGAGACATTGAGAGGGGGAGAGAATTTTATTTAAACAATTTTTTTTCTTTCTCCTCCTACTCTCTGTTTCTCTTTTACAATATTTTTCTTATGGATCGATCATCTTACGTTACTGTGAGTGTTACCATACACAAAGAAAGAGAAAGAGATAATAGGGAGAGAATTTTTTTTTCCCTTTTCTTTCTCGTATTTTCTCTCACATTCTTTTTCCCTGTATATATTTTTATTATAGAAAAAATGAGAATTTACTAGAATCGAATATCGAAACAAGTAAAGTCAAAACACCATTCTAACAACTTGAGCTAAAAGTGATGATCTTTCTCACATTATGTTACTGACACGTTAATGTAGAATTTTCCTTCCCATAACAACTCAATTAAGTTAAGAGTTTAATAAAGCAACTGCTCAATCCACGTGCATGGACTGTTGTAGGGGCTGACTCAGCTCCTAATGGCAGCTCACCTATATACGTTTTCAACAAATCAAACCTAAGAAACACACTGGCAAACAATCGAGCCCCAGGATTGAGCAAATCCAAAGCTCTAATCTGTGTGAAAGTGGGGTTTTTTTCTTGACTCAGAGACTAACACATGGCAAAGTTATACTGTGAATGAACATACAAATGCTAGAGAGAAGGGAACCAAAAGAGAGAATAAACAAACCAGGAGACAATCAGCCGAACCCATCACACCAATCCATGCAAACAAATCATATTTTATTTCACTCTATATTTTGGGTTTTACCTACACTACTATGTACTATGTTTCGGTTTCTTTATTATTACCTAGAAAGCAAACGGCTTCTTGCCTGGATTTAAAAACTAAGAGAGAAGACCCTGTTAGGTTGTCTGTTTAATTTTCTCTTTGACTAAATTCAAGAATTAACACAAAAATTAGTTTGCTTATTCAAATTATCTTGAAAGTTTAAGGGTGAGTTTGTGATTAAAAAAACACAAAGAAAACAATGTTATACGAAATGGATTAAAGCGTTTTAATACGAAATGCTCACAAACTCTAAATCTAAAGCAAACAAGCTACTAAAATGAAAAAAAGTGAACGGCAAAGTACTAATTTAAAGAGAATGAACAAAAATGGTGTTTGAATAGTAGAGCTTACCAGGAAGAAGATGGCAAATAGGGGAGATGCAATTATAGCAGCTCTCAGTTTTTTCCTTTCCCCTTCTGGTCAGAATGCCTACTTCCATCCCCATAGTAGAGTTGCGAGCGCCCATCAAATGGATGTGAGAACTGATTGTGGTGATGATGATTCTCCATTGGAGGAGCCGCTCCGATGAAGAAGGGTACATTTGTTCCATCTAGAGAAGAAAACCTCTGAAAGTGAGGCAAAAGAGAATGTGAAATATTGGACTGAAGGGTCCCCCTATTGAAACCACCAGCTCCAAGGCTGGAATTAGAAGATATGGTGAAGTTAAGATTGTAGTCATTTCCACCGCCTTGTTGAGTAGAGGCTGCCACCGGGAAAATATTATCCGAGACCAATGAGAAATGCGGCAAAGTCTCAGTATGATTATCACCCAAAACATTAAATGTAGGGATCATCGACGAGGACGGTGTGGCCCCCATAATCCCCGACCCGAAGTAATCCATGGCGACTGTGGCCGGATGCCATTGCCCCCTTGTTACCACTGATCCTTTGGGACTATTTGCACTACCAGTGAGAAGCTCAGTGAATGATGAATTTTGAACAATCGATTTATTGTTATTGTTACCATTATTATTATTATCTCCTTCCTTCTGATCCTTCTCCTTGGCTGCTCTCTCCCGGGCTCTCTCCCGAGCCTTGACACGATTCACCCGGATTTCAGACCGCGAGAGAGACAAGCCGGAGCCTTTACTCGTCTCGGAATTACTACTGCAAGCTGATTTCTGATTCTGCTGGAAAAAATTAGCTTCCCCATTAAATTCAATTACCTCAGCTGAATCAAACCTTTGTTCAGTTTCTGCCCTCTTTGCACCGCTCGGTTGTTTGGGAGTTTCCGGGAAAGAAGCGTTAAGCGAGGGTAGCTCCGAGATAGAATCCTCAGCCGCCTTTATTAGCCACTCCACGGCTTTGCTTGGTTGGTCATAGCCTAACCGATCTTGAAGATCATAGAATTGGATAGCAGTGGCTACCGATAATCTTACCCGTCTGTCTCTTAGCCCTTTTGATGTCATTACTTTACTATGCCTATCTTTCCCACCAGAAGCTCGAGAAACCCTGATAATCCGTGAGTGGTGCCACCCACGAAGCCGATTTGGACCGCCGCCATCTGGGTCTTCTCCTCCGCCTGTGCCACTGTACCCACCACCGTTGTTTCCCCTTGTGGGTTCTCCGTCTTCATCATCTGGGTAGTGGTCAACGCTGTTTGACCCTATTTTGTTACAGTCATTTCTGCCGCCATTTCTAGTCCGCGGAAATTTACAGGGTTGCTCTTGAAATTCAACCACCTCCATACCACTTTCATTCCTTTACTGAAACGAAAAACAAATTCAAGAAGAACCCTTTCTGACTTTTGTGTCTTCTTATCCTCACAGGCTAGAGAGAGGGTGGAGGAGTTCGGTTTCTAGAGATAGAAAGAGGGTATAGTGCAGGTGGGGTTGTTGCGTCCTGTGTGAATATTGATGACGATAATTCACAGAGAGTACTTTCGCTCTGTAAAAATTAAAAAAAAATTCTTCTTTTCAATGCCTTTGATATATCACAGTCTAAGTCAGGATCTTTCTCTCTCTATCGTTTAAGCTTTTTGCAGTTTGCAGAGAGAAACTTTGGTTTTCAAAAGCCTGATTTAAAAATAGCCTCAGCCTCAGCCTCATCCTGGCCTGCAACACCCTAATTTAAAAAAAACACAGAAAATCAAATTCAGAAAAGAAAGAGCTCTTTTTAATTAATAACATCTCAAATGCTTAATATAAGTAAAACATACATAGAGATCTGATTTATGGTTTGTCAAAACCTTCTTAGACCAAAAGGATTTTTCATTTAAAAGAAAATGAGCTTTAGCAAAAAGTATAGACATTAACATGGCTTGAGCTAAAAGAAGCAGTAATTGCCTATGAGTAGTGACAAAGCAGTAGAACCATTTTTTTACAGTATTTAAAGTTATGCCTGCCCCTTAACAATGGCAGTCATTACATTAACAATCAAAGCTTAAGAAAGATTATCCACTGAAACAAATATAAAATTCTATTTTTATTTTGCCACTGTATACTTAAGATTGTTGGGTATCTGTGGGAAAATTTTCTTTTCTTTGAGTGACAGCTGACAGGTGTTGAACTCCAAGAGGCAAACCTAGATTTTGTAGCCATCTCTTTTTATTTGTTTTTGTAAATTCAAGAATCTGTTAGCCATACAAAAAAAATCAAATTAAAAATCCTCAGAGATCTAAGCTAGAGTTTGCTTAAATCAATCAGCAATTAGAACTTAATCTTAGCCTGCAATTTCTGGGTTTTGAGGATTACAATGAAACAAACAGGGATCAAATTTTTTCCAAAGCATAGAAGCAGATTCTGACAAATGTCAAGTAGAAATATGAACTGCTAATTTTTAGCCCTTTTAGAACCATATATTCACTAGAACAGAAATTACATAAATAAATCCAAAAGGAAACACACAATTATTTTCTGGGTTTTAACTTTTCTTATGTAATATACCTCAAGAAATGCACACTGCAACCTTACACTCTTCCTTCTTCTTCTTCTGCAAAAATATACAGAACCTTAACACTCGATTTCTTCTGCTTTTTCTCTATGATAGATGGAAAAAGAAAGGCCACCCTAGAAGAATAGTAGTGGTAGAAGAATCTGAGGGGGTGTTTGGTGGGTGAGAAAATAAAATTAAAACAAGAAAGAAAAGGCAATCAAAACCTACGAATGAACATTGGAAAAATCTAGCTAGATGGGTATATAAAGGGAGTTAAATTCTATATTAGATTGGTGAGATTGTTAGAGACTGAGTGGATGGATGAGTGGATGAGGTTATAGCTCAAGGTTCAAAGTAGGCTAAAAGGCTAAGAAATGAAGCAGAGGAGAGGGAGAAAAAGGAAGAAGAAATAAAGAGAGAGCTGAGAGAGTTTCTTTTCTTACTTCATACGAACACCAGGCTTATCGGTAAAGGACAGACTCTGCGCCGTTCCCTGCTTTAAGTATACTTTTCTTCCCCAATGTGCCCTGCATTTCTTTCTTATTGTCTATATTACCCTTTGTTTTTGTTCTCTTGTGAGAGGACAATGCTTGTCTTTCTTTCACTAATCATGTCATCTAGCATTTAATTGTTTCATTTAATTGATATGTGTTAAAAGAGTAATTTTTTGACCTGTGATTATGATGGAGTAATGTATTAATCACTTCAAGGTTAATATAATGAGGCTGTTTCAGTCATTTAACAAAAATATCACTTAAACCTTGTCAATTTATGGAAAAAAAACTCATGATTAAATACTTCAAAATATTTAAACTTGACTTTCTCAGAAAAAACTCAGTGCTTTTTAAATTTAACATTAAAAACTTAAATCAAGAGTGTTCATCGTGAGTTTGAGGTTAAATTTATTCTTTTTAGGTCGTGGATTTGATCATGAGTGTTATTCTCGTAGTTATCAGTCTGAGTGATGTGTGATCTCATGTTTTACTCGTGATGCACTTACAAAAAATTGATAGTCGAGGGCATGTGTTCACTTTTATGATCAGTCGGAGAACTACACTCTAGAGACGCATATTAATCTCCAAAAACATATGAAAAACTTATAAGCAAAAATATTACTTTAAACCGCATTATTTAATAAACATGGTTGTTTGAATTACATTTTTATATTTAAAAACACATGTCAAAGTGTTTTCTTAGAATGATATAATCAACGATATTTTTCAAAATGATTCAAAAGCATAAATAAACAATAATACACTCAATGTATTATACAAAGACGATTTAAAATAATTTTGTTAACTAAATAGGGCTATTTAATTATATAAATGTATTTTTAATCACAAACTCTCTTAAATACAATATTGTTTATACTTAAAACAGTATTATAAATACCTTTATTAACTAACTGAATATTAACTTCAAAATATTTCCCTAAATAATTGTTTGCCAAGCACTGCACTATTATAAACCACTCTGAACAGTAGCTTGACCAGTTTTTTAAAATAGATCATTTAGATACAGAAATGACAGAAAGATGTATCTGACTATTGGAGATAATTGCTGACCTTGGTAAGAAGAGAGACATTGATGTGTGCTTTCTAGTTTCTAGTTCTAGCTGTGTCTTGTTTGTGCTTAACGTGCTACAGGTGCAGTAGTATAGCATGACCGATATATAATGAGGGCTATTCAATCACAATTATGATACTTTTGCAAGGGCTGCCTTTTACACCTATTCATTGTAGTTAATGTGGTATTTCACAAAAAAAAAATAACGAGTTTGACCAGTTTATTTATCTTCGGCTTATTTCATTATCGATCATTATTATATATCACACAATAATATAATTAATTATTGTCAAGTTTTATTATACTCAAATCTAAATTTAATGTATCATATCGTTAGACATACTTTAATGTTATTGATCTCTCACGCATGGTCAATGTTATCCTAAATCTTTGATAATTATAATTAGTTTAGACAAAAATCATCACTCATCAATTGGGTTAGAGACAACTCATTAGTTTAGAAATTATCTTCAACGTGAGTGAAGTTATTTAGCTAAGTCTCTCAATATCATCACTCACCAAATCCATTTTTGCATTACCACATACTCATAAACTCTTAAAAAACCCTAATTTCACCTATTTAAGATAAGGTTCCCATTCAAAACAATATCATAACAAAATATTTCCCTAAGAAATCTTTCTTAACTTAATTACCATGAAATTTGAGGCACCCCCAAATTCTAACAAAAAGAACTTATTAGAATTCTTGGGTACCTGAAACCTCTCAATCAAAATTATTAAAATCAAGATAGTAATGTTGTCAAAAGACATATTTATGAAACCTGATATTAAGATTCTTGAGTATAGTTTGAGAGTTAATGATAATACTGCTCTATTTAAGAAACTAGATGTTAAAATTTGTGTAAAATTTGATGGTTAATGATAATTTACTATTACACTAATTATAATTTACATAATCAATAATCACTAAAAACGAGCAGATTAATGGTTTCAAAAGCAGATTGAACATATCAATCAATATTCTACTATTTTTACATAATTTCTTATAACTTATTAAGTATGTACTCGTAGAAACATACGATTCTATTAACATTTTACAAAATAAATGTACTAAGATGGTGTGATCGATATATCAAATTAAGATTAAATCTATGATTGTATAATCATAAAATCGTAAGATTTTATTATCTGAATTGAAAGTTCAACAACTATGCTCAATTGCGTAGAACATTTCTGAATTATTAATTACCTTTTCTACTAGAATTAATTAAATTGTCAACAGTGGTAGCGAGGTAGCTCTGTTGCTAATCAATTGGATTCAGCAAAAATGGTTGCATTAAAACACAATATTAATGTTCTAAAAGATATCAACTTCTAGTACATGCGTTTAAAATCAACTTGCATTGTTAATATCATCTTATCTTTATAACATTTAATGAGTTTTATGATATTCAAAACCGCAAGTTTTTATTGAATTGGTGTAACCTAACCCAATTTGTTGATCACTGATTGACTATTCAATTAAATCGTGCTTGTGAAATAAATATAGTAAATAATAAAATCAAATCCCCAACCTTTTTAAGCTTTTGGAATTAGTCATAATTTGATATAAATAAAATAGGAAAATTCATTATCAAATGGTTTCCATCTAATCTCACACATTTAATCAATTTATTTGTAAGGAACTAAAATTTAGAAACCCATCTTAAAATCTAGGGTTGTGCAAGATTGGTTGGTTCGGTTTTTAAGCTAATAGTCAGACCGAATTGAAAATATTCAGTTCGACATTGTACCAAATTGAATCCACCTTGAATTGCATATAAACCGAACTGAATTGAACTGAATATTCTAGTTGAATGTACTTTTTCGGTTATAATGATTCCGTTCGTAGTTTTATAGAATTTTGAATGAACCAAAAATCACCAGTTTCTTACATAACCGAATCAAAACTACCATAGATACTTAAAAAAACTTACCGAACTAATCATTCTTTATTCACATCGGTCCAATTTAATTGGATCGGTAAATATTTTCACACCCCAAATAAAATCTCAACTATTTACTTCGAAATGTGGGGAAGTTAAAATTTCTCCTATTTGAAATCCCTGATATTTCTCACAAATCCATATTTAAAAAGAAATGGTTATGGTGATAAAGTAATAATAAACAACAAAAGGGGTTTAATCCCAAAGAAATAATTATCAAAAGAAAGCACTCAACTTAACAAAGTGCTTTTTGAGTAAAGTACTTATAAAAAACCGATTTCAACACCCAAATGTCAAGTTGAGAACTAGCACACACACTCGCTCTCTCAAACTAAAATAACATTCACAAACTTGAGAAATAAATTAACAAAGGATAAATAAAGTAGGGTTGTGGGGAATTCTTATTCAATTCTTGTTAAAGAGCATTTAGGTTTTGATTAATATGCTAAGACTTATTGGTCAGTCCAAGTAATGATGTGTCCCTTAGCATCTTTCCCATCTCTTAAATTAGTGGGTTTTTCTTTTACTAAATTTGGTTACTGTGGGCTATTAAACTAGCACTTTTTTATATAAGAATTACTCTATTATTTTAAAAATAATAGATAAAAATTACTCTTGAAAATTAGTATTTACAAATATAGCTTGTTAATTGATACTATATAATTGATAAAATAATAAATTCTAAAATAATTATTGTTATTCTTAAACGAAGTCAACACCATTTAAAATTTTAAAATTATCATTCTTGTATATAAAAATACAAGAGTCATTATTACATATAAAACATTAAAAGAGTTATATATTATAATTTTCCTTATATTGAACTCCATTGTTGACACCCAGAAAATATTAATAAAATATAACATTTTGAGTCAGGTGACAATATCTAATAAGAAATAATACTTAAGTTTCCGTATTTTAAGAGTATTGAACTTTTTCCTACTGAAGCTATTGATGTCAATCAAAGTATCATAGAGGAATATTGTTTTTATCAAGGCATGTTATGGTATTGACAATGTATTAAACTTGAAGTTGATTATCAGAATATGACGTCAGAAATGATGGTTGGCTACATATTAATGAAATGTGAAAATATGATTTACATTAGTAATTAATGGGATTATCAAAGCTCGAGTTTCTTGATCCTCTAACAATAATTCGTAACTACACTTATGTATGTATTGACTTAAGTAATCGACGTAACCCTAACTTTATTTAGTTTTTATAATGTCATAAATAAATTAAGAATGATACAAGGTTGACAAAAATAGGAAAATATTTTACACATATATCCATATAAATTGTAAGTTACAAGCATGAATATGCTTGTATCTCATATAAGGCTTAATTGTGTATTATATTATTTGGACTTCATGCCAATGGTATAATATATCTCAGAAACGGATTCCCTCTTTTAGGGATTCAGCAAGAAGAGATAATATAGCTAATATGGCCGTAAAGATCTCAGCGCTCAGATCAGCCTGACATGTAATTTGAAAAAATTGATGTGACATTTTATTATATTTTACAAAGTTAATTAGGGCTGTCAAGATCTCAATAATAAAGGATGATCCAAATTAATTCATATTTGACTTTCCATGAACTCACATACCTTAATCAAAACTACTTTATTTTTTAGGTTATAATCTTTGATGAAACATCAAGGCATTACAGATGACATGATGGATTATATAGAGAAACAATTCTGAATATAAGAGATCATGATTCTTGTCTATTTTGAAAAAAAGACCATATAGACACACTAAGGTTAATTCAGAATCGACACTTCCAAATGAAATGTTGAGTATTGTTGTTATTTTGTTGGACTGTACTGGGTTTGATCTAAGAGATTTATCCTCAGATTGTCTAATAAAAATTCCATATAGAATGATCCTGATCAAGCACGATATTGATATCATTCTGCCACTGTAGAAATATCTAATGTTCAGATAATATAATTTTAAGATGACATCAAGCTTTTACTTTAAAATAAAAAAGTCCATTTAGGTACAATACCCTCACATCTCACAGAATTTAAAGAACCTCAAGGAGCGTGAGTCGTATATTTTATAGAATATCGTTGCTCCAATTACAAATTTTATGAGAATTACACAAATGTTCAATGTACATTTCTATTATTTCTAAATTTTGGAAATTGACATTTCAAAATGAATCAAAATAGTCTCTCTACCTTCAAAATGATTCTCTGTAGTCCTTCTGTTAACTTTTTCATGTATAATATGCTTACATAGATGTCACATATTTACCACGCAGGTGCCAACTAGCAAATGCTACATTTCAAAATTATGATTTCCCAATCATGTAATCCTAGCCGTTGAAATGTTTAGGCAAAGTGTTAAAAGTTAGTGTTAGCTAAGTTTAACTCGAGTTAGAAATCATGCTTAGGAAATACATGTTTTGCTTAATCATTATTTACAATGTGACGAATATGTGACGTGCACGTAGATATATAAAACATATGTAAAAGATAGTAAAACTTAATGGATGTACTATATAGAAAAATAATTAAATAATTATACGGATCGTTCTTGCTCACTTTTGTTAAGTATAATATGTATTTCAGTAGTCATTGAATGTGTACATATGAGAGTCTATTTATAGGCTTACAATAACGTGTAGTACGAGATATATAGTGCAGTACAAAATGTAGTACAGTTAAACGTGATCACACATCAATCTAGATATACATTTGAAATTTGAAATAGAACAATTTAGATGCAATAAAAAACAATAGGGAATTGTAAACTCCAAACAAGTGGAATATAATGTGTCCTCTAGGATTTTTCAACTAAGATGACTCGTCAAAAAGGCTAAGGGTGTTAAATAAGAAGGCCATAGAAGAATGACACTTGAAATAGGGATAGGAATCATATAGATTTATGTTATTTTGATAATATCGATTTACATAAAAATATATTTTTGCTAAATGATGAAATGTATTATATAATAAAATTGTGACCAATGAAGAATCGAACTTTCGGTCGATTTGCCTTTCTCCTAGACAACCGGACTAGATCTTATATGATTGGTAAAATGCATGTCACCCTTAACACCATATATCACTAAATAATTAAAATATTGTAAGAGATTAAAAGGCATTACTAATTAAAATGAAGCACTAATTCGCCTCTTATTTCTTTTTTAGATGAATTGTTAGTTACCTATTTTCACCATATTGGATTTAAATTTATATATACGCTATTTTCCTTGAAGTAAATTAAATCATTTATATTATGCATTAATAATTTTAATTCACATATAAGCCTAACTTTTTTTATTGATGAGTCTAATCGTGACGTTTAATTTCAGCTTCTAACTAATAGTATTATAGTAGATGAACAATATTTGGTTCGTAATTAGATAAGATGTAACTCATCCCTCACTGTTGATGTAGACTAGTCACGTCAGACCATGTATGAAAAGTGAAAGATGATGTAATGATTTTTACACTTTTTTAATGAATAATAATATTTAACGTTCGTGGAGCCTACTATTTTTTTATCTTCAACATATATTAAACTAATTATAGTACATGGTTTTATATGAATCATCTACATCAGTGGAGGATCGAAGTATTTTTTTAAATAAAGTCGATTGACCTCAGAAAAAATATCATAAGAGTCAAGCGTCTTCAAATAAAGATTAGGTAGAGAGACGAAATAAAACCTAAAAAGAGATTCTAAGGCAGTTTGGCATGTTATTGGGCCATTTGAATTTATATGCTAGACAACTGATATGAGGTCGAATTACATTCAAATTTGTTTCTAGACAGCTCAGATAATATCAAATTATATTAAAAAGTTAATAATAAAAATTTGTTATTTTTCTTGTTTAAATAGTTGATTTGGGTAGCCAACATACGATTGAATGATCTTAGACATGATAACTGCCTCTATTTTTATGACAAAGAATCTAAATCCAAAAAACCTATAGCATTTTGACTACACATATATCTAAAAAAAAGAACAACTATATTATCATTTGTATAATAATCCATTCTCTCAAAATATTAGACCATCACTAAATGTGATGGTATAAAATGGTCCTTATGCTAAATCATAAATGTATCAAACTGGAGAAGTACATTTATTTTACATTTGAGATACTTTAACACAAAATAATTTACTTACATCGTAAATAAAAAGCACCATTTTTATCTCACTCATTTCCATCCATGTACAATATATATCTTATGCATGGAAATGCACTTCATTTGTAAAATAAGAGAATAAAAAGAAAGAAAGAAAAAGCAACGATAGTACAATTATATAGTTATCCAAATCATAGTAATGTCTCCCATCTCAATTACCAAAAGCAGAACTTAAATCATAATTAAATCACAATTTTTTATTATAAAATAATAATAAATCCACAATGAAAGAGTGATGTGTTCCCACAAACCAATGCTCAATCACTTGCCGGGTAAAAAGAAGCCAACATTAAATTAATTAAATTAATCACTACCCACTTTCATAGTCCTTTATTACTAAACTAATGCTCAATTAATTAATTAATCACTAATTAACACCTATTTTTCGTACCATTTTAATGTTATAATATTAAGTGGTAGAGATTAAAAATATTAGAAATAAAAGATAAAGGAGTGGAAGGTGGGAAAAAGTAGTTTTGAGCTATTTTATGTAGAGAGAGAGAGGATAGAGAGAGAGAGAAAGAGGGTTTGAGGGGTCAAGTTGGTGACTGTGGTGACAGAGGTACGTGACAGGCTCGAGAGGGGGGAGGGGAGCAGAGGCACGTGTCAATGTCTTAAGAGAGGTCAGAGGGCGTGAAATCTATCAATGTGTGCTAGGGTTTGGGCTTTCTTTAGTTCTCGATGACTGTGACCACAGCACGTGTCACGGTCTACGTGAAGCATCACTCATTCTCATTTCGACATTGAGTTCGGGCTTTTTGGTCTAGGGGTGAAAATTTTAGCATGGATCAAATTGAGTTGGAAATAATCATGAATTCTTTATGTAGCTTAAGTTTAATTCGTTGAAATTAAAAAATTAAAATTTTTATTTGATTTGAAATTTTGATAGTTTTTAAATTAAATCGAGATGAATTGAATCTTTAATTTTTTATATATAATTTAATATAAAATTGAATCGAACAAAAAAAATAATTATATATATTTTGTAATAATATTCATTAAAATACTCAACCGAATAATCAAACCGAAAACTTTCAGCTCGATTTTCTTTCCACAAATGATTCCTCGTGAGCACCCCTACTTTGATCATAAGTTTAGATTTTCACGGTCTAAATAAATTCAAAAAAAATATTTTTAATAGATTTATGAGTTAATTTTGATTGTTTGTTTTGATTTACAAAAATTATAGTGTATAATATCTTTTAAAGTTTTATTATATGTAAGAATGACATTGTATTTTTATATGTAAGAATGACTTCTTAAGGTTTTAACGGCTTGTTTACTTATATTTAGAATCAAGATGAAATTTGAAATCAGTTTTTCTAAGAATTGGATAAATAATTGAACAACCAATAATCAAATTAATGTGTTTACTAATAACCCTTAGAAATCAAAACCAGAATTATGAGTATTGAGAATATGAATGATTGTTTGTGTTATCAAATTAATGAATCAGAATAAAACATACGACATTGTTAAAATATCTTTCAAGAAAATAAGTATTATTTTCTTCAATTAATTATTTGATCTATTTAGATTTTAATTATAATGATATATATTGCTTATTATTCATGAATATTCATATACTAAATAATTATATACAATTTTTAGTGGTATTATATATAGCTTTTGTACACAATCTTGTGAATTTAACAAGATATATCCGATAAACATCTTCAAAAATACATATCTGAAAAACATCTGCAAAATTTATACCCAATCAAATCAATATCCAAAAAATATTCTTATAGACTTGATTCATAACAAGTTCTCTATAACATCAGAAGTTCAAGACGTGTAGACAGTACCATAATCCAAGATTAACATAGGTCATCAAATAACAAGCTCATGACAAATAAAAAAAACACATAAGTCAAAGTCACATGATTATGAAAAACACAAGTCAGCTGAACATTATAAGCAAATGTGTCTAGCACAAAGTCTTTCCTCTCATGCTCAGGCAATGAAAAGAAATATAGTAGCATATCATGATCCCTAACAAGGCTTCAGACTGCATGATATATTTGTGATCGTGCCAACCCGTCCACACCGTCTAATGCAACTTGAAGTTTTTTTTTTTTTACACTCGGTCACCTCTTTGTCAATACTGAGAACATCTATCCGTCCATCAATTTTAGGTGCCAACATTACAACAGATTAATCCATTTCCTTAAAACCCTTGTCCATTTCATCTATAGCCTTGTTTTTGCCTTTACGAACTCGTTTCGTAACACAAAAATACTCTCAGAATCATTTCGATGAGTGGGGTCAGAATCAGCACATGTGAGCTCCTGATTAGAAATATGAAACTCAGAATCAACAGTCTCCATGTTAACATCCTCATTCCTTATCTAATTCTCTTCGTTAACTGCACCATAAACATAGACCCCAGTTGCACGATCACATCCATAAACTTCTCTCAATGCATAGAAGTATGAGAAAGGTTTCATCTATAAGCCATACAACATCTTTATTTCTCTACAATCAGTAAGGTTATGTGTGAGCACCAATTTAACAATCATGTGTAAACAAGAAAACCATGTGTAAACAAGAAAATTACATGAATGTACCTTAACATAGTCATCAATTGGTCTTCCCATAATTAACAATCATGTGTTCCCCATTCCATTCAAATCCATTGTTTGCTTAACATACCCTATATGGCACCATATTTTGCTTTCAATGTCTTCAGACGAGATTCAATATGAGACTAGCCTTTAATCCACATCCTGCCATCCTAGTACTTTTCTATGCAAAATCTCTTCTAAAGGAGTTACGAAACCCTGCTTGAAGCAACTATTTGCTCTCCACTTTGGATCTTGATGCAGTTCTTGCATCAACTTGACTAAAGCACCATTTTTAATGAATGTCCAATAATGCTTATTCATTCCTCTACCTTTCAGCTGGCTTGAACTAGGAATGTGGAATGCATTCATTCTTCACATGTAAGAGACAAAATTCTGAAGAAATACAATTTGATCAATAAATATTGAAGTTCATGAGATGTTATATGTTAAAACAACATATAACATTTTATCTATTATATAGTGTAAAAGAAAAAATTCACGATCTTTGATAATTGGTCGTGAATTTTTTACATCATAATATGAAAATCAAGAGATTTATTTAGAGAGAGAATAAAGAACTCGTGATTTAAGTGGAAAACTCTTAAAGGAAAGAAAAATCACAGGGAGACTTTGCTAGTATTTCATTATGGAGAAAAGTTTACAAGGCTAATGTAAGCTAGACATTGTGCTTGTTTCTTGTGTGTGTGTTGATGGTTGTTGAGTGCGTTCAGTCCTTATTTGGAGTTACATATTACCTCTATTTATATGTCTTCATAGAATCCAATACAACTTATCTAATTCTATCTGAAAATAGGATCAACATAATATTTCTCTGAGATTTAATTTATCAACATTAACAACTTTAGTAAATCTTGACCTTCTGAGCAATCTAATGGTCTTGATTAGCTTCTCTTTCGATTGCCACATTAGTAATCCATGTACTTTCATCTGATTGATCTCGTCTTCATAACTGCATAGTTGATCCTATAGTTCTCGCTCTATCTTCTCTTCGATGAAGTCTTCAGTCTAGATCTTGTCACTTGTCATGTGAAATTTTTTCTATTTATTGGCCTCCATTACACTCAACGGAATTTTATTCGTTGATGTGTAATGATCATATTTTATTATTCTAACATTACGTCTGATCGTTTATGTTTTCCCTCACAAGGACTTACGCCTATAGTTTCTTCTGAAAGTAGAACTAAAAAATTACCCTTCTCAATGACTTATGCCCTTAGTTCCTTCAGGAAGTAGGACTTATGAATTGTCTCTCCCAAGAACTTACGCCCTTAGTTCCTTCTAGGAGTAGGACTTATGAACTGCCACTCTTAAGGACTTACGCCCTTATTTCTGTTGTCGAAGAAGAGAGTGAGTTGACAGCTTGCATGTTATCATGCCATAAGTTTTGATTGAGAGCTCTAAATCGAATTCTGTGAGATTCTTCTAAAAGCTAATTTTCATATGCTTTCGATGATATATAATCATACATGTAATTATCTTCCAAATGATGATGTATAATTTCAAAATTTATCTGTTCTATATATTCTATCTTCCTAAGCAACTTTCATGAAAATTATGATAACTTTTGTTTGGGAACTCCGAATCAAGTTCTGCAAAAAGTATAACTTACAAAAATTACCGTAACTTTTGATCAAAATCTCCAAATCGAATTCCGTAAAAATTTCCAATAACTAGACTTTTGTATCTTTTTGATAATTTAAGATTCACCGTGTAGTTGGCTTCCAGTAAATATAGTTTAGTTTCTGAAATTGACCATTCTATATCTTGCCTCTACTTATAGGCCTTCATATAATCTGATACAACTTATTTAATTCTATCTGAAAATAGGATCTACAGAATATTCATCTGAGATCTAGTTTATCAACATTAACAACTTCAGTAAATCTTAACCGTCTGATCAATCTAATGTTCTTGATTAGCTTCTCTTTGGATTATCACATCGATAAGTCATGTACTTTCGACTGATTCATATGTTATTCATAACCGTCTAGTTGATCCTACAGTTCTCGCTCTATCTTCTATTCGATGGAGTTTCCGCTTTAAATCATATCACGTGTCATGTAAAATTTTTATATGTTCATACAGTATTAATGAATAGGCTATGTATGCAGCTATTGTTTTTTCAAGGGCCGTTCTCATCAATTATCTATATAATATTGTCATTCTTGTCGAAAAAACCTCTAATTTAAATGGTCAAGATCAAAGTTTCGAACGGAAATCATCTCCAAATTCACCGCCTTCACATTTTCCTTCCATCATTATACGATGTAGAAATAATCGATGATACTCTCTGCAGTATCACAAGGCCCAAAGTTGGTCGGGTCGTCTAATGGAAGACCTAGTTCGATACGGATTGACTCATATAAAGAATTTGAGAGGATCAACTCATTCTGTTTGAATCAATCGTATTGCATTTGGACCAAACTACTCTATGCTTTATATGCGGGCTAAACCAGAATATTGTGAAGTATATAAAAACAGAAATTACAATAAATAATAAATTTTACACCCTCTATTAGATTTTTGTCAAGTTTTATAGTTATTAAGAATTGTGTCTATTTATTTATTTTGAATTGTTTCCTGTGAGATTTATTTACCCTTAATTTAAAATTGCTGATAAGATTTTTTGGATTGATTTTTAAGGTGATTATTCATATCATTATATTTAAGTAACTTCTTATCGTAACAATTAATTATTTTTATCTTTTAGTTGTTATTTTAGGAATAGAAATATTATTATTTTTTGTGGTAGATATCCATCCGCCTCTTTTTCTAAAACTTATAGATTTGTTCCTTGTTTTTTTATTTTGTTTTTTTATTTATTGATTTTAATTAATTTTGATTAATTATTATTTGTTCTGGAAATTAGTTTTGTTCTAAAATTAATATTTTTAAATGGCATTGTAGTGTAACTACTTATTAGGGTTGATACCGGTTTCTATATGTCAATGTATAGATATTAATCATCATTGTTTGTATGTGTATAAATAATTATTGGTTGTCGGTATTGATAAACTTTTCACCCATGTCAATATACTTAGATATTGATAATCATTGTTTGTATGTGCGTAAATATTTATTAGTTATTGGTGTTATAGCAGTTTCATCTATGTCAATAAAATTTAGATATTGATCATCATTGTTGTATGTATGTAATATTTATTGATTGTTGGTTTGATAATGATTTTATCCATGTCAATATAATTAGATATTAATAACTATTGTTCGTATATGTGGTGTTTGTTTTTTGTTAGATTTGGAGTGTGAGAGAGCTGTTTGAGTTTATTTCAGGTATAAATGATATTTGTGTTACATCATCTATAATTTTGATTTTTTTTATAATTATTGTTCCCTTAGTTTTTTATTTTTAATCTTGTTGATTTTAATTAATTTTGATAATCATTATTTATTATCAAAATAAATATTTATTCCCAAAATTAATATTTTATTAATATATATATATATTATTTTTAGAGTGTCAAGAGAGACTAAGATTTGCTAAGTTTTTTAGATCTAATTTAGGAGAGAGAAAGATCTTTGAATGATTTGAGAGGTATTTTTAGAGTTGTAATTTTAGGTATTTTGTAAACTAAGATAGTTTTTTTAGGAGCGATAATGACCTTTTCAAATTTGTCATTTATGAGATATAAATCTATTTTGTTGGAATTAATTTTTAATAATTTAAATATATAATGAAGGGCATCTTACGGTAAATGAAATTAGAAAATTTTGGATAGATTAATAAAACTGACAAAAATCTAATGTCATAAAAAGATTGATAGAAATTTAATTAGCACATATTTATCTAGAAATCAATATAGAGAATGTTATTTGTTTCTTTTGTGACATATAACATCTAAACTCGGCCGTTTTGATCATATATATCATTTGCAGGTCAACCTGGTCCAGTCGTACGGGCATGGAAGTCATGAGCCGGAATTGACCACTTAACCGAGCTAGTATCCTCGATTCACCTGGTTCAATGGGTTGAATTAGTCCAATTACAATCTTTAGTATTATCGTGATGGTTGGAAATAGTATATTATATTATAAGATTAAATGAAAATAATAATAATAATATAATAATTTTATAAATATCCTGGTTATAACAAGTAAATATCATACTTACAGAAAGTAACGTAATACTATGCTTATGAAATGTAAATAAAGTTTTTACCAAGGTTAAAAGAATACGGACAGAATAACAAAATAATAAGAAATCAAACCAAGTTGTATTTGCATAGTTTTTTGAAAACAACTATGACTTCTCACTTGTGGTACTAAAGTTGATAACAACGTCTATTTTCCAAGATGTTTCCTTAAAACAGATACGCCATATCACTTGTGGTACTAAGATTGATAACGACGTCTGTTTCCTAAGATAAAATGATTTGATACAGCTGGAAAGCACCCAACTTCACCACCTTGATTGAGCTGACTTGTCAAAATTCTACCAGCATAGCAAAGACGCAAAATCAAGACTTGAACCAGAAACAAAACCATCAACGAAGTTAGAAATAAACCTAATCGAACCGAATGAAAATTGAACTGGACCGAACAAAAAATCGAACCAAGCAAACATGAAGAAAAATAAGCAAAAACCTGAAGAACAAATAGTGAGACTGAAAGAGAGTTTGAAAGCTACTTTGGTGTGTAAAGTGAGGAGGAGAATGCCTCATTTTATACTACTCATGGGGAAAGTGTGTAATAAAGGGTATTTAACCCATTAAAATACCATTTAATAAAAAAATTAAGTCCAAAACATTTTTGATTTAATGTGCAAAAATAAAAAATATTTTGGTTCTTAATTTACAAGAATATTTTATATTCTATGACATTTGGACTTCCTATGAGAAGGAAAAATAAATCTGGAGCAAAACACAGACCATTGGCTCATTTAGAGGTGAGCAAAATACAGAGAGCCTCTAACCTTATCAAGTTACCACATTTGATACTATCATCTCAATATATACCACTTCAACATTTCCTCCATTTCCAATGTGGGATCTCTATGATTCCCTCCTATTTTTTCATTCTCATTTAGTTTATTTTGAGAGATAAATTCTTATTCATCCCAAAGTCAATTTTGATAAATTAATAGACGATTTTGATGTACTAGTAGATGAGAACTCAAATATCTAAAGACCTTACACTTTTAGTTGTTTACTTTATTAGTTGACCAGTAGACACAATGTCTTTGAACTGTTCGACCTTTTATGTAAACAATGACATACTACACACATGAGTCGTCCCTGACACAGTTCAATTCTCATGATTATGTTCATTTTGGCCATGAACATCCTCTTGGTTCTACAAGAGTTTCTAAAGAATTGTGCCCTTACAATTCCTATATAAGCAGCCTCACTTCACTCTCACACATGTGATCTCTTAATTTAAGAGTAAACCCGCATTACTCCATTCGGATCTCATAGTTTTTTATGCATACAAATAATTAAAAGCTCAGCTTAACCTAATCTCTAACGGGTATCGTTGTTTTCATCATAGGAATGGACATGGCAAATCCCTACAGTGATCGAGCTAAGTTTATACAATTAGGTTGTTCCTTCGAACCTTGATTTTGAGATCTTCAGTAAACTAGGTTGAGTTTCCTTCGTATCAACTTATTTTTACATGAGATTTAGTCCAATTTCCATCAATGACTTTTCAACTAACTCTCGATTTAACCATTTGGTTAATGGATCTGTAATGTTATCCTTTGACTTTACATAATCAAAAAGTGATAACCCATGTCAAGAGTAGTTGTTTACTGGTACTATGTCTATGACGAATGTGTCTAGACTTACCATTATACATATTATTTTGTGCCCTTCCAATAGTACTTTGACTATCACAATGTATACATATTGGTGGCACAAGCTTTGTCCATCTAGGAATATCCTTTAGGAAGTGGTGTATCCATTCAGCCTCATCCCCACATTTATCTAAAACCATAAGCTCAGATTCGATAGTAGATCTAGCTATAATTGTCTGTTTTGAGAATTTTCATGCTACAACAGCTCCTTCTAGTGTGAAAACATACTCACTAGTAGACTTCATACCTTTCTTATCAGATATCCAATTTGCATCAATATATCCTTCTAGGACCGCTGAATATCTTGAATAGTGTAATCCATAACTCTAAGTATATCATAAGTACCTCAGTACTCTCACAATGGCTTTCCAATGTTCAGCTCCAGAACTACTCGTGAATCTACTTAGTTTACTCAAAGTATAGGCTATATCATGTCTTGTATAACTCATCAAGTACATTAGACTATCTATCATTCTAGAGTATTCTACTTGAAAGATACTCTCACCTTTATTCTTGGACAAATGTACATTTGTATTAATTGGTGTTTTTGATTCACTAGTGTCATCTTTGCTAAATTTTTCAAGAATAGAATCTACGTAATGAGACTGGCTTAAAATAAGTCCCTCTGATGCTCGTTTAATTTTTATTCCCAATGTAACATCGGCAAGTCTCATGTCTTTCATATCAAATCTAGATTTTAACATATCTTTCGTAGATTTGATCATCTCATCATTACTATCAACGATAGGCATATCATCAACATATAAACACACAATAACATATCCATTCTCTATATCTTTAACATATATACATTTATCTCATTCATTGATTTTAAATCCAATTGGCATCATGTGTCTGCCAAATTTCTCACGCCATTGTTTTGATGCTTGTTTCAAACCATATAATTATTTGACTAATTTACGTACTTTCTTTCCTTGCCCAGGAGCGAAAAACCCTTCCAGTTGTTCCATGTAGATTTCTTCCTCTAAATCTCCATTTAGATAGGCTATTTTCACATCCATTTGATGTACTTCAAGATTTCGCAAAGTTGCGATTACAAGTACCGTCCTAATGGAGTTTATTCTCAACACTAAAGAATATGTATTAAAATAATAAAGACCTTCCTTCTGTATATAGCCTTTAATTACAAGCCTGGCCTTGTATTTATCAATTGATCCATCAGCTTTCATTTTCTGTTTGAAAATCCACTTAAAACCTAAAAGGTTTACAACCAAATGGAAGATCCATTAATTCCCGAGTATGATTTTATAAAATTGAATCAATATCACTCTTAATGACCTCTTTCCAAAAAGGCCCTTCATTGGAGTTCACAGCTTCATTGAAAGTTCTTGGTTCACTTTCAATCGTATAAGTCAGAAAATCAAGACCATGCAATTTTTCTGTCCTGACTCTTTTACTCCTTCTATGTTCTATCTCGAATGCTTCATCTTGGTCTTGACTATCTTCTTCATCAATAGTCTCAAGAAGTCTTTTTGAAGAGCTTGGCTCTTCCTTGATTTTGTAAGGAAATACATGTTCAAATAACGATGCATTCATAGACTCTATTATCATATTCTTGTGAATCTTAGGATTGCTAGATTCGTATACAAAGGAACCGATATGCATTACTATTATTTACATAACCAATAAAAATGCAATCAACAGTTTTTTGTCCTATTTCATCTTTTGGGTGTAGGTACCGTCACCTTAGTGAGGCATCCCCACATTTGTAAGTACTTATATGAATATTTTCTACCTTTCCATAACTCATATGAGGTCTTATCCTCTTTATTTTTGGTATCTTATTCAAAAGATAGTTAGCCGTCAAAACGGCTTCTCCCCACATGTTCTGAGGTAATTCAAAACCGATCAACAATGCTTTCATTATTTTTTTAGTGTACGGTTTTTACGCTCAACAACACCATCAGATTGAGATGAATAAAGCGATGTGGTTTCATATATAATCCTATGTTGAGCACAAATCTCAACAAACGGTAATTCATACTCACCACCCCTATCACTTCTTAGCACAATTTTCTTATTGAGTTGATTCTCAACTTCATTTTTATAGAGAAAAAATTTCTGTATAGCTTCATCCTTGCTCTTTAGCTAATATGCATAACATTATTTTATGTTATTATCAATAAAATTAACAAAATACTTATTACCACATCTTGTTTGTATAAATTTTAAATCACATATATTATTGTGAATTAAATCAAGTGGTTCGATATTTCATTCAATATTTTGGAATGATGACCTCGTTAATTTTGCCTCTACACAAGTTCCATACTTGTGAGTGGAATCAATGTGAAATGTCGGATATGATCCAAGTTAATTAATTTACACAAAATATCATAATTAACATGACCTAGTCTACCGTGTCATAAATTGGAAGACTCAAAAAATAAGCAGAAGAACTAGCTTTATTAATATTGAATTTGACCAGAGTCATTACATTGAGTTTGAACATTCCATCACTTATATAACCCTTACCAACATGCATTCAGCTTTTAGACAAAAAAAATTTGTTTGACTCAAATACCATACGAAATCCATGGTTATTCAGCAGTGAACCAGACACAAGGTTCTTTCAGATTTCAGGTACATTTAGTATATTGTTCAGAGTCAATTCCTTCTCAGAAGTCATCTTCAACACCACTTTTCCTTGGCCTTTGATCTCAGAGGAAACCGAGTTCCCCATGAACAACTTCTCTCCATGCTCGATAGGTTCAAATGTAGAGAACATCCAACGGTCAAAACACATATGACGGGTAGCTCTAGTGTCATACCACCATTCCTTTGGATTTAATCCAACCATGTTGACCTCAGAAACCATGACTGAGAGGTTGATATCAGAAACATCTCGAGCAATGTTGTCAATTATATTAGCCTCATTGTTTTTCTTAGGCAAACTACACTAAGATGATTTGCGACCCAACTTGTCACAGTTGTAGCACTTGCCGTGGAACTTTGGTTTCTTAGAAACCCCTCGTTTAGGTCCTAGCTTGTTTGGACCATTTCCTTTGTTGTTGGTCTTCTTGGCTTTAAAACATTGACCATGCTCCACAATATTAGCCTTTTTTGTAGCAACAAGGTTTGGCCCTCCTCTTTCGGATAGCCTATTATCTTCTTCGATTCGAAGTTAAATAATAAGATTCTTGATGCTCATTTCCTTTCATTTGTGCTTGATATAATTCTTAAAATTCTTTCATCTAGAAGGCAATTTCTGAATAATAGAAGTCACTTGAAATGATTCACTCAACGTGAATCTCATGCAAGATAAATTGAAGTTCTTGCACTTGACTTATTATCATTTCGGAATCCCCGATTTTGTACTCTAGAAAGCGGGCGATGATAAATTTGTTAGCACCTGCATCCTCAGTCTTGTACTTTCATTTAAGAGATCCCTATAGATCTTTTGTTGTTTTCTTGTCAGAATAAACATTATACAAAGAATCAGCAAGATCATTCATTATGTAATAATCAGAATGTTTTCAAGCTTCAATAGCACTGATCGTTTGGAAATCTTGCTCATCATCATTAAGCTTCGGAGCTTCTTCAATCAAGCATTTTGTCAGATTCAACATTGTCACGTAGAAGAGCATCTTTTGTTGTCACGTTTTGAAATTCAGACCGTTAAATTTCTCAAGTTTCTCTCCATGAAAAATAGACATATGCATTGGTGCCATATGGGTTACATGGGTTACAACAGGGTTTTCCACACTCAGATTTGCCATTTTAGTCCCAACAGTAGAGTTCAACCCTTGGTTTTCACCAGCATGGTTCGCTACAACATTGTTGTTGGTTTTAGTTGCCACATTTCTTTATTTGAAATATAAACCAGAAGTGTATCAACACTTTGAAAATTATGCTATTTTCTCAAAGATAAAAATATGCTACTTTTCCCAATATTTTCCCAAATAAACCAAGTAGCACTTTTACAGATAATTGTTAAGGCGAACTGGTAGGGTTCAAAGACCCAATCCAGGACCGGCCATCTCAACAGTATCCAGTTCCCATGTAATTGGAGGGACGAGTCCACTTAAATTCCAATTTCCTAGACAAAACTTCTCTGTATAGTCACTTCTAGTTTCGAACTTTTGGAGAATATTTAAAATAAAATGTTTAGGTTGAAAAACCCCAATTCAATTTCCAAAATATTTTTTGGACAATTTTTGAAAACCAAATTATTTCCAAAAATTAATCCTATAATGCAATAACTTGTATAAATTACTTAAGATGGTTGGAAATATTTTACTGCATTATAAGATTAAATGGAAATAATAATAATACAACAATTTTGTAAATATATTACTTACAAGAAGTAAAGAATATTTACCCATGTAAGTACTATAATTACGAAATGTAGAATTATTTAACAATGTTCAAACACTACAGGCATAGTAAAGAAATAATGAGAAATTAAACGAAGTTCTGTTTGCACAGTTTTCTTGAAACAGTTATGCCTCCTCACTTGTAGTACTAAGGTTGATAACGGCGTCTGTTTTCTATGATAAAATGGTTTGAGGCAGTTGAAGTGCACCCAACTTCACCACCTTGATCGAACTGACTTGTTAGAATTCTACCGTCAGAATAACGAATTAAAACCAAGACTTGAACTGGAAAATGAAACCATCTGCGAAATGAGAAATAAACTTAATCGGACCAAACCGAAACCGAACAGGACCGAACAAAAATCCCAACCAAGAAAATTTGAAGAAAAATAAGTAAAAACATGGACAACAAATACTGAGAGTAAAAGAGAGCTTGAAAACTTTTTTGATGTGTAAAATGAAGAGGGGAAGACCTCATTTAATACTATTCATGGGGGAAGGTGTGTAATAAACGGTATATAACCCATTAAAAAGCCATTTAATAAAAAAATTAAGTCTTTTATTTAATTTGTAAAAATAAAAAATGTTTTGGGCCTTAATTTACAAGAATATTCAATATTCCATGACTTTTGGGTTTCCTATGAAGAGAAAAAATAAATCTAGAGTAAAACACAACTCATTGACCTATTTAGAGGTGAACATAATCGAGAGAGCCTCTAGCCTTATCAAGTTACCGCCCTTGATACTAGCATCTCAATATATGCCACTCCAACATTTCCTCCCTTTCTATGTGGGATTTCAGCAATTCCTTCATATTTTTTCATTCTTATTCAGCACATTTTGGAAGATAATTTTTCATTCATCCCAAAACCAATTTTGACAAATTAGTAGTTGATTTTAATATATTCGCGGAGGAGAACTCAAACATCCAAAGAACTAACATTATTGATTCAACCATTATTCTGGAGAAAGTAGGACTTGAAGAAGATATGGGTAATATTTTCCTCCTCCTTACCACAAGTAATGCAAGTACTATCAATATTCATACCACATCTGACAAGATTAGATTTACACACTAAAAAGTTGTTCAGGTATCTCTAAATGGAATCTTTAATTTTAGGAGGAATTTTAAGACGCCAAACCCCCTTCCACATTTGTTTATGTGCCAATTTCAAACTAGACTCACTATTACCTTTCTTATTGATTCAACCATTATTCTAGAGAAAGCAAGCAACTTGATAGCCATATGGAGAATGATGGAGAATGATGCCAGATAAAGACGTCGTCAAGCCCATAATTACTCATAGGAATCTGACGGATGATCCTGCTATCCTCAGGCCTAAAAATATTGTCCACTAAATTCACATTCCATCTATGCGAACCGTGATCGATGAGCTCACAAACTCTGTTAATACCTGGAAGCTTAGGAGTTATCACTTTGAACGTATACGGACGCATGATCCAAGCATCGTCTCAAATATCAATATTCCTACCAATACCCACACTCCATCTCAGACCATTCTTCAGGATATTTTTACCATCGCAAAGACATCTCCAACCCTATGAAGGCCTTTTACCCAGCGAAACATTAATGAAGTCTGAGTTCCAAAAGTATTTACTTTTAAGAAATCTAGCCACCAAAGATTTAGGATTAGTAATAAGGGAGAACTACAAAAATGACCCATTTCCTAGCTCAAGTTGTAAAAATGTCCAGAAAATTTTTTTATTGCAAAATGGCCGAATATGGTAAATTCTCTATTTACCACTGTGTAATTTGATAAATAACTATTTACCACGGGCATATTTCGGCTATTTTTGCAAATAAAATTTTTTCGGTCATTTTTGCAACTCCACTCCTGAAACCTGTCTTTTCTTGCCATTTTTCCAAATAATAATTCTCCAGCCTTGCTTGGCCAACAAAGCCAGGTTAAAAGCGGATAAATCTTTAAAACTAAGACCACCCTCCATTTTGCTCTTAGCGATTTTATCCCAGGAACCCCATTGAATCCCAGACTTACAAGGAAAGGAATACCACCAGTAATTAGCAATAAATGCACAAAATTTCTTACACATAGAAAAAGGAAGTTTAAAGCAAGACATAATATAGTTCGGAATAGCCATCGCCAACGATTTAATAAGAATTTTTTCCCAATTAGGAGAAAGCAGCTTCTCTGGCCAACCTGTAACCTTATGAATTATCTTGTCCATGATGTTCCTGAAGACTTGCGTTTTAGAGACACCAAAGTTCATGTTCACTCCCGAGTATTTTTTCAACGAATTGGATCTTCTCATACCTGCTAAATTAGCTACCTCTTTTTGTCTGGCAACAGAAATATTATTGCTAAATACCATGAGACTTCTCTGCTTATTATCCTCTTGACCAGAAGCTTCCCCATATTTATTAAGGATATCCAGTAAAACCACTAACTCAGCATCATAAGCTTTACAAAAAAGTAGGGAATCATCTACAAATAAGAGGTGGGACACTACAGGACCACCAGAAACTACTCAAAAACTATTAATCAAGCCACGATCAACATCGTTATTAATCATATTAGAGAGAGCCTCACCGCACATAATAAAAAAGAAAGGGGAAAACTGGTCTCCTTGTCTCAATCCATGAATCGGTTTGAAATGATTGCTAAGATTGCCTTTGTGAGAGATATTATAGGTGATCGAGGAGATACAAACCGATACCAGTTAGTCCAGGAATCAGAGAAGCCGAGTTGCTGCATGATTGCCAATAAAATTTTCCACTCAACTCTGTCGTACGCCTTGGGCATATCGATCTTGATAGACATATCTCCTTTTTTACCTTTTTTCAAATCCTAAGAAAGTGAAGAATTTCATGAGCGATAATCACATTGTCAATGATCTGCCGACTACGAATGAACGCACTTTGGCCTACACCTATAATCTTGCTAATAACTTTTCTAAGACAGTTAGTCAAAATCTTAGAAATAATTTTATAAGCAATATTACAAAGACTAATAGGGCGCGACTGAGACATAGATCTAGGGCAATTAACTTTATGGATAAGAACAATATGCATATGATTAATGCCAGAAGGCATATAATAAAATTTAAAAAAATCCTAAACCATATCAATAATATCTGAACGGATCATATTCCAATTCTGATAATAGAAAGTCATTGTAAAACCATTCGGACCCGGAGATTTTGAAGGGTGTATGTCTCGAACAGCATCCACAATCTCCCCCGCATAGACCTCATTGTCTAGCAGCAACCTATCCTCATCATTAAGACATCAATCAATGTCATCAGTAATATGAGAGATCATGTTATCATCTGGGTTAGAAGAACGAAAGGTCTTGCAAATAAGAGCGAGCAATGTTCGGAATAGAGTTCAATTCAGTATGTCAATTGCCATTAGCGTCCTCATGACTAAAAATAATGTTCCTCCTTCATCTAGTATTAACACAGACGTGAAAGAAAGAAGAGTTTTTATCCCCATTTTGGAGCCATTGGATATGGGCCTGATCCTTCCATTATTTTTCCTCACAACTAACTGCCTCCTAATACTGAGCTTCAAGTCTTCTAATATCGGAAAAGTCAGTATGCTGATGAGAAAATACATTCTGTAATTTCACCTTAGTCTCTTTCAGAAGTCTGCTTGAGTTGGCTGAAGAATTTTTCTTCCTCCAATGGATCAAATGGTTTCTAGTATTTTTGAGTTTATCCGCTAAATTTCTCCTAACCTGATCATCACCGTCCCCCAACCATCCACACGAGATAGCATTCTTACAATCACCAAGATTAAACCATCGCATATCATATCTAAAAACATAACTATACATCCTTTGCTCTTCAGTGGTATCAAGGAAATTAGATAAATGATCGGAGTCTAAAGCTGTCAAGTGATAAAGTATGGCCATCTAATACACTTGCAGCCACTCCGGATGGGCAAAACATCTATCAAGACTTTCCCTTAATCAGTGTGGGGTGATCACGCTTATTTATCCAGGTAAATGATGGACCCACAAAACCAATATCAACTAGGTTACATACATCAGCAAAATCAGGGAGAAGCTTCAGCGTACATGGGTCTCTATCAATACCATTGAACTTCTCACTAACATTCATATGATCATTAAAGTCACGCATAACAATGCACATCTCATTACACGCCTTCATCAGACCTTTAAAGGAGTCCATTTGTTCATTGTAAATCTCATCGACGTGACTCAAATAAACGATAAAAAGACGCCACACTTTACCCTTAACCACATTAGATATACAAACTTCAATGAAAACATTCTCATATTTCAACAATTGAACATGATCCTCATTCATCCAAAAAATGCTAAGCCCCCTTTAGTACCCACATGGTCTACAATAAGCGAACCAGATGTATTAATAACATATTTAATATTCTCCACCACTCTTGATTTATTTTTTGTTTCAAGCAAAAAAATAAAATCAGGGGAATGAGCTTCTTACTAACCCTCACAATGTGGGAACAGTCAGGGGGTTCCCCACACCCTGACAGTTCCACCTCAGGCCCTTCATTGATGACCATGGGACCAGTTCGGACTGGCTTCCTCTACCCTATCAGTACAAATCTTCTGAATAATAGCATCCTCCTTCTATTTTTTTGCTTCACGAGTTATATCATAATCTTCAGACACATTGCCAATGCCTTCCATTTTATGTTTGGTGCCATGCAAACAACCAAAAGAACTTTGCCCATGCAACGTACTTCCAGAATCATTTTTAAATTTCAGATTCCCTCTAGCACGCCCACCACTTCGCGCTATCCTGCTGGGCTTGTGGCGATCTTTACCTTTCTTAGGTCCACCATTATGGGTATCCTCTGTCATTGGGCCAAGGTTAAATGAGTCACTTAATGACCCAATGGATACTTGAACCGGCAAAGACCTGGAACTTAAACGGGTTACCACCGAATTTAGTCACTCCTTCAAAATCTACTTTGACCAGACAGCCAAACCTAGTTTCCATTGACTTCCCCTTATCTTCTCCCACAAAATCAGTCACAAACTCCTCAATAACAGCCTCTTCAAAATTTTCATCTCTGATTTCACAAACCAAGTTATCCTCGAATCAGCCCCCTTCGAACAATCCCTTTAATCTCCCACAGGTCCCTGAAAATCAGCATTATTTATAACTGGGTTAGCTTCATTTTTACTCCTTACAGAATCATCCTTAATCGAATCCCTTATTATCTCCCCTAGAATCACTCCTTCACTAATCACTCTATCCTCCCTCTCCTCTTTGTTTAGTCGGCGAGCAAAAATGGATCTTGAAAAATCCTCCCTATCATACCTGTGAAGATAGCGATTTGCACCAAAATAGCCTCCCGCTTTTTCAATCGCTGCACGCTTCATCGTGGACTGACCCCTTGATTTCTAGACCACCTCAAGCTTCACTGTTGACTGATTCGAAGGAGACTACCACTGTACAAAATCAAAACCTGAGTTGTGTGACGAAGAAGAAGCTCTGTGAAAACCCCCATTTTGATTTCCCTTATTTCCCGACCTAGATTTGTAATAGGGGTTAGTTTTGTAATTGGGGTTTGAGGCTTTCAACCAATCCTCATATTTCTTTTCAGATTCCACTCCTAGTCTTTTATCCTCCCTCCTAATGATGCAATGTAAATCCCCATGGCCTAGGACCCCACAATGATAGTAAAATTTAGGAAGACGTTCGTACTTACACCAAATCTAATTTTTTTCACCATTATGCCGAATGAAAACTCCTCTAACCAAAGGTTGATGAATATTAATTTCAACTTTGATACGGGATGAATTTTCTTTGCTCGAAACAATCCCGTATAACTCCTTCTTTTACATCGATAACTTCCCCTAACCGCGGTGCAATGATTCTGCCAACTTTTTCACATCTGCATTCCATCGGTAATTCATAAAGTTGGATCCAAAAAGCACACAAAGAAAATTCTGAATTTGATAACTTCATTCCCATCCTCCATGGTATAAAAAGAACAAGTTGATCATCATATAACCAAGTGTCATTCTCCATAACAAATGACATATTATTCTCCTCTTGAAAAATAATTTGAAAAATATTATTTTCAATCTTCAAAAATCTCACATCCTCTTCCACGTTCCAAGCTTTTTTCATCAACACTTCTCGAAATCCCAACTTGTTAATCCTCTTTTGCAAAAGGATCTTAGCTATAATGCTCAACCGACATGATTCGATTTCTTTACAATTCAAATTTTTTGAAATCTCAATCTCCTCTTCCTAAACTTTGGTCAAGGCTAACTTATTAGCCATCTCTTCCACCACCGTATTCATGTTATGAAGAGCACTCTCCTCACCATCTCTCATGTTGCAAGACACAAAGAGAGAACCAAGAACGAAAAAAATGAGAGAATAAAAAATGCAAAGGCTTAAGTCAAAAAGGAAAAAGAAGAAGCAGTTATCTAAAGTGAAACCCTAGAGAGAAAAGGTCCTCAAGCCAAGAGGAAAACTCCTAAGCATTTAATTGGATTATGGAGCTCGAATTAGGGATTCGTAACCCATATCGGGATGAAGACTACCCAAATGTCCATTGCCAAAGTAATTTTTAGTTATATTTATTTAGTTACTTATTTTAAAAATAATTATTTATTTGTTTAATTTTTAACTTTTTATTATTCATTGTATTTAATAAATTTAATTATTTGTTTTTAACTTTTTAGATATTTATATTTAATATTTTTATAAGTATTTTTGTGAAAATTATTATTATTTATTTTTATTATGATAAAGTGATTTTTAATAATCACATGTGGGCAAAAAAATATAAAAATCTAATAGATTTTGTAAAAAGAAACTTTCTTCATGGACAATGTAGTAAAATATCAATTCAACCTAATCCAAGTTGTGAATCAATAAGTTAGTAATCACATAATACTAAATCAAAATCATGAATCATGACAGTTAGTATCTCTAATCCTGAGTTCGAATCCTGATTACTAAAGTCCTGAATCTATAATTTTTCTATCTCTAGATGTACTCAACACATGAGAATGATGATTATTGTTTCAGAGTTTTTGATTAACTTTTAATCACAGAGAAAGATCACCATGATAGCAACTGNATATATATATATTAGATAATGACATATCATATTTTTAGGGATTAACTGAAAATAATATTTAATTTCAAAATTATTATTGTAGTGGAACCCACTGCAATTTGTTCACAACTGGAGTGCCGCACGGCACTGCAGTTGCCGTGAGCTATCATAGTGCCTCACAACACTGTGTGCCACGACACTATTGTAGTGTTGTGCGGCACTACAATATTGTACCCCCACTGCGGCAGTGTCACATGACACTACAATATTTCATGTCAATCTCTGATTCTCAATCAGTGATTGACACATAGTAATTATTGTAAATTAAATATTAATTTAATCTGATAAATATTTAGATATCAGATTTTTTGTTTTTTAAAATTTTTATAGCGTGTCCAGGAAAATCCATTATATGTACAATTATTTAAAAATTAACATATATAATTGTCCCTATCAAATAAATTATCTGTTAGTTCACAAATAGTAGATTTAGTTTATTCAAATTATTATCTAATTAAAATTTATAATTATCTAATTTCACTAATTAGATATTATGTCTCACTTATCGATAATTAGAAAATTAATCGATGTAATTATAGATATATAATTTCTGAAATTTATATATAAATAATTCAATGAATTGATTCTTAATTAATTAATTACACATAATTATTTCATAATTACGTATTTGCCCAAGAATAAAAATTATTTTTGTAAGTGAGTCATTTTTATATGTCCTGAAATATTCATACCTTAAACTGCGTAGTACAACGGTGACCTGGGGACATAAACCTCTAATCTTAAACTCAAATAAACCATATTATTAATTAAACTCTTTAATTAAATAATCTTATTTATTAATTTCATTATTATTCCACTATAAATAGGGAATTGTACTATTAGAGATTATAAAATGTAGTTACAGAGTATTCTCATGTAGTTCCTTGATATAATCATTTTATGTAGTTCTCTCCAATTATTTGTTCAAAAATTAGAGCTGGTAAAAAATGTCATTTTACCCTTTTAATTACCTATTGATCCTTACCAATATTCACTAGTGAATGACTAATTTATAATCGTATTATAAATTCGAGCTCAATAACCATTCAGTTTCAGAATTAACACTTAAATGAACCAATATAAGATCTGTTAGGAAAGCTTGGATTTTAAATCTTGTACGAACATGTTCATAGCCATCCACATCACTGAATGTCCAAAACAAAAGTTACTAGCCTGTTTTACAAACAAACCTTAACGAGTGAATCAAAATATTCAGTAGACATGCATAGAAGCTCATGACTAATTAGGATTCAGACTGACTACATATGATCATCAGATTGATGTGTATTAAACCTATAATATTTCGTGCATGATGCACGGGGGTTAGGTAGGATTTAGGGAAGAGGATGTGTGGTTCTCCATTGGTTTGGATGGATTTTTTGTACGCTTGCTACTATGGCTTGGTCCATGATGGATCATGTCTTTGCCATTTCGTTTATTGTCTTTTCAAGAGATACAACTCTGTAATTTCCTTTTTCCCTTTTTCATATCAGGGAATATTATAGGTTCTTTCTGGTGATAAGGATGATGCACCATCAGGGTTGATGTTTATTAGGATTGTTAACTTGAATTCATGGTCTTTATTGGATAAAAAAATAAGAGATTTTGGTATTTAATTACACCTAAATCCCATACAGCGCAGTGCAAAACTAAAGAAATACATTTGAAAATGGCTTATAGGTAAGTTCCCACATATGAAGCTAATTTTTGCTGCACAAATTAGAAAGTGCATATGTCTTGAGCTGAATAGCTTTATGTTCCTACACACAAAGTGGAGTCATAACTCAACAACAAGATAACACCAGTAGGGTGTTCATCTTACTAAAGAGCCTTCAATGCCTAAGTAAGTATTTGTGCGAAATTTCTATAATGTATTTTTTGACCAAGTTAGACTTACATTTCTAAAGAGTTTGAGTGGTATTTATAGAGGAGAGAATATTTGTTTAAGAAGTTAGGAATATTCCACTATGTTAATTAGTCTGAGGATAGATTACATTAGATGCAATGTTCACCGAGTTGATATAGAGGAGATGCTTATGACATGGAAGGGGTCGATTGAGATAAGTAGGATGAAGGTCTAATAACTAGAGGCCACGCGAAATATTCTATTTGATGGTTGTTTCACCCGAAAACCTTAACATCATTCTCCTATAGTCTTCCCTCTGGGTTGAGCTCCTCGTATCCTGAATGTCTGTGAAACACAAATAAAGGGTCTTCTATGTCTAAGTTAGTATTCAGTCAATATTCCTACATTATTTCCTTAGGGAGATTATGCATACCTCTTCCATTTGTTGGTAAATGTATTTAGACCTGGATCTTCGGTGGGAGGAAGTGTGTCAAAGAATCCTCTCAGAGGTGTGCTGAAGAAACCTCACAAGACATGATGTCTGTCTTTGATTGGACAGAAAAAGGTGACATTGATATAAAGCGTTATGCATTGAATGTCGAGATGACCGGATGGAGGCTATCCTGACATCATGTCATGGTGATCGGACCTATTGAGTACTACTTTAGGTGGGCAATGATGGACTTATGCTTGGGGTTAACAGAGCTCTCCTCATGGAATTCGATCTTTTATATGTGCTCGGATCTGTGCAACCCGAGCTTCCTGAAGGCTGACTAGTCGAGGTTAATCCTTCTCCTTAGAAACTCTCTTCTGTCATAGGCTTCTTAACACAGTGTGACACTTTTCATCAGGTTATTGGAGGTTAGAAAAACACCTATAACAATTGCCCTTAGTTAATGACTTGGGTGGTCTCTGATACCCGGGTCCAAAGACTTCACTATCCAAGCTATGCGTTTGAGCTAACCAGAAATGATAAACCTTCCCTACCTTGGGCATCTCACTGTTGTACATTAAGTTTTATTCGTCAAGGGAGACTATACCGAGTGGAATTAATCATTTGAACCCTTTTATCGTGTATACATCATTTCACCTTTTCCACTTTTTGATATCGTTAACCCCTTGGGACTCGGGGCATTAATGATGCATGGGTATGTGTAGACGAGGGTTAGGGTCACTATTCTTTTAGTCCTGACTTCTCGATACGTCTCATTGTTTCATTCTGCCGTTTGGTCTTCTAGAATATTCTCATTGGATCGTGAAATGGCCGCTCATTGATTGTAGAGTAATCCCAACGGTCGCCATCATGGCCCATTTTAATGTCCATTAAATGTGCAATTTCCTCCTTCAAGGCTTATAAATAGGTAGTTCTACTTCTCATTTCCCTCATCCTTACCTTCTTGACAGAGTTGAAATCCCTACTCATAATCATTTTTACTCCCGATTCTTTTGGGAGAACAATAGTCACTTCCATTGGGAGGGGGATCCTTGTCACTAGCCCCTCATCTCTCATGATTGTCACTTCATTCTCTATCATCTCTCAAATTTCATGTCTCAAAGTCACAAATGTTCCATTCGCTGTGATTTTTCTGCCATCGATAAGCCTGTTCGGTGTATTTTTTTTATCCATGTTGGCTATCCGCCCCTACTAATAGAGACTTTACCATTATCAAGGGCCTATAATCCATCCAGTAGCCTTGTCATTTGCTTTATAATGAAGCACCTTTTTCTGGCCACAATCTATCTCCTTCTTCCGTGCCACCATTCATTTTGATCTTTCATCGATTTTCTCTACCGACCGTTTGTTGTGGGTTGATGTATCGGGAGTAGGCCAACGACGAGATCGTTTCAAACCCGAGGATGGGTGCCTCCTTCCTTTCTCCCCTTAAGGGGAAGAGATTGAGGCCAAGGGCAGGGCAACCAAAGTCCTCGAGATCTTAGAAGAGTTCAAAGAAGCTGTGGAAATCTTACGACCACCGAAGTCTCTTACCTTTAAGTTATCCTAGGAGGGACTCGTCCCCTTAACGGAGGAGATTTTTAGACTTTTACTTGTACGTGTAGTCCTCTGTTTATTAATGAAAATAAACTTCTCTCTCTCCCTCTCTCACCCACCTCACTTGCATAAGGAACAAAAGACATCTTTCATTTCTCATCTTCAGTCTTAGATATGTGACTTGGCTTATATATTCGTATTTAATAATACTAGTAAAAAAGTATGTGTTTCGTAAATGTTAAATCAATTTGATATAATTAATATTTATATTAAAATAAATACATTATTCAGAGATTTATAAAAAATTGAAAAGAAAAATAAAGTAGTAATAATAATAAATAAATTAGCTTGTTTGTAATGTTGAAGTTGTCCTATATAGCACCCATCTTTAAAAAAATATTGAAAGTTATTTTATTTGATCAATTTGTGATACTTTCAATAAATAATTATCATATTAAGGAATAACTTCTCTTAGTTGTTAGTGTCTATTGACAATATAATCAAGTCAATTGAGGCAAGTCTCACCACGAGTAAGAAGGTTTTCTCATATTTTCACCTCATTTTGAGTGAAGCTTCAACCACAATGTGAGCCTTATACCTTTTAATTGAATCATCCATCTTTTCGATTTTCCTTTAGAACAGATTTGCTCATTATGGTTTTGCACCTAGGTTATGGGTCCATCGGCCCAATCCTTCTTAATACTAATATACTTTATCTTATCATTCATCATTTCATTCATTGGAAGCAGGAGAAGTTAGGGTTTTTAGACATACTTTAGGCTTAAATAGTCGCGCATGAATTTGATTAACTAAAAAGTAAGTGTAGAAGTGTGTTTACAAGAACCTCAGATGTAGCATAATTATGGACAAAAGTATCAAAGTGGAGCTGATCAAAAGTTCTGTCCATTTTAAAGTGCATAGAGCACCTACAACTACGTATTAAAGTTCATGAACTAAAAGCGTATTTTCTTGTAACAATAATTTTATTTAATAGAAAAAAATAACTTGTAAGTTAATTAACTCATAAGAGATAAAATCAGTTTATTAAAGAATAAAGCAACAAATGAATTTATTAGTAGTTTATAAAACACCAATTAATGGATTATTAATAAATAATAAAATATCAATTGATGAATTATTGACACATTATGTGATTAATTAGTCTAAAATTTAAGAAAAATGTAATTTAATCATACTTATAATGCTTCACAATTTCACATGACAAAAGTTGATTGATTCATTTTAATGATGTAAAAACAACCAATTTAGTTTTATTCCGTAAACTTGTGACTAATGACTAAATATACTCAAAATTCAATTAAGATATTGATGAGTTTAGAATTGTTATGTGACGTGTAAAATAGTCTCACTAGTCACTACCGCGGTGACGTGTGATGTAGAATGATCGGGTGTCAACTCAACTACTAGCAAATGGGCATTGGTCCTGACCCGATTCGTTCCGGGCTGGGCATTTCCCGCCCACTGATTTTTTTTTTCAAATTCATTTGCAATCTGTGTAGACACCTGCGAATTCAAAACCAAAAACCGAATAGACCCTCTCTATTCTTCCATGGCTCCCCAATTCGTGTTCCCCCGAACCTTACAGGAGCTCGAAGAAGAACATGGAGACAATCGTCTCTGCGTTCGTAACTCCATTGACATTGCCTCGTTTCGGCCCTCCGAACTGGAAGAGTTTGTCAAAGGTTAGTTTTCTTACAAAATCTGGGTTCTCAAGTTTTTCTTTAGAGACTCTGTTTCGTCGCAGAGAAGATGGAGGTTTGAAGTAAGTGGAGCTGATTTGTGCTTATTGTTTTAGCAAATCTCGACGATGTGAGGGGAGAAATAAACTCGAATTAATTGTGTATTAATTTAGTTGTTCAATCGGGGATTGGAGGTTTGTTTGGATAACTAATGCAAATCTCAGCTTTCCTTTCTTTAATGGCCTCCTTAACGAATTGAAGTTTGGTATCAGCACCGCACAAAGCAAAACGGGTCCTTGAACGCTTTTAAAAGATTCACTTGGTTGCTAAGTGGATATGCAAATTAACGCTGAAAGTAGCTCAAAAAAACCATTTGACGGGTAATAAGTTGAATTTGAGTTAAGCCACTGTGTTTTGTGTTGTTTTATTTTTCGTTCTTTAGTGTTTGATATTAGAGTCGAAGCAACGTTGGGCGTTAAGTTTAAATCCTACATTGTTCCTTCCGTTTCTGAGATTATGAATGAAGAAGTACAGGGTCAAATTCTGAAACTATATGCATTATGTTTTATTGTTTCCTTAGGCTGGAATATCCAGTTGATTCATTTTATAAACTACACAAAAATAAAATCTTTTGCTGCAAATTGAAATGCTCAGAAATGTGGGTCAGGAGGAAAGAGAAACAAAAATAAAATTTATGCCATGATTGTCGAAGAAACCCATTAAAATGTAGTTTTTACATGATATGACACATAGCTATTGTATTCGTTCATTTTATAAGAAGATTTTATATTCATTTTCCGAATGAAGAGAATAATGGAAAACTTCAAAGGTTTGTCTTTTTGGCTTAGTTGTAGAAAAGCCTATATTTCGTTTATTCATCTTCCATCTTGATTGACATTTGCAAACCCATTTTGTATTATTTGTTGTCTAAACAGGTATATCCTTTGATCTCTCCGATAAGGAGCTCTTTTGTGTGGAAGAGCAGGATGTCTTTGATCGTGTATACTCACTAATACGAGGATATGCTTGTTTGCTCCCATCTTGTAAAATAAATCTTGTGGATTGTCTTCGATCCAATTTTAGTGTTCTTCTTCCGAATGTTGATTCACTCTCACGAGTTTCTCAAGGTCATGATGACAGAAATGTAGTACTTGATCAGATTGCATCACATCGTAATGTTTATAAAATATATACATTTTTCCTCCTCAATGTTGTCCTTGCTGAAGAGTCCAGCATTAATTCTAACAACAACTCAAAGGTATTAATTTCTACTTCATTACCTCACAACACGTAATTTCTTACTATGTCTGTCTCAGAGTAGGATTCTTAAATCTGCATCGTGTCTTGGGCAGCTGAAGTTGATGTTATGTTTTCTATATTTGTTTTCACTGAAGCGTGTTCATCTTCTTTAGGTAACAACGAGCACTAGGAAGAAATACCCATTAAGCTCATGGAATTGGGAGCCGCAGAGGGGTCGAATACTCAATTTGATTGCCAATTCTTTAGATATCAACCTCACGTTGCTCTTTGGTTCATCAAATCTAGATGAAAATTATCTATCTTTTGTTGCAAAGTAAGTGGGGCATTTATGTAGGTGCAAATACATTCTATAATTATATCATCTTACTCTTTTCTATTGTTTAATCCTGCAGGAATGCATTCTCCATGTTCGAGAATGCAGTGCTACTAAGAGACAATGAAACAAAAGATGCTCTATGTCGTATAATAGGTGCTTGTGCTACAAAATACCACTTCACATCACAGTCTTGTGCTTCAATCATGCACCTAATTCATAAATATGATTTTGTTGTAACCCACATGGCTGATGCTGTAACTAAAGCTGAAAAGAAGTATGCTGATGGAAACCTTGCAAGCTCTCTAATTAGAGAGATTGGAAGAACTAACCCAAAAGATTATGTAAAGGACACCGTTGGTGCTGAAAATATCGGGCGCTTTCTGGTAGAACTTGCTGAGCGGTTACCAAAGTTGCTATCAACAAACATTGGACTCTTGATCCCACATTTTGGTGGAGAATCTTACAAAATAAGAAATGCGCTTGTTGGGGTTATGGGGAAGTTGGTTGCCAAAGCTTTTCGTGATGATGAAGGTGAAGTGAGTTCCAAATCCGTTCGTCTTAGAACCAAACAGGCTATGCTAGAAATCTTGCTTGAACGTTGTCGAGATGCTTCAGCTTATACTAGGAGTCGCGTGCTTCAGGTTTGGGCTGAGCTATGTGAAGATCATTCTGTTTCTATGGGTTTGTGGAATGAGGTTGCAGCAGTTGCCGCTGGAAGGTTGGAGGATAAGAGTGCACTAGTCAGAAAGTCTGCATTACATTTGCTCATCTCTATGTTGCAGCACAACCCTTTTGGCCCACAGCTCCGAACAGCTACATTTGAAGCAACTTTAGAGCAGTATAAGAAGAGGCTGAAGGAGCTTGAACCAACAAAAACCTCAGACAGTTTTGTAGATGGCTTGCAGTCTACTGATGATATCTATAGTGGAGATGGTGAAGTTGATAATGCAAATGATCATGATGTGATTACACAGGAGCATGAGAGTTCAACTGATAGTTTTTTTCTTCATACGCAAGATGTGGTGGCTCAGAAGGATATTTCGGTATTGGATGTTGGAAATTTGGAGCAGACTAGGGCTTTGGTTGCATCACTTGAGACTGGCTTGAGCTTTTCCAAGTGTATAGCAGCAACAATGCCAACACTAATTCAGTTAATGGCTTCATCTTCTGCCACAGATGTTGAGAACACAATTCTTTTGTTGATGAGGTGTAGACAATTCCAAATTGATGGCTCAGATGATTGCCTTCGTAAGATGTTGCCACTGGTAAGTGGTAAACTTTTATGTTTATTCCTTTTCATGACTTTAGACTTGAGAGTAGAGACAATCAGATTTTAAGAGTCAATAGTTTTAGTTCTTCTCTACTGTCACGATACCATCTACTTTTTGGATCTTTTAGTTGGCCAACATATGAACTCTGTCATGTTTCTATGATTTTATAGGTATTTTCTCAAGATAAATCCATCTATGAAGCCGTGGAGAATGCATTTGTTACAATATTTGTTAGAAAGAACCCAATAGAAACTGCTAAATCTTTATTGAACCTTGCCATAGAATCAAATGTTGGAGATTTAGCAGCTCTGGAATTCATAGTTGGTGCATTGGTGTCTAAAGGCGATATATCTTCTAGCACGGTATGGTCTTACTGTCACTGCCTCGTGTCTTTGCTTTTCTTATTCGAAAGAATTTATCCTGGCTAGTGGATCCAAAATTAATAATTTGATGTTGATCGTTTAAGGTATCGTGGAAATGTCAGCCTATCAATAATAGTGTGATGAATGATGCATCATCACTAGAAAGCTAAGCTAAAAGAGTTATATTAATTAATAAAATTTAGAAAGTACATGTGGTATTTATACACATGGATAAGAAATCTAAAAGTACTAAAATACCCTTAAATACTAGAAAAGTAAAGCAAAGATAAACAATATTATCCAACACTCCCCCTCAAGCTGGCGCATAAATATCAATCAAAATAATAGAAGAGGCAACTTGAATAATAGGATCTGGTGGTTGAAGGGGAGGTGGATCGCCAAAGTAGTATAGTCCATCCCGCTCATACCCCATGCCAAAAATCCTCTTCGTACGACGGTCCTGCAAAAAACAACAGTCAGCCAAAAAATGACAGCACAACCTAGAGCTTTGGCTAGGCGGCTAACAGATAAAAGGTTCATAGCAAATTTAGCAAATGAAAAACATAGGTACAAATAATTTCAGGAGACAGTTGTACAGTCCCTTTACTGCTCAACAGTCCGAGAACCATCAGTTAAATGTGTTGAACCTTTAACATGTTCCAATGGTGTAGAAAAAACTGATAACTCACCAGTCATATGATCATTTGCCCCCGAATCCAAAATTCATGTAGGTGACTCAGTACGAATATGAACTGCAGTGGGAGTACTTGAGGCAGTGGAGGTAGGAGGATCAGAGACAAGAGCAATAGCAATAGTAGAAGTCTGTTGAGACATAAGACGAGACACCAGAGCCTGTAAAGCTGCTACTTGAGAGAGGACAGACGACTCGACCAAATTACTGGTGGCTACAGAAGTATTAGCCACCGTTGCTGATCTAGTAGGTATATTAATCTTCTTCTGGAATTGAGCGCACAACTCGGGATGAAGTTTCCAACAAGTATCCTTGATATGACCATTGTTCCCATAATGATGACAAAATTTCCTCCCAGCTGGAGGATGAGAACTAGAGAAACCACGAGCGCCAAGGGCCATCTGATCATTATTACTAGCAGTGTCAGGGATGGGAGTCGAGATCGAGATAAGACGTCGACGCTCATCTCCATCAACTATGGGAAATGTCTCAAGCAAGGATGGTACATGAGAGGAATTAAGGATTTGGGTACGAAGTGACTTAAATTTAAGCTTAAGCCCCATCGGAAATGCATGTGTGTGATGACGATCCAGCCTCTTGACTGCTACATGAGCCATTGTCCCAAAGTCACTGACTGGTTCATGTTGAGCCATCTTATCCCACCGTACATGTAAAGATCCAAAAAATTGAGCAACATTCAATCCAAGTCACTCCTGATACAACTCAAAATATCGAGTCTCATCCTTGAATGGGCATAAATGGCAATCAAAGCATTCCACAAATCGACAGCCGTCTCATTATACATAAACATATTATAGATCGAAGACTCTATAGATCTAAACATCCATCCCAATATCAAACAATTATCAACATCCCACTGAGTTTCCTTTGCATCGTCATCTTTAGGGCGAGGAACACGTTTTTAAAGCCAAAGACTCTTTCCCCGTCCACCAAGAAATAACTTCAATGATCGAAACCAAGCAGCAAAATTTCATCCATTTAAAAGAACACTAGTAACGCTTCCACGGGACACAGGATAAGCCAGATCTGGCTTAGCAACGGCCGTAACAACAACATTTGAAGATTCAGACATCACGAATCCAAGAAAGCAATACAAATTGCCAAGAAAATCCGATGGAGAGATGAAAAAAGATTGAACACGACCGTCTATATCATGAAAAAGTCACCAAACTGTGGTCTAAGCCACAACAATCCAAAAAATATAGAAAATCTTAGGTCTGGTCAGTACACAGCCTAGGAAAACCCAATCACTTTGAAAAACCGAAACTGGAGACATAAAAAAAGAGCTCCGGCAGAGCTCTGGCGGCCGGAGGTGGTGGCGGCGGTGGCCGTCAATTGGGCGGGGGCGGGTGGTGGTGGTCGGCGCTGTCCGGTGGCTGTGGTAGTGATAAGTGGCAGATTAGGGTTTGGCTTTGATACTAACTAGAAAGCTAAGCTAAAAGAGTTATATTAATTAATAAAATTTAAAAAGTACATGAGGTATTTATATACACATGGATAAGAAAGCTAAAAGCACTAAAATATCCTTAAATACTAGAAAAGTAAAGCAAAGATAAACAATATTATCCAACATCATCAAATATCTTCAGCTCGGACGTTGACAAATCATTAGTACTTATTTGTTTTAAATATACTAATTTTACCTACAATGGTTACCATATTATTGATTAAAATTTGTTTTTTGGTGAGTAAGTAGTACCAAACCCAAGTTACGACCTTTTAGCAACAATCGTCTGCATCAATATTCTAACTTGAGACATTTATCCACGTTACTGAAATAGTAGTCACCAAATTTTCAAATAAGGAGATGAGTCTTTCCAAACTAAACGTGATGATGAGACATGGGATATTAGTACAATTACATCAGTTGATATCGTAATAAGTTTAATTGATTTATATCAGTCATTATGAGAGAGCTATGGTAAATTGATAATGAGACACATGTTCTCTAATGTACTTTGGAAATTTGTTGTAAAATGTTCTATGATAATTGAATTCTTCCTCTGCAATTATTTAAATCTCTGACATCTTTTTTCCTCATTACCAGATATCAGCACTATGGGATTTCTTTTGCTTTAATGTTGGTGGTACCACTGCTCAGCAAAGTCGAGGTGCACTGTCTGTTCTATGCATGGCAGCAAAATCATCCACTGGAGTTCTTGACTCACACTTACTAGACATTATTGACATTGGGTTTGGTCGATGGTCTAAGCTTGATCCTTTGCTTGCACGGACAGCATGCATTGCCATTCGAAGATTGTCAGAAGATGAGAAGAAGAAATTGTTGTCTAGTAATGGCAGCCGAGTATTTGGTATTTTGGAAAGCTTAATTACTGGTTTTTGGCTTCCGGAAAAGATCTGGTACGCTGCTGCTGATAAAGCTATAGCAGCCATATACACCGTTCATCCTTCTCCTGAAACGTTAGCTGCCAACTTGGTTAAGAAATCTCTCAATTCTGTATATGATAATAGCAAGGAAGATGAGTTGCAGAACGATGTTGAGAGTGAAATTGCTAACACACTCACTCCTGTTCAAGTGGGAAAACTTAGTAGGTATTTATTTGTTGCGAGTCATGTGGCCATGAATCAATTGGTTTATATTGAATCCTGTGTACGGAAGATCCAGAAACAGAAGGATTCAAAGGGAAAAAGGGATGGTGATGGTCAGGCGCCAGCTGATAATGGCGCAATACTAAATGATGCAGTGAAGGTGAGATAAGAATTAACATATTTTTGGGGTAAATAGACAAGAATTAGCATTATTAGTAAAGAATAGGGCAAACTGCGAAGATTATGGTTATATTCCCTTTGAACTTTCCTTTGCTCTATTTTGATCTAAACTATACTATGTTGATGATCTCTTGCAGGAAAATAGTATCAATGCGGAACTAGGTCTTGCTGCCTCCGAAGATGCAATGCTTGATTCTCTCTCTGAAAAGGCAGAAAAAGAAATTGTTTCCAGTGGCTCCAGCGAAAAGAATTTGATTGGGCATTGTGCACCTTTCCTTTCAAAGCTTTGTCGAAGTTTCAGCCTGATGCAAAAGGTTATTTTGACTGATTTCTTTAGTCTTCACTTCGTATGAATCTTTGTTTCACTAAATTTATAGCAATTATCTGTTCACCTTGTGAAATTGTTCCACTTGGTTTTGATTAACTGATGACTGAATTTGTGCTTTATACCCTGTAGTTTAGAAATACATATGAAGTCATTACAAGATTTATCAGGTTATTTCATATAATACCTCTCTGAACTTAAGTTTAAATCCTTTAAAGCGATGCAAAACACGAAACCATGTAAATATTAAAATGTTGATTGTGATATTGTGTTACGAATAATAGCTCATTGCACAACTATTTCGTGAAAACAGATTGAGCTATTGTAGTTTATACGATATTGTTTCAATGACAAGAATATACAGTTGAATTTGGTCGACAAACTAACATCACCTGCACATCTTTGCAGTACCCAGAGTTGCAAGCATCTGGAATGCTTGCTCTATGTCGATTTATGATTATTGATGCAAATTTTTGGTGATATCTCTCTCCCTCCCTCTCTCTCTCTCTCTCTCTCTCTCTCTGCTCCTTAATCGGACAGTGGATTTCTAAACTTTCAAGTACTTAAATTTTCAGTGAAGCACACCTCCAACTTCTGTTCACAGTTGTGGAGAGCGCACCATCAGAAGTTGTTCGTTCCAATTGCACTATTGCTTTAGGAGATTTGGCAGTTCGGTTCCCTAATTTGTTGGAGCCGTGGACGGAGAATATGTATGCCAGATTACGGGATCCTTCTGTTTCTGTTAGAAAGAATGCTGTTCTGGTGCTTTCTCATCTCATATTAAATGATATGATGAAGGTGAGATCGGTTGCATCCTGTTTCTTGTTTTCTTCTCATATGACTAAGGGACTAATCTGACCAATCTTGATCAGGTCAAAGGTTATATAAATGAAATGACACTACGATTAGAAGATGAAGATGAGAGGATCTCAAATCTGGCTAAACTCTTTTTCCATGAACTGTCTAAGAAAGGTGGAAAACAATGAAGTGCATAAATCAAAATTAAATTCTAGCAGTTTGTTTGTCTTTTGTCTTAATTATTTCTTTTATCAAGCATTTAATTAATTTCCCATCATCTGCAGGGAGCAATCCTATATACAATCTGCTGCCAGATATACTAGGCAAATTATCCAACCAGAATTTGAAAAGAGACTCTTTCTGCAACATAATGCAGTTCCTGATTGGCTCCATCAAGAAGGTATGAATTGATACGTTGATTCTAGAGTCATTTCTTAGACACCAAAACTTACAATCTTTTTTCCAGGATAAACAAATGGAAGCTCTTGTTGAAAAGCTGTGCAATAGGTTTAGTGGAGATTCAGGTATTATTTATATGGTAATGTATAGAATTTTTTGTTATGCTATGATTGTAGAAATAATTCTTGTGGGAGGAAAAACAAGGATTCCCTAAGATAAGTTTCTCATCAGCCAAAACTGATACCTTCAGTCATAAGCTTTCTGCACGACTCATTTCCGCAAACCAGCATTCAACCTCTCATGTCCTGTAGTTTATGGAAATAATGCTGTAAATTGCTTTTTTGTTGTAATTAAGTTGAATGCTTGTGATATGTCTTCTTATGGTTTTATTGGGTGTTTTAGGATGGAGTGCTTTCTCTTTTCCAATTTATTTGTCGATTATGCCTTTGCCTTCACTTTGATTTAGTCTTTTGGCCATTGGCGTCATATCTCATCATCTCATTTTAGTGAATTGTTTGCTTATATGAGTCTGTCATCTTATTTAGCTTATAGTTGTTGGAAACAGTTTAGTAGTCTTACAATGAGAATAAGTTGTTGAAAGTTGAAATGTCTATTTCACATTCATTTGTTAGTTTCTGGATTTCTTCCTAGTTTTTGTCATCCTTAATTGTTGATGGCTTTGAATCAATTTCTTTAGGCATGTCGATATACTTAGTTGATTTGGTTGTGTAATTGATTAATAAAACTTAATGCTCACAATGTGATTACTCCATGCTGCAGATACTAGACAATGGGAATATATATCTTACTGTCTATCTCAGCTTTCATATACTGAAAAGGGAATGAAAAAGCTGATGGATTCATTCAAGACATATGAACATGTGCTATCAGAGGATTGTGTGATGGACCACTTCAAAAGCATAATAAACAAGGTATTACTTCATCTACTTTTCTATCTTTTATTTTATTTTATAAGAAACAGAAATATTATATATATAAAAAGAAAGAGAGAATGTACAAAGTAGGTTCGGAAAGAGAGAATGTACAAAGTAGGTTCGGAGAGAGAGAATGTACATCTACTTTTCTATCTTTAGTTCGAAAGATTGGAATGCTTATTTTTTTCCTTTTCTTTAAAAAGGGAAAGAAGTTTGCAAAATCGGAACTTAAACTATGCATTGAGGAGTTTGAGGATAAGCTGAACAAGTTCCATTTGGAAAGGAAGCAACTGGAAATAACTGCCAGAAATGCCAAAGTTCATCTGGAGAAGCTTGATAGCATGGAAACACTTGTTTCTAACCTTGGGGAAAATACAGCAGCATCTGACATCACTGAAGGTTTGCCATAAACTTTTTTCTTGTTCACTTTGTGCTGCTTTCTTTTGCAGTTTCTGATTCAGAACACTGCTAGAAGAATTGACTGTTGCGTTCTGTTCTTTAGATGCTGCTTTGAAGCAGTTTGTGTCTGTAAAAATCAGTTCAAACATTTAGTACTTCTTAGTGAAATATAGACTATTGTCTAAGATCAGTTGATATTCTACGATAGTGATTACTGAGCAACTTTGTCTTACTAACGCTATTAATATTTGATCGCATCTTACAAAATTTCAAGGGTATCATTCTGCAATCTTATAATGGTGCATTATACATTTTTAAGTCACTTTTGTGAAGGAAAAATTCTCCCTCCCTCTCTCTCTCTTCATCCCAAACATTATTATGCTGGATAAGTTTTATAGTTTTATAGATATTGTTCCATAATTATAGTATTGTTGTAACTAAAGTTGAAGTGCTGAAATGCTGCTATTTGAGATTAACTCTTAGCCTTTCATAAACAATGCAGATAAGGACACTAATTCCTCTAACGAAGCTGAACATAATAATATATCAGAGACTATGGAGTCAGAGGAGTATTCTGGTGCTGTCAGTGAATTGATAGAGTCAGAACCAGATGGCACTGAAATTCAATCGTCTGAAGTTAATGTTAGAGTTAGTTTAAGATCCTAGATTTCACAGCAACTGGTTGTATTTAAAGTATATAATCCGGTGGTTTCCTTTCTTTATAGGTTTATCCAAATCAAGAGCTAAGAAAAGCAGCATGAAATATGACAGAGATACTTCTGCTATAAGGTGAGAGAACTTTTCTATCATGAAGTTTCTGTAATACAAGACTTATTGTACACCTTTACCCCAACTGAGTATGAAGTATAACCTTGATGTAATATATTGCGTCTCATCAAGTCAACCAGACTACCAAGGATTGGGGGGGTGGGGGTGGGGGTTGTCGTCAGGGATGAAAGAAAGAATACTTTTGACAACCATAAGGGGGAAAAGGCCATTTCCCTTTCAATGAGAGTTGAAGATGAAGTATTTACCACAACCAAGAGAAAAGAAGACACTTCTTTTCATGAACAATTAAGTTTAGATGAGATATGTACAAAGCATGTAACTTGTACTAGTGAATTATGGCAACATGCATTGTAACATTGTCTAACCAATCTAGTGCTCTTCTTAATTTGGTTTCCAGTGTATATTATATCTTAATGATGCATAGTAGCTTACGAATGATCCAAAGGATATCATACATGTACAAACCTATATTTGAGTGTGATCTTTTTAATTAACTACCCTATATATACACGTGTGTTGCATGTGTATATAGGGTAGTTAATTAAAGTAAAAAAATGAAAGAAATATGTAAATTAAATAATATACACTTTACACTTACATTTTTCGGATGACATTTTAATACATATATTTATGGGTTTCTGTATAACATTTAATCATTGTTATTCTTAAAAATGCTACTGCTAGTTTGCACATGAAATTTGAAGATAGCATTTATTTATCAATGAAGTACTAAAGTGTTTAAAATAAGATTTGATGAGTAAAAGGAAAAGAGATGTGTGACTAATTAGTATCAGATTTAAAATTAAGCCGTATGATTGAACTAAAAAATGGACTCAAATTAAAATAATCTAAAATGAAAAGAAATTTGAATTATTTAGAAATTTAAAATATAGTTCTACTTCATACAATAAGATTGATCACCACTAACATAGATCAATGTATTTTAAAGTGTACTTTATACAGAGAAGATTCACCACTAACATAGATCAATGTATTTTAAAATGTATTTTATACAGAGAAGACTCACCACTAACATAGATAAATGTATTTTAAAGTGTACTTTATACAGAGAAGACTCGTTAACGACATTACTAATATCATTATTTATAATGCATCTATCTTATCACGCATATTTCATGTCCATTAAACCCCATATATTCTGGGATCAAGATTCTCTCATGTTCATGGAACATGAGAGAATCTTGTTCAATTTGGACCGTCCATCATAAAAATGGACTATCCATATTTGTCCTAGCAATGAACAGGTAGAAAAAAATAAAAATCTTGTGCTGATGTGATCTTGACTATCTGTCCTAACGTAAATTGTCAAGATTAACTTAACATATTTCTTTCTATTGGAAACAAGAAGTGAGATTAAAAAGTCTAGACTTTAGAGAGAGAGCGAATAAGAGATTTTCGATATGAAAAACGAGCAATCAAATAGTGGATTCTAGAACGAAAAGAAAAAGCGAAAACAGAAATGAAGGATATGAAAAACGAGCAATCAAATAGTGGATTTTAGAACGAAAAGAAAAAGCGAAAACAGAAATGAAGATATTTAGAAAACCTATATCCAATCTAAGTTGAGCATAAAAGTTTCTGCTGCTGTTGATGAGATTTTAGAGACAAGTCAAGTTCAAGCCTCAAGCCAATGTTTTTAGTACAAAGAACACCACAATTGAAAACCTTCTACTAGAAGAGACGGTGATTCAAACATGTCTTTGAGGTGCATGAGATGTAAGGGAATGTCTAAATTATTAATGATATACCCTTTATTCATGAATATTAATGGAAAAAAATTTAAATTCTTAAAGCCAACCATCCGAATTGAGAAACTGGAAGAATTCAAAGGTGAATTATGTCATTTGAAAGAAATGACATTTTTAGATTTCAAAATTGCTCTAAAGCAATGCATGTATTACTGAATTCTATTTTGTTTAAATTCAAACATTACTCATAAATATTCACCGATTGACAATTTATAGTCATAAACTTTAGAATGAGTAACTTTATTTCATGAACTTTCAAAATAGACAACACTACTTTTTTCTATCCAATTTTTTTGACATTTCATACAAATTTTAGGCATTAAAAAAAGTAAAATGTAAATCATACCCATAAACTCTCACTTATAAGTGCATCCATAAATTTAAAATAAGTAAATTTGCTCCATAAAGTTTCTATTTGTTGCTCAAGATTTTTGAAACGATTTGGGATATGAAGATTTTTAGTTGGGTTTTTTTCCTAATGTGGGGTGAAGCAAAAATTGAGTTGAATCTCTCTATCGAAGTTAAAAATTAGACGGAGTAGGATTATTTTTTTAAAATTTTTACTTATTTTAAACTCTATAAATTACCTCTAAGTGAAAGTTTATGAGTATAAGCTAGATTTTCCCCCTTTTTTTTAAATACCAAACAGAGAATGTATTAGGCGTTAAAAAATGGAGGGAATTGAGTAATGATACATGTTTCAAGTTTATGAGTATAAGTTAGATTTTACCCATTTAAAAAAATGCCATATAGAGAATGAGTAATGTTACATTTTTTTCTTTTGAAAATTTATGAAGTAATGTTACTTATTTTAAAGTTAATTTATACAAATTGTTAACTGATAAAAGTTTATGAGTATGATTTAATCTAATCATTTTTCTTTGAAAAATATACAAGCAATACATAAGTGGCTAAACTCTAAAGAGAGTTGTTTGTGCTTAAATTTGGTTTCACCGATCAAGAAATTTTAAAGTTATAATTATGCGTTTAGCATACCTGATTTATCCTACAAATTCTAGAAGAAATATATTTTTCTAATATTTCGTTTAAGTATAATTCCTTAATGATGTTGGCGTTTTACTTCAGAAAAATGCTAAAACATATACATATATGATGTAATTATAAATAGTCCAAGTACAATGGTTAGTTTTTATATAGTGTTTTTTGGTAATCTTTTTATATCATAGTTAAGGAAAGTAATTTCTCAACTTAGGTATAAATATTTATTGAGGTTGGGGTGCTATGGCTATTTCATTTAATTCATATAATTTTTAACTTATTTCATTAATTCATATGATTTTTAATTCTTTTGATTTAGTGATAATTTAATGAGATTGATTGAATGATAAGAAACTCAATACTAAAATGTATAATTCGAGTAAAAAGAATGTTCAAACTTAACACTTAAAAAAAATCACTTGTACCAACGCTTTCACACTCGGCAAGACTGATTAGTTCATTAATTAAAATGTTTTGAAATACATCAAAAAGAAAAATAAAATTAGTGATTGCAATTGATCTTTCTTATTTTCTTTCACCAAAATTTGTTTAAATAAAAATAATAAACAATCATTCTTCAATAAAAATGAAGTCGAGCCAGCTTGGCGCACAAACAAAGACCGGCCTGTCTCCCTTTTTGTCCACGTTTCATTTTTGCCAGACTACGAAAGGACGAGTGATCACTCTCCCCCGCTCTCTCTCGCTCAGAAATCTTTGAACTTCTCTCTCTGGGTTTTGCTGATGTTCGTCTCACTCTTTTCCAGGCCCTCAAAGTTTGTTTCTCTCTCGCCTTTTAATTCCGTCTGCAGTGTTATTCGTTGCATTGCTTTTCATCTTTAGCAATGGGCAAGAATGTGGTCTTCGACGTAGAAGGTGAACCGTCGGATTTCTCCCCGTCGCTACTAATTTTGTTTTATTTTGTGCAACTGCATGGGACTCATTTTCTCTCTTTGTTTTTTCTTCACTCTGGGTTTTTCACATTCTTCGCTCTGGATGTTTAATTTATGCAGACGTGATTGATGTCGAAGACGATGAGAGGGAACCTGGTGATACGGAGGATGATGAGGACGAAGATGGTATACGAGCCCCATTTTTAGTGAAAGTTCTAAACTATTTTGAGTTTTGAAGCAGTGGGTTCATTTTACATTGTGGTTTACTATAATCTTTGTCGTTTTCGTTCCCCTTCTTAAATGGAGGGTTCAAACTAGTTGGTCGGTTGGTGAGTTAGGGTTTTGCATACCCGAATTGAGTCTCTATTTCTCGTTGCTTTATGGAAGATAAGAAAATGTAGGTGATAGAATACAATTTGCGGCGAAAAACTTCACTGAAGTAAGACCAGATTGTCATTTTTCAGATATTAATGAACGCATAACACCGAGGACTATTTTTTCTCGATCTTTTCCTTGGTTAATGGAAAAAGGTAGGGAGGAGACACAGATTTCAATGCCGAGGTTTTTGTTCATTGCATCTGTAACTAAGAAAGGCAAAAGTTCTGACCAACCTACGAGAGTGATTTTTCTTCTTTGCCTTTACCTCTCTGTTGCTTAGGCTTCTATTCTGTTGCAAATGTATGTTCATGACATCTGTTTACTTATTAAATTGGAAGTGTTTTTCTTACGCGATGGTGATCTTAACCGTGGCAAACTTCTATAAACTTTTGCTCCAGCTTTTATTCTATTTTGGTTGTCGTTTGTCTTTCATTCGATAATTTTTCAATACGATTGTAGTCTGCATGCTTTCTGCTGTGGTAACTATCAATCGTTTCTAAACAACATATGACACTACTCTGCTGTGTCATCTATCACGCATACTAATCTTGAATTTTTGCAGAAGGACAGGATGCATATGAAAATGATGGATTTATAGTTGATGATGTGGAAAATGATGAAGAGGAGAGAGAAGATGATGACGAGGACAGGCAGAAGAAGAAGAAAAGGAAGAAAAAGTAAATTTTCTATTCTTAATTGCCTTTTATTTCTCTAATTACCTTGGATCTACGAGGAGATTGCAGGAAATGGGTTGTTGACAATGAGAAGTATACTTTCTTTCTTGTTCTGGGTGAAGCCAAGTAGTTTGTCAAGTTTTACAGTGTTGTAAATGGGTTGTTGACAGTGAGAAGTATACTTTCTCGTTCTGTTGCTGACGTGATATATGTTTCCATCCTAGGGAGGAGTATGTCCTTGATGAAGATGACTACGAGCTTTTGGAGGACAACAATATCAAAATTCCACGCCAGATGGTGAGAACAATGTTTATACGTTTCATCCTTCTTTTCCCCCCTTAACATTTTTAGTCTTACATTAATCCTTTTCAGGGGAGCAAAAAGTTTAAGCGGCTGAAAAAAGCTCAAAGGGGTACTAAGGGGGAGTCCTCTGGATTTTACGATGAAGAGGAATTCATCGGAAGTGGTAAAAGCGGGTGGACTGCTGAGGAAAAGCTCAAGCGCAGTTTATTTGGTGATGATGAGGGTGTGTGATGCATAATATATTTGAAAAGGGAGGGAAAAGAGAATATGATAACTCAGACTAGTTAAAACTCTTGATATTAATCTTAAATGAAAGATATTCTTAAATTATCCGATTATAACTAGAATTTGAAATTAAATAAAGTACCTAAATTACTAAATCAAATAATGTAAACTCCTAAAATATAATATCAAATATGTTTGATTCTTGATTCTCCATCAGTATGCATTTAGATCTTTCTTTTCCTATGCCTATCAATACATGGATTTTTTTATCTCAACCATTTTTACTTTGAATATTACCAATATATTGTTAATTTGCAACTTTGCAATATATACTATGGATAAAAGGAGCTCCACTTGAGGACATTGCCGAAGATGAGGAGCAAGGAGAAGAGGATGAAGACATAGGAGATGATGATGATATGGCAGATTTTATAGTGGATGAAGAAGAAGTTGATGAAAATGGAGCTCCCTTGAGGTATACGTTTCTTAATAAATGTGTACTTGTATCTATGCAAGAACAAATATGAAGTTTTCTGTTTTCTGTCTGTTATGAGTTGAGATTATTGTTGATGAACTTCTTACGTTCTACTCATGATCTCCTGACTAGGCAGAAAAAGCTGAAGAAGAAAAAGTCAAGCCGGGCAGCTGGAGTTTCATCATCTGCCTTACAGGAGGCTCACGAAATATTTGGTGATGTAGATGAACTCCTGCAGCTCCGCAAGCAAGGTTTTGGCTCTAGTGGATTTTCGGAAGGGAGACTTGAAAATGAATTTGAATCACCTGTAGCTTATGAGAAATATAGGACAGAGAAGGATGACCAGATTCGAGTACTTGATATTCCGGAAAGACTGCAGGTTTCCCAAGTGCCTTTGGGAGTATGTTTTTTGTACGTATCTTTTCAATTATTAGTTTAATTTCAATTTTGTAGGCATTGGAGGAAAGCACCGGTCATCCTCCTGGGGATGAAATCAGTATACAGGATGAGAGCAATTGGATATATGGTGAGCTTACAAGTGGTGTGGTACCTTTATTTGGTCTAACAAGTGGGCAGGAGCTGTCTATAAACAGGGATGACATCATGCGGTTTTTAGGTCTTATGCATCTGCAAAAACTAGATGTTAGTAATTTTTTATCTGGTTACTTTTTTTATCATTTGACCATTACTTGATCTAAATTTAGTGATTTTTTCTCTTTCTTTTAGATACCATTTATTGCAATGTATCGGAAGGAGGATATCCCAAGCCTACTAAAAGATCTTGAACAACATGGAGGGGATGAAAATCAAGATAAAACTGAAAAAACACCCACACTTAAGTGGCACAAGGTGAGTGAATGTGAAACTGTTATTGAGCTGGCACCTGCATAACATTGGCTTATATGTATTAAGTTTAATACTCCAATAGATACAAGTACAACTCTTTCTGCTATTATTATAGGTACTCTGGGCAATTCAGCAGTTAGACAGAAAGTGGCTGCTTCTCCAGAAGCGTAAGACTGCTCTTAAATCATACTACGATAAGCGATTTTGGGAAGAATCGAGACGTACTTATGATGAAACAAGACTCTCTATAATTAAAAAGCTTTTTGAGTCTGTTATGAAGTCTCTCAAGGCAGCAGAATCAGAGAGGGAGGTAGATGATGTAGACTCAAAGTTTAACCTTCATTTTCCTGCTGGTGAGGTTGGTTTGGATGGAGGACAGTATAAGAGGCCCAAGAGGAAATCTCTATATGGTATCTGTAGTAAGGTTGGCCTATGGGAGGTTGCAAACAAGTTTGGCTACAGCTCTGAGCAATTTGGAATGCAGCTATCTTTAGAAAAGATGGTAACTTCTCTTTGATTTTGTGTGCTTCTGTATCTGATCAATTATATAAACAATTGCTTCATTTTATTGCAGAGAAATGATGAGTTGGAGGATCCTAAGAAAACACCAGAGGAGATGGCTTCGAACTTCACCTGTGCAATGTTTGAGACACCACAAGCTGTACTGAAAGGAGCTAGGCACATGGTATGTACTTTTACACTTGCCTAGTTTCTCAATTACAATAGACTATACGTATTAATGGTATATGTTTATGTGAATTATTTGGTCTCAGGCGGCTGTTGAAATTAGCTGTGAGCCATGCGTCAGAAAACACGTTCGTAGCAACTTCATGGAGAATGCTGTGATGTCAACTAGTCCAACACATGATGGAAATATAGCAATAGATTCTTTCCATCAGTTTGCAGTGGTGAAGTGGTTGCGTGAAAAGCCATTAAGTAGATTTGAGGATGCACAGTGGCTTCTTATCCAGAAGGCTGAAGAAGATAAACTGCTGAATGTTACTCTTAAGCTTCCAGAAAACCATCTAACTAAGTTGGTTGAGGAATTTAACGAGTATTATCTTAGTGATGGTGTCAGTAAATCAGCCCAACTATGGAATGAGCAGAGAAAGTTGATAGTGCAGGATTCACTTGTTAAATTTCTTCTGCCGTCGATGGAGAAAGAAGCGAGATCGTTGTTGACTAGTAAAGCTAAAAATTGGCTTCTTATGGAATATGGGAAAGCTTTGTGGAGTAGAGTTTCTGTCGGTCCATATCGACACAAGGAAACTGATATTAGTTCAGATGATGAAGCTGCACCGAGGGTGATGGCTTGCTGTTGGGGACCTGGAAACCCTGCAACTACCTTTGTGATGTTAGATTCATCTGGGGAGGTTCTGGATGTGCTTAATGCCGGGTCCCTCACTTTGCGTTCTCAAAATGTTAATGACATACAACGAAAGAAAAAGGACCAGGAAAGTGTTTTGAAGTTCATGACAGACCATAAACCACACGTTCTTGTCCTAGGAGCAATCAATTTGTCTTGCACCCGCTTGAAGGTTGATATTTATGAGGTTAGTATAATCAGAGTCGTCGTACTGTTCTCACAGACATGTCTCGCGTTGCCCTTAAAGGAGTATGCATTTCATGGATGTGACCTCTCTGGTGCTATAATAGTCTAGTTAAGCTATCTTGAAAGTCCTGACAATATTGCTAAAGGACTATAGTACACGGATGTCAACCAGCTTATGTTATCTTCCTTAGTGGGGTCTTCTTTGTTTCACCCTTTATAATTTATTGTACGTCGACTTTCGTATATGCTATAGTAAGTGAAAAGAAAAGTTATCAGAAGTGTTGGCTTCTTTTTCTGGGGTCAAATATACTGCATGCTATGGCATGGCATAAGTCCCATGAGATCCTGATACAAATTTTCTACTAATCAATATGAAAAAGGACAAATAGATTCTAGGTACTCAGTTTAAGCACCATGTTATCTCACTATAGAACAATAGGTAGGTGTGTGTGTGTGTGTGTGTGTTGGGGGGTTGAGGTTAAAGACTTCTCTGCAATATCCACCAAGTGTGCTTCTTTTTCTGTATCCTCTGATTGAAGAGGTTTAAATCCAAGATCTCATAGGACCGCATATTTTGTACTAATTTATATTATTATGGGTCTATCAGATAATTTTTAAGATGGTGGAGGAGAACCCCAGGGATGTTGGCCATGACATGGATGGGCTGAGCATTGTATACGGAGATGAGTCTTTTTCTCGTCTTTATGAAAATTCTCGTATCTCATCTGACCAGTTACAAATTCAGTCAGGTATATTGTTGTCTTGTTGACATTATTCTTTGTTATTGTTTCTCTTTCTATATTTAACTTTTCTTGGATTTGTTTATTATGTTTATGTTGTTAGGTATCGTTAAGCGGGCTGTGGGTCTTGGGCGTTATCTTCAAAATCCTTTGGCAATGGTAGCAACACTTTGTGGACCGGGAAGAGAGATATTGTCCTGGAAACTCGATGCTTTAGATAACCTTCTGACCCCAGATGAGAAGTATGGGATGATTGAACAGGTTATGGTAGATATCACAAACCAGGTGGGCCTTGATATTAATTTGGCTATAGCTCATGAATGGTTGTTTTCTCCTTTACAATTTGTTTCTGGGCTGGGACCCAGAAAAGCAGCCTCATTACAGAGATCGCTGGTTAGAGCTGGACCAATCTTTTCACGCAAGGACTTCGTGACTGCACATGGTCTTGGTAAAAAGGTTTTTGTCAATGCCGTAGGTTTCTTGCGTGTTCGGCGCAGCGGGTCAGCTGCTGCTAGCAGCCAATTCATTGATTTGTTGGATGATACCAGAATTCATCCTGAATCTTATGCTCTTGCAAAAGATTTGGCAAAAGATGTATATGATGAAGACGTTAAATCTGACTTAATAGATGATGAAGATGCACAGGAGATGGCGATAGAGCATGTTAGAGATCGGCCTAATATGCTGAAAACTCTGGATGTTGATGAATATTCGAAGAGCAAGAATCGTGAGAATAAGAGAGAGACCTTTTATGTTATAGTCCAGGAATTGGTGAAGGGTTTCCAAGACTGGCGTAAACAATATGTAGAACCAAGTCAGGATGAAGAATTTTATATGGTATCAGGTGAAACTGAAGATACACTGGCTGAAGGGAGAATTCTGCAAGCCACAGTTCGCAGGGTGCAAGATGAAAAAGCAATTTGTGCACTTGAATCTGGATTAACTGGGATACTTATGAAGGAAGACTATTCAGATGATGGAGATATCTCTGAGTTATCTGACAGGCTGCATGAGGGTGACATCCTTACTTGCAAAATTAAAGCAATTCATAAGAACAGGTACCAGGTCTTCTTAGTTTGTAGAGAGAGTGTGATGACAAGTAACGCACATCAAAATCCTCCAAACCTTGATACTTACTACCATGAAGATAGAAGCAGTTTGCTGAGACAACAAGCAACAGCTCGCAAGGAAAACGAGCTTGCGAAGAAGCAGTTTAAGCATAGAATGATTGTTCATCCTCGATTTCAGAATATCACAGCCGAGGAAGCAGTGCAGGTGTGTTGTCATGTCTTTGTGTCTGGTAGTTGGACTGAATCATGAACCGATGGTACTAAAGTGATTCTCAATGAAGAAAAAAGTTCATAGTCTATTATCTTGTAGTCTGAAATTTCTATGCGGGAAGGAAGTCATTACATTTTTGTGGTGCAGACAGTGTGTAGTTGGTAGCTTCTATATGAGCAAAGAGGAACAAAATGAACTAATAAAATCAGAACTGTTAACTACTTCCGTTAATCTCATGCCAATATGTTGTGTACATGAAGATAGTGGTTTCAATTGATAGCTGCATATTCTACCATACCTATCAACTTAGAACCTACTGTCGACTCTGCCTATGATCTATTTTTTTTTAGACAAATTGAGTAATTGGGGATTGATACCTTCTACTTTGTATTTTTATATAAAGGCAATCAAATTGTTTTTCTGAACTTGAAATTTTGTTTTGTTCTTTTCCATCTCCTTTTGTACGATGACATCTATACGCTCTTGTTTGGATTATGAATTCAGTTTGAGACGGTTAATGCAGATTAAACTTTTGATCCCACAATTAGATTACTAAGATACATGTCTATTTTGGATGTAGTTGAGACATTTTTTAATGAGATTTGTTTTAGTTTTGGATTTATGACAATACATTTCTTCATTTTCCTTGTGGAACATGTATTGTTTGTGCACATAGTTACATTGACTTTTCTCTTTTTGTTTGATAATTTTTCTTGAGAATTTCAGTCAAGTTTGAAATCTATGCTTTTGTTTATCAGTTCTTGTCTGTCAAGGATCCTGGTGAAAGTGTTTTTCGTCCCAGTTCACGTGGGCCTTCTTATTTAACTTTAACTCTCAAAGTTGATGATGGAGTTTATGCACACAAAGACATAGTTGAAGGTGGAAAGGAGCTTAAAGATATCACCAGCTTGCTTCGAATTGGAAAGACCTTGAAAATTGGGGATGATACTTTTGAGGATTTGGATGAGGTTGGTATTTTTCTTGAACTCCCTTTTCTGGATATTCTGCTTTAATATTAGTCGATGTCAAAATATTATGTTTTGTTTGGAATATATGGCGTCAGATGTGGGCTAGTCTTAAATCAGTTGTTTTTAGGCAGGACTGGTATTGGATATTTATTTGAGTTTGAAAGGAAATTTGAAAACTCCCGTGCTTACGCAAAGTGATTTTATTGAAGTTACTAAAGTTACTCTTTCTTTTTTGTTTCTTCATTTGGCCTTAATGTAGGTAATGGATGGTTATATTGATCCCTTAGTGGCTCGCGTAAAGGTGATGGTAAGTCATCGAAAGTTCAAGAAGGGAACAAAAGCTGAAGTTGATGAATTTTTAAGGATTGAGAAGTCAGAGAATCCAACGAGGATAGTTTACTGTTTTGGTATTTCTCATGAACATCCAGGGACATTTATTCTAACTTTTATACGAAGTTCAAATCCACATCATGAGTATATTGGTCTATACCCAAAAGGATTCAAGTTCCGGAAACGAATGTTTGAGGATATTGATCGTCTTGTTGCCTATTTTCAGAAGCATATTGATGATCCCGTAGCATCATCAATTAGATCAGTTGCTGCTATGGTACCAATGCAGAGTTCTGCAAGTGGTGACTCTTCAGAGGCATCTCCTGGAAGTGGTTGGGGTGGTTCAGCCAATGAGGGTGGTTGGAGAGGTCAGTGTTTCGTTATGCAACTGCCTATTGTGTTGGTTTTTTCGTCCCTTTTCCCTATGTTCTTTTTTCTTTTAACAGCTTTCGAGATGGTTGGAGCAGCGTCCTAAGTTGTTGGATTTCGTGAATTAATATATATTTTTTCTATTAATTATGATAGCTGTGCCTGTGCGTACCTGAATACCATTTGGGTTGAGTGACATCTCTACCCTCCATTCCCAATGGTGGGCAACTATAAAGCACTGACACTGTTTGGGAGAGTGTTAAGTTGGACTTCATGAATTAATAATAATATTAATTATGATAGCTGTGCCTGTGCGTACCTGAATACCATTTGGGTTGAGTGACATCTCTACCCTCCATTCCCAATGGTGGGTAACTATAAAGCACTGACACTGTTTGGGAGAGTGTCATGACGGACACCAACATGTCGTCAGACACTCGGAAATGTGTCCAATGTGCGAAATTATTGTTTTTTGTTTCTGACAAGTTCCCAACACGCCAGGACACACTTCTAACATGTACCAACATGTGGAGATTGGTTTTTCTTTTTAAACTATGAAATGGTAAAATAGTTGAAAATACTTACACCTTGTAAAGTTCCTTCTGCTTTATTTAACGTTTTGGTAGAGTGGCTTGAGATTCTTCTTGTAGGCTGTGACCAGGAGAAGTCCTCTACTTTCTCGTGCAGAAACTTTTAACGCTGTATCTGTTTTATTAGTGTGAATAATACTTGTACATTGAAGCTAAAATACTTGTACTTTTAAGTGTTTTGCTTAATAAAAGAACTAAAGAAAGTTCAGAAAAAAAGCTATTTGTTATTTGAGTTTACCCAATGTGTCGTGTCCTACTATTTTGAAAAATAACATGTTGATGCGTCGGTTTCGTGTTGTAAACAATTTACAAGCCGCACGTCGGTGACTGCTTTTTAAGTGGGTAAAGTCATGTTTTGAGTTTTCGCTCATTTTCTCTCTATAAAAGAAGAAAATTGAACGGGTGGTCATTGCTGATGTCTTTGCACGAATTGTGAAAATAATCTCTGAGCTCTGCACTGTCTGTGTTTAGTGGTGTACGTAACTCGCGGGATGGAATGTGCATGATAATAAGGTTCTTATTTTGAAACACTTGGGCTCTTTTAATATGACTCTCCAATATTTGCAGGTCGTGGTGGCCGTCGTGGTGGTCGTCGTGATGGACACCCTAGTGGCTTGCCTAGGCCCTACGGAGGGCGAGGACGTGGTCGGGGTTCGTTTAACAGTAATAGAGGAAACAGCAACAGCAATGAGAGACAGGATTCTGGTTATGATGCTCCCAAATGGGATTCAGCTTCCAAAGACGGGGATGATACTTGGAGCAAAATTCCAGGTTCTAAAGTTCAAAATTCTCCTGGAAGAGAAGCTTTCCCAGGTGGTTGGAATTCTGGTGGGAGTGGTAGTGGCGGCAGTGGTTGGGGTGATAGTGGTGGTAGTGGTTGGGGTGGTGGTGGCAGTAATCAGGGTGGAGCTGGTGGTAGCGACAGTAATAACTATGATAAAGCAGCTGGTGGTTCAAGAAGTAATTGGGGTGGTGGCGGTGCAACTAATAATAAAGCTTCGGGTTGGGGTGGTGGCAGCCGTGACGGTAGTTGGGGTGGAGCTGGTGGTAACTTTGATAAAGCCGCCGATGGTTCAAAAGGTAGTTGGGGTGGTGGCGGTGCAACTGATAATAAAGCTTCTGGTTGGGGTGGCGGCGGCAATTGTTGGGGCGGAGCTGGTGGTTCTGATAAAGCCGTGGACGATTCAAAAGGTAGTTGGGGTGGCGGTGCAACTGAGAATAAAGCATCGGATTGGGGTGGCGGCAGCGGCGGTAATAGTTGGGGTGGAGCTGGTGGTAGCAATGATGTTAACTCCGATAAAGCCGCTGGTGGTTCGAAAGTTAGTTGGGGTGGCGGCGCCACATCTGAGAATAAAGCTTCCGGTTGGGGTGGTGGCAGAACAACTGATAATAAAGCGTCGGGTTGGGCTGGTGGTGGTGGCGGCGGCAGTGGTGGCGGTGGTGGTAGTGATTGGGGTGGAGCTGGTGGTAGCGGTGGTGATAACTTTGATAAAGCAGCTGGTGGTTCAAAAGGTAGTTGGGGTGGTGGTGGCAGAACAACTGATAATAAAGCTTCGGGTTGGGGTGGTGGCGGCGGCGGTAGTAGTGATTGGGGTGGAGCTGGTGGTAGCGACAGCGGGAACTCTGATAAAGCAGCTGGTGGTTCAAAAGGAAGTTGGGGTGGTGGCGGTGCGAAAGATAATAAATGTTCGGGTTGGGGTGGTGGAGCTGGTGGTCGCAGTAATTGGGGTGGAGCTGGTGGTAGTGACAGCGGGAACTCTGATAAAGCAGCTGGTGGTTCGAAAGATAGTTGGGGTGGTGGCGATGCGAAAGATAATAAAAGTTCAGGTTGGGGAGGTGGAGCTGGTGGGGGCAGTAATTGGGGTGGAGCTGGTGGTCGCGACAGTGGGAACTCTGATAAAGCAGCTGGTGGTTTAAAAGGTAGTTGGGGTGGTGGCGGTGCAAATGATAATAGAACTTCGGGTTGGGGCGGTGTAGCTGGTAGCGGCAGTAATTGGGGTGGTGCTGGTGGTAGCAACGGTAGTAACTTTGATAAAGCAGCTGGTGGTTCAAAAGGTAATTGGGGTGGCGGAGCTGGTGGCGGCGGCAATTGGGGTAGTGCTGGTGGTAACGAAGGTAGTAGCTTTGATAAAGCAGCTGTTGGTTCAAAAGGTATGTGGAGCGGTGGTGGTGCAGCAAATGAGAATATAACTTCTGGTTCAGGTGGTCGAGCTGGTGGCGGCAAGAATTGGGGTGCAAATGATAATAGAACTTCAGGTTGGGGACGCGGCGGTGGCGGCGAGGGCAATAAGTGGGGTAGTGACTGTGGAGGCAGTGCAAACACTAAAGAGGCTTCGAGTTGGGGTAGTGAGCCAAAAAATGATGCCGAGTCTCAAGATGGCAATGGATGGTCAGGCGGAGGTGGGGGCAGCAGTGGTGAAGAAGCCAGAGAGATCCATCAAAGAATAGCAGCAGAAGATTAGGGAGCTAAGCAGCCTCTGTTTCACATATTTTAGGTTTATAATTTGCCTGTATAGTTAGGTGATGGCCATCTCTATGTGGTCTGCTTTTTGTTTTTCCCTTTTGGCTGTGTCTATTATTGTACTGATCGCAGCTATGGTATCTAAATCTTTTTAATGTTAGAATACGGAAATGGGTAAAGAAAAAAAAACCTGGTTCAGGTGAAAAGCTTATGTCTCTCGTTATCAATCTTCTTTTTGTTAAAGATATAGAGAGGTGAAGGTAGTACTTAGTAGTAAAACACAATTTTCTTCCTCTTTGTTTATCAAAACCTGAACGCATTGCTTTGTTTTGCCAAGCCATGGTACTCCCTGAATCTGCTCATGTGTTACCCTTTTTCAGCTGACAAGTCACTACTGCACTTTCATTAATTTTTTTAGCAAACCTGCAGTTTCGCCTTTTCACAATCACACTACCGCGCAATCAAAATTCTAGAGAACTTTAATCCATACAAAAATCATATTTTAAACCCTGATATCTATTCTTTCAATTCTTCGTCAACTTTAATGAAACGATGTTGTTTTAGTACATTCAAAACAATAACATCCAAAACAACATCGTTTCACTTATATCCAAATATAATCGATTCGGCTCTTATTTTTTCGTTTTGTGACTTGTTTAACTTGTCCTTTTGCAGTGACTTCATGAAAACATTAAGGATATTGACCATCTTAATGTACTCAGAAAGTGACAATCTTCGAACATAAATGATGTTATTTACGTTGATTTAAACAAAATGTACAGATCCTTTGTTAACCTATTGACCGTTTTTTAGTGGAAGAAGCTGGAGCTAATAGAATTCAGCTTTTTAACTAGCTAGTTTCATACTGAATTTTTCAATCGTGTACATTGATTTAAGCAAAATATACAAATCCTCTGTTTCCCCATTGACCATTTTCTAGTGAAAGCTGGAGCTAATAGAATTCAGCTTTTTAATTAGCTAATTTCATACTCAATCTTTCAATCGTGTACGTTAATTTAAACAAAGTGTACAGATCCTCTGTTTCCCTATTGACCATTTTCTAGTGGAAGAAACTGGAGTTAATAAAATTCAGCTGTTTAACTAGTTAGTTTCATACTGAATCTTTCAATCGTGGAACTCTCCCACGTCGGTTTCTTTTAAGCCCCCAACCTGACAACTCCAAGATGATTAGTATTTTTATTTTAATGTTTGCCTAACGTGGCAATTTCACGAATGCAAGTACTCTTATAGAATGTTGTTAGCCTTCGGATAACGAGTTGAAGTGCTAATTCAATTACCCAATTCATTGACGAGGAAGTGGGAGCAAGAAAGTGGAAAGTGATTTAAGGCTTAAAATGTTTGGTCTGTATTTGGGTATAAGTGAAATCACGTTGTTTTACATGTATCAAAAAATGAGGTTGTTTCTTTAAACTTGACAGCGGAAGCAGAGTTGTCTCAGAGTTTAAAATTTAAAGTGCAACGTTCTAATGTTAAAAATTTAAACTCCTTATTATCCATCCTTTGTGGATTAAAGTGAATTTATTTTTCCAAAATTTTATCAATAAATTCAACCCCTTTCTTGGCATAAATTTCAAATCATATCAATACAAAACCTTAGAAAAAAAATTTGAATAATTAATCTCACATTTAAAATCCAGGGTTATTAACCAAACGTAATTTATGGTATTATATATTTTGAATTTAAGTCTTATTTCAATTTGAGTGCATGAGGCCAATTGGAGCCAATGGACTAGAATTAATGTCTCCTTTGAAAGTCAATACAGTATTGAATAATAATACTGTACTAAATCTATCGAATTAAAATATACTGTATTATATTAGATTAAATAGTGCAGCTCAATATTTGGTGCTATATCGGTTAAAAAATTATATTAATTGTACATTATTTGGTACATGATAACATTAGATTGTAAAATTGTCTTTAATCATTTATTCCTGAAACTATATGTTATTTGCATTTTCGATCACAAACAAAGATATTTTATATTTTCAAGTATACAATACATTCCATTATTAAATTTTTTAAAAATATATAAAGAACAATGTTATTAGATACATTCAATGTATCTAATAAGAGCCCCAATGTTATGAAAAAAAGTATAAATATATGAAAAAAAGTCATCAAAAGAAATTTCTCGTTGGGGCTCTTAATCTGATCGAGTTCTAGTGATGAGGACCGTATTAGTTAATACACTGATAAGAATACTATTTAATCTCATTGTATTAGTTAATCTGGACATACTGTCAAGCCAAACGCATGATAATACTTGTAAATGAAATTTTTTTCTCTAAAATAGAAAATACCAAGAGCAGAGAAAATAAACATAAGAGTAAGCAATTTACAGTGGCTTATAATTCGATGATCCTCCAGTTTACAATTTGGCCTGTATTTATAGGCTTGCAATACAACTTAATTTCTGAAATAAAGCAAGAATAAACGAAATATTCTTTGAGATTGAGTTTATCTTCCAGGATTTGTTTCATCTTTTAGGTAATAACTGAACCTTACTTATCAGTATTAACAACATTTTGAATTTGAATTATTTGGCATAGTGTGGCGAATCTGATGGTTGTAGTGATTGCTACCAACTTTGCCACAATGATGATTACCTTGGCTTCTCTGGTTTTCGTTACTTCCTATGTAACCTTTATACTTCAGCTACCTTGGTTAGGCAGGTAATTCTAGATCAGCTTTTTCAGATCTGCTAACATGACAAATTCAACTATTCTCATAATGCTTCCGTGGTATTTGCTTTAATTATTTTTCTTCTCCGCTGATGTGGCCGAACACCGAGAATTATCCTGTTCATTTACCCCCATTACACTTGATGAAGTCTCTCTTCATTCTGGTGTAATGATTCGATTCCTCAATTTTCAACACTAGATTCATTGGGACCTGGAATAATAATGACCTACAAAAGTTAGCAATAATAATAATTACCTTACCAAATGACGTGTGTTTGATGGTTGCGTGAGTTTTCTCTTCTGTCGTTTCATTCTCCTGTTCACATCAATGGTATGTTTTAACGCTCTAATTCCCATTCTCGTTAAGGGTCTACTATGATACTTTGATTTCCATTCTCTCTAGGGGTCTGCTCTGACGCTTCGATTTTCATTCTCGCTGAGGGTCTGTTTTGACGCTTCGATTTCCATTCTCTCTAGGGTCTGCTCTGGCGCTTCAATTTCTGTTCTCGCTAGGGGTTTGCTCTGGCCCTTCGAAGTCTGTTCTTGCTAGGGGTTTGCTCTGACGCTTCGATTTCTGTTCTTGCTAGGGGTCTGTTCTGACCTTTCATTTTTGAAGCCAATATAAATTGTTCCATTCCCATTCATTTTGTTTACTTTCCTCTCTTCTTCTTCGTAAGTCGTTTGTTCTCTCTAGTCTTCTTTTCTTTTCTGCTAGCAATTCCATTAGCCATGAGTCGGGGTGGAGTTGAATTTAAGCCTACCGTTCCCCTAGTTAGGAATTTGGCTAAGCTTTATGATATTCTTTCCATTTTTCATGAAGCCTTCCCTTCTGATGTTATAGTAGGATTAGGTGAGAGTAGAGCACCATGTCATCCTTGTAAGCCTCCATACCAAATAACCCTAAGTCCAATGTACTTTGCTTTGGGTCTTAGACTTCCTTTCTCCCCATTTTTCCAAGAGATTCTTCCACTGGTGTGGTTTTGCCCCTTCATAATTTATTCCCAATACCTATAGGATCCTCCTCAGTTTTAGGGCTTTGAATCTGAGGTTTGGTTTTGATTGGGGAGTCGACGAATTGAGATGTCGTTACGTAATTAAACCTAGGGATGAGATTTACTACCTTTCCAGTCGAACTTTAGAAAAGAGGAGGCCAATGGTGACTAATATTCCCCCGGGTGACAAAAACTGGGAGAGGGATGTTCTTGTGATTGGCAAAAATTGGGGCGGTGATGGCCGCTGTAGAATTCCCAGAAACTGGGAGACTTTCAGTAACTAGCCGGAGACCCATTTCCAAATTTTGTTTCTCTTTAAATCTGCCCTTATTATTTATTCTCTGTCTTTTTTTATGTTGATCCTCTCTTTCCCTACAGATAAGCTTAAGAACAAGAAACCTTATATAACCCAGGAGACTGTAGAGAAGTTAATCCTTGCTTTCCATTGTCGGCACAGAAAGTGGTCTGATCTCCTGGACCTATGCGGTGATGTCACACTTGCCCTCAAGTTCAACCGCGCTCCTTGTTGCTGTGCCACTGTCCGTTCTACCACGAGACCTGCCAATTGTTTCTCGTTCAGCTTCACATTTACTCCTTCCTGCCCAGCAAGAGATTCACGCCATTCTTCCCCCATTGGTTCTTGTTCTGACTCTTCAGAGGAGAATATCTTACTTAAAAGAGTGAATGAGAAACTGATTATGTCTAAATGCCTTCGTAACATGGTGGGTGAAGTTGGGAGGCGATCTCGCCCCAGATCAAAAGAAATCAGCTCTTCAAGGGATCTTCCCGTTCTAAATGTTTCTTCCATTCAGGGTGAGGATTTACCCCCCCCCCCCCCCAATTCTGCTACCCCTCCACCTCTCACTGTTCCCACACCAGCTCTGCCAGCCACCAGTCAAGACCCTGCTTCTGGATCTTAGGGTGTAGTTGGTGGTTCTGGCCCTTAGCAGTTAAGGAAATTTGCTGATATACCATTAACAGTCTGCTTCTTAGATGATGCTCAATCTTCTCACGCAGTTGCCCGTGAGATTAATTCTAAGGCTGATTTGGTCAGGACTCTCAACTCAGGAGTTGGCAACCTTGTTTCCTCCCTTAATCATGACTTATTCAGAGTATGATTCTTTATCTTTTCCCTTATTAGTTATTCTCTTACTTTTTCTCACAATTTTTGTTTTCTCCTCAGGCCTTTATTCATCATAATGCTCTCCAAGAGCATCACGCTGCTTGAGACTTGGCGTTGCAGAAACTTCGAAGGGATGTTGCTCATTCTGTTGGCATCATTGAAGGCCTTCGTGAAGAAGTTGCTCAGTTGAATGAGTCAAAGTTTCTGCTTGATGAGATAGTGAAGAAGTAAGTGACAGAAGTCGATAGGGCTAAGGTAGAGATTCTTAGTCTGACAAAATCTATGAGAGCTATAAGGAGGTGTTAAAGGTTGTTGAGGAGTCTTTGAAAACTGTTGAGGCAAGCAAAGCCCAAGCTCTGAAGCAAAAAGAGAAAGAGGTTGGAGAAGAATATTAGGATCTTTTTAATGAAGCCGAGCAAGTAATCTATAGTGTGGGTTACAGAGATGGCTTAGTGAAGGCTTATCCAAGGAAACCTCTATGTGATGTTCCTGTTGATGAGTAGCGTGAAACCACCACTTCTGCAGGTCGAGCTAAAATCAACCATTCTAGAGCCGCTGACGATAATCCCCTCACAAAAGATGCCTTAGCCCCCACTGAGATCTCTTCTGAAGTGTAGAATGTGGACACTGCTTCCCTTTAGTTTTAGTTTCTTTTTTTAAGCAATTTGCAATTGTAACTTTTTATGTACTTCCATCTTATCAATGTAGAAGCTTTTTCAAATTCCTTGCGTTTTATCTTCCTTCAAAGCTATATCAATCAAAATTATTAATCTGTGAAATTTTACTTCATAGACGTCCATATGTATTAGTTTGTTTGACTTGAAATGAAGTAATAATCTCTGGATAAAAACTTCTGCTCTGAAGTTCTTTCCTTAATTATGAAGTTCTAGCTTTTTCTTTTCTAGAATGCCAAAGCTCTTGGCATTCGGGTTTGAGCTTCCTGCTTTGAGTTCAACTTTTGAAACTTTCACGTCATGAACTTTTTGAGCTTTCTGGTCTGAGCTCTGCTCTACTTTCTGGTCTGGACTCGACTTTTGAAACTTTTACTTTTGAGTTTACTGATCTGAGCTCAGCTCTACCTTTTGGTCTGGGCTCAACTCTTGAATTTTTTTGTTCTTGCTCTCTGACCATCACAACTTGTGTTTCAATTTCTTTTAAGAGTAGGACTTATGTGTTGCCTCTCTCAAGGACTTACGCTCTTAGTTCATTTTGAGAGTAGGGATTATGAATTGCCCCTCCCAAGGACTTGCGCCCTTAGCTCCTTATGAGAGTAGGACTTATGGATTGCCTCTCCCAAGGACTTGTGCCCTTAATTTCTTCTAAGAGTAGGACTTATAAATTGCCCCTCCCAAGGAATTACACCTTTAGTTCTTTCTGAGAGTAGGACTTTTGAATTGCCCCTCCCAAGGACTTGCGTTCTTAGTTCCTTCTAAGTGTAGGACTTATGAATTGCCCCTCCCAATAACTTGCGCCCTTAGTTCCTTCTGAGAGTAGGACTTATGAATTGCCCCTCCCAAGGACTTGCTCCCTTAGTCCTTTTGAGAGTAGGACTTATGAATTTTTTCTCCCAAGGACTTGTGCCCTTAGTTTCTTCTGAGAGTAGGACTTATAAATTGCCCATTCCAAGGACTTGCGCCCTTAGTTCCTTGATGTGCTTTATTGGAAGAAGAGTTAGAAGGGTGACACCAGAGATTTTTATGTGTAAAACCCTTGTGGGAAAAAAACACGGGAAAAATATTCACTATAAAATCATGATTACACAAAGTACTTCTTTAAATGAGATGCATTCCATGGTTTTGCCAGATCTGCTCCCTCATCTGTTGTCAAGTAGTAATACCCAGTTCCTCCTACGCCACTAATAATGTATGGTCTTTCCCATGCTGGCCTAAACTTTCCTTCTAATTGAAATACTTTTCTTAGGACTAGATCTCCTTTTTGGAATTCTTTCTTCTTCATTCTTTTCTGAAAAATAGGATCTCCTTTTATGATTATAACACGCTACTCTGAATATGGCAGCTTCTCTTCGCTCCTCTAATTGATCTAGATTTCTTCAGAGGAGTTCATCATTGTGTTTCTCATTCAACTCTGATCTCACTATTGGGCTTCCAATTTCGATGGGAATCACTGCTTCTTCTCTGAATGCTAAGGCGAACGATATTTCTCTAGTGGCTTCTCTAGGAGTAGTTCTATATGCCTAAAGTACAACCGGTAGTTTCTCTACCCATTTTCCTTTTGCGGACTCTAGTCACTTTCTCATGTTGTCGAGTATAATACGATTTTATCTCTCAGCTTGCCCATTTCCTTGTGAATAGTATAAAGTAGAGAAATGATTGGTGATGTTCAGTCCTTCGCAGAAGCCTTTAAAAATTTTCCCTGTGAAATGTAGTTCGTTATCTAAGACCAATATCTTGGGTATTCCATATCGACATTTTATATTTTTTCACAAAAACCCCTTGACTTCTTATTCCGTGATTCTCGTGAAAGCCTTCGCTTCTATCCATTTCATGAAGTAATATGTGGCCATTAGCAAGGAGCGCTTCTGAGTTGGCGCTATGGGGAGTGGACCGATGATGTCGAGTTCCCACTGCAAGAAAGGCCATGGGCTTGCTACTGTGTTCAGTTCTCTCGGAGCCACTCTGGTGACTGGGGCAAATCGTTGACATTTGTCACATTTTTTCACATATTGCTTGGTGTCTTGATGCATTCTAGGCCAGTAATATCCCTCATTTAAAACTTTGTGAGCTAATGATCTTTCCCCAGTGTGGTTCCCACATACTCCTTCATGAATTTCAGCCAAGACATACTGCGTTTCTTTCTCCTTCAAACATTTCAAGTACAGTCCTGAAAAAGATTTTCTATAAAATAATACATTTATTAATGTGTACCTTGCACTTGCTAGACATTTTTAACCAGGAGTGTTTCCTCAGGGAGAAATCATTTTTTGAGATAGAGGATTAAATCATGTTGTCAGCTGGGTTCCTTTCCGATTTCCACTTCAGCAATGTTATTCAATAAGCGCTGAATACTTGGTTTCTCCAAGAATTTCACAAGTACATTTATTTTATGCGAGAATCGCAAAGATGATCCCAAATTTGCTAGTTCGTCTGCATGCCCATTCTCAGCTCTCGAGATTTGTTGAATCCCATAGCTTTTGAACGAGTTCAGCAATGCCCTTACCCAATGTAAATAACTTATCATTCTCTCGTCTTTAGCTATGTATTCTCCTGTTACCTGTTTGACAATTAACATGGAGTCACAAAATATTTTCGCGTCAGCTACCTCATATTCTCGTAGCAAAGATATTCCAGCTATTAGCGCTTCATAGTTAGCCTCATTATTCGATGCATTAAATCGAAATGAGATTGAATGATCTAATGTTTCTCTAAATGGGGTTTGCACCAGTACTCCAGCTCCTATAGTTTCCAAGACCCGTTCTCCGTTTCTTTAGGCTGTTGTGGACTAACTATTTCTTCGATTGAATCTGCGACCGTTCTCCATTTCTTTAGGCAAGTGTACACTTACCCCTTGGTTGAAGTTCTGGGCTCATAATTGATCTCATATTGGTTTAATTTGATTGCCCATTTTCCCATTCTTCCACTTACCTCTGGGGAGTGCAATAGACTTTTAACAGGTGTGTCAGTTAATACCTTAATGCTATGTCCTTGAAAGTAAGGTCTAAGCTTTCTTGCAGCAGTTACGACGCCAGTATTAATTTTTCCATCTTTTTATATCTCGTCTCTACTGTCACCAAGCTTTTACTAATGAAGTATATGAGCTTCTGCTTCTTTTCTTATTTTCTAATGAGCAGGACACTTACAGCTATTTCTGAAACTGTAACATACAAGAGGAGTTGTTCACCAAGCATTGGTTTTGAGAGTAGTGGGGGTGTTGTTAAGTACTCATTGATTCTATTGAAGGCATCTTCGCACTCTTCATCCCATTTGTCAAAGAACGACTTGCATCAAATGAGGTTTGCACCATTACTCAGTTTATCAAAGAACGACTTGCATTTATCTGTTGACCTGGAAATAAACCTGTTGAGTGTCGTGAGTCTCCCAGTTAGTCCTTAAATTTCATTTTTATTCCTCGGGGACTTCATCCCCATTATAGCCTTCACATGGTCTGGGTTAAATTCTATCCCTCGCCGGGTTATTAAGTGGCCAAGGAATTTCCCTACAACAATGCTAAAAGTACACTTCTCCAGATTTAGTTTCATTGAGTTCTTTCTCAGGGTTGAGAAAACCTTCTCTAGATCTTGGATATGGTTTTCTCATCCTTTGCTTTTTACCAACATGTCATCCACATACGCTTCCACATTTCTTCCAATCTGACTCTGAAAGACTTTGTTCACCAATCTCTGATATGTAACTCTTGCATTTTTTTAGCCCAAAGGACATTATTTTATAACAATAGATGTCATATTCAGTAATGAAAGAAGTTTTTACTTAGCCAGGTTGGAACAGTTTCACCTGGTTATATCTAGAGTAGGCGTCCATAAAACTGAAGAGCTCATGTCTAGATGTGGCGTCTACTATTGAGTCAATTCTGGGCAGTCGATAGTCATCATTTGGATAAGATTTGTTTAAGTCGGTGAAATCCACACAGATTCTCCATTTGCCATTCTTTTTCCGTACCATCACCACATTGGCCAGCCACTCCGGATAGTCAACTTCTTTAATGAATTCTGTGTTTAATAGCTTATTTACTTATTCCTCTATTGCTTTGTTTTGTTCGGGCGTGAAACATCGTCTCTTCTGTTTTACTGCTGGATCTGTGTTCAACTTGTGGCATATAATCTCTTCTGGAATTCTCGGCATTTCTTGCATAGTAGTGGCAAAACATTTTTGTTCCTTTGTAGAAAGTCGATCAACATGTCTTTCTCTGCTTGTTCAAGGAAGGTGACGACGTTTGTCATCTATTATGTTCCTTCTTCTAAGCACACCAACTCTGTTTGTTCTCCCGCCTCGTACCTCAGATCGTCTGACCCGTCGTCCTTTGACTGCTATTGAGTCACTCCTTTGGATCTCCTGAGTTCTACTTCTTCTATCACTTTTTCTTTGCAGACTCCAATGTAGTCACAGAGTAGATGCGGGCTAAAGCCTAGTCTCCTTTGATGGTCTTGATTCCTTCTGGTGAGGGGTACTTTAACACTTGGTAGAAGGTTGATGGTAGATATTTCATTTTATTCAGCCATGTTCTTCCCAGAATGACGTTCTACGGGGACGAAGTATCCAGAATCACAAACTCAGTCAAAGGATTAAAAGGTTCATCTCTTACAGGGAGAGTAAGGATCCCCTCCGAGTAGCTGACAACTCCATCAAAACCTATCAACGGTTGTGAGGTCCCCTGCAGCTTCTGATCTCCCATTGACATCTTTTCTAACGTGATCCAGTACAATATGTTAACCGCGCTTCCATCATCTACCAGAACTCTTCTCAAGAGGAAATTACTAAATTGTACTGAAATGACAAGTGCATCGTTATGGTGTCCGTTGTGTTCGAGATCTAGATCATCAAATATTAACGAGGGATTCTATTTGTCAGATGAGTGGTTCTCCATGTGCTTCTCCAACATTGGCTTCTTATAGTACTACTTCATTTCCTTCCTTGTTATTCCTTCCTGCCCCGTTAGTGCAATGACAATGCTGACAATGCAAAAAGGTTGTTTCTCGTTGTCACACTTTTTATCGCCACGGTCTTCTTTTTCTATCTCTTATTTCTGCTCTTCTTTTCACAAACCGCCGCAGATATCCATCTTTTATAAGTTCTTTAATATATTTTTTGAGTTGGAAGCAACCTCTGATGTAGTGTCGGTTGCTCCTGTGGCAAGAACAGTACTTATCCTTCTCTTTATAACTGAGTTCTTTTGTAAGTGGTGCTGACCTTTTTAACCATGGCTTGTTCGTAATCTGTTCTAAGATATGATTCACTGGGAGGGTCAACAGTGTGTAGACCTTATCCCTTAGATGTAATCTACTTGAGTCTTATCTTTGGTACTCTGTCCTTTCCTGTTTTCCACCCCTTTCGTCGGTTTTGTCTTTCCTGTCAGTTTTCTTCCTTTCTGATCTGGAGTTCCTTTCTCGCTTCTGTGATTCTTCCTTTTTTCGTTTGTCTATTTTCAATAGACTCTTCTTTTCTTCTTCTAGTGTGATATAATTCTGAGCCATTTGGAAAGTCTCTGCCATAGAAAAAGGTTTTGTTTTGGACAAGTCTTCGAACAAGGGTGAGTTTGGTCCTAACCCTCTGCTAAAAGCTAGTTTGACCATCCGATCATCATAATTTTTTACCTTGTCCATTTCGTCTTTGCATCTATGGGTGTACTTTCATAAGGATTATCCTTCCTTGATTCTGATCGTGAGAGGTACTCCGTGTCCTCCATTACTGCTCGATATCTGGAGTACTGTTTCAGAAAGACAGAAAACATAACAACAAAGTTAGTAATCGAATGAACATGAAGCGAATGATACCATTTTAAGGCCATTCCGTCCATACTGGTTGGGAACATTCTGTACATTAACTCATCCTCATGGTGATACAGTGTCATTATCTGCCTGAAACAGCGGAGATGATCGACTGGATCTTTCTTCCCTTCGTAACACTTGAATATTGGAGCCATAAATTTATTGGGTACAGGAGCGGCCAGAATCTCTGGACTTAAGGGGTACGAGTGAGAGATTCAAGTTCACTTTTTCTAGTACTCCCCAGGTTCCTCATCTCCAGCATCTTTCATCCCAGTAATTCTTCTACAACTTCCTTGGTGATAATTTAGACTGGCGCATCTCCTCTGCAACCTCATTTTCTCGATTCTGAGACTAGATTTCCACTTCTTCTCGTTGCATGTTCCTGTTGTTCTCGTGGTTTTCTTGTCTCACCTATCGCCTATTATTCTTCGAACGGATGTCCTTCTCTTCGTTATTTGCTATTTGATTGACCTCAGCACGCGTCCGAACCATCTCTTGTTGAAGAGCATGGATTTGTTCTTGCATAGCTCTCCACGCATCGCGCTGCATTTCATTCTTCCATCTCTCGCATCCCAGTCAGAATTGTCTGGAGTATCTTCGCTGGTGGGGTCGGTTGATCTGTTTGGTCATTAGTGTTTCTGGCTTCATTGTCTCCATTATAGGTTACGTTGGATCTAGTTCTATGCATGTTTAGTCATTTTGGATGGGTTTCTCGAGCGTTTTCTCTCGGCTCTCAATGAAAGCACCAAGATATAAATGAATTTTTTTCTCTAAAATAGAAAATACCAAGAGCAGAGAAAATAAGCGCGGGAGTAAGCAATTTGCAACGACTTGTATTCGATGATCCTCCAATTTACAATTTGACTTGTATTTATAGGCTTGTAATACAACGTAATTTCTAAAATAAAGTAAGAATAAGCGGAATATTCTTTGAGATTGAGTTTATCTTTCAGGATTTTCTTAGGTGAATACTTGCTTATCAGTATTAACAACTTTTTGAATTTGAATTATTTAGCGTAGTGTGGCGAATATGACAATCGTAGTGATTACTACCAGCTTTGTCACGGTGATGATTCTCTCGGCTTCTCTGGCTTTCGTTACTTCCTATGTGACCTTTATACTTCAGCTACATTGGTTAAATGAGTAACTTTAGATCAGTTTCTTCAGATCTACTGACATGGTAAATTCAACTATTCCTATATTGCTTTCGTGGTATTTGCTTTAATTATTTTTCTTCTCCGCTGATGTGGCCGAACACCAAGAATTATTCATGTTCAATACTAAAATAATACTGTCCAGTTTTTTAGTACTGTGATAACCAAACAAGTAGGATCTTATAGTTTGTCAAACCAAAATATTTTTGGAGAATGAGGAATTTATTGAAAGACCACTAGCGGATTGAAGAGAAAAAATTCATTTTATAAATTAAAAGCATAGGAACACTAAAACTAGTGGATTGTGTGTAAAAAAAACTTTACAAGATAAATAACACACATAATCAAGAGAGGAAAATGCTATATAAGGTTGATAATCACATCTCAAAAAGCTAATAATTTTTTTAGACACTGAGAATTCTTATATATTACTAATTCTACTCTATATTTTTCGACGTGGGAATTTCACCCACCACTTAATACTGATTTTCTTTTTGTCGAACAATAATTTTTCCTATTAGGTAAGATAGACCTCTAAGGAAAAAATCTATATCACTATTACAGTAACATATTGGGAGGAGAAAAAGAGAGAATGAAGAAGTGATTTTTTTTTCATTTTTCTCTCGCCCCGTTCTCTTTCTCTCTCCTTTTTATTGTAGAGTAACATAAAATAAAATGTAATTTCAATGGGCAGATCTATGAGAAATTAAAAAAATGATATTTTTATCCTTACTTATTTTTAACGAAATTTGACAATTTTGACAGGAAAAAAAACTAACTTGTCCGTTTTATTTTTTAAATTCTTGCGGGACCAATTAATTTATCTTCATTTTTCTCTCCATTTCTTTGTCTCCTCCATTATGCAAACCTTTCTCCGTTCTCATCTTCCATTTTTTCCTCCATTTATTCAAAACATCTTCCCCCATCTCTTCCGTTTTTCTCTTCATTGACAAAAAAAGAAGAGTGTTGTGTGTCGATATGACAAACAATCATATTTGTTGTTTGTTAGATCATGATCAAGACAAACTAATTTGCTAGATTACTATCTAGCAAGTATAAATCTTAACGTCAGAATGTTAAACCATAATCTGACAAAAAATGTTAGCTTGACCATGGTCTAACAAGATTGTCGTCGAGAGAGAAATATGAATTAAACACTATTCTCATTCAATCAGCAGTGAGAGTGACAAAAACTTCACGTCCAACAATGAAAGTGATGATTGATGCCTTCACGAAGAAGAAGAGAGTTTTCATCAACGGATGGAAAAAAATGGAGAGATGGTGGAAAATGGGTTGTGAGACAATTTAGTCTCTGGCTGTAAAAATGTCAAATTACATTATAAACATATTAGGGGTTTAAAAAAATTAAATATTATTTTAATAAGAAATTATTAAAATGATCTTCTTCTCAAAGTAATTAAAAAATGATACAAAAAGGGCCATGTAAGCAAAATTGCTTCTTCAAAAGGCGATTTTGGGTGTTCCTACAACTGCCAACGTGACAAAAAGGGACATGCAAGCAAACTCGCCTCTTCAAGAGTCGAGTTCTTAACAAGGAGACCTAACTAGCTTTTCCTTCCAATGAGATGCATTCTACGCGGTAACAATGAACTTGCATTTTTTTATTTCTATGTGACCAAATCTGTATCATTTCTCTGGAAAACTTTACAATACCGAGAAATTATTTTTGGCATTGATGTTGGGTCATTATGACACTTAGATGATTTTAGAGTAATCTGGACCACACAAAGCCTAGCAAGTAGCAAGTTTATTTTTGGGTTCACCAAATACGTATTGAGGTTCATCAAATACGTACTGGGATTCATCAAATACGTACTGGGGTTCACCAAATACGTAAAAATTAATAATTTTTGGAGGGGTTCACCAAATACGTAGTGTGGTTCACTAATTACGTACTGGGGTTTACCAATTACGTAGTGAGATTCACCAAATACGTACAAATTAATAATTCTTAGAGGGTTTCACTGAATACGTAGTGGTGTTCACTAATTACGTACTAGGGTTTACCAATTACGTAGTCGGGTTCACCAAATAAGTACAAATTAATAATTTTTAGAGGAGTTCACCAAAATACGTAGTGGGGTTCATCAATCACATATTGAGGTTCACTAATTATGTAGTGGAGTTCATCAAATGCGTACAAATTAATAATTATTAGAGGGGTTCACCAAATACGTAGTGGGGTTCACCAATTAAATATTGGGGTTCACCAAATACATACAAAATAATAATTCTTAGAGTGGTTCACCAAATACGTACTGAGATTCACCAATTATGTTGTGTTGTACACTAATTACTTACAAATTAATAATTCTTAGAACGGCTCACCAAATACGTATTAGGGTTCACCAATTACGTACTGTTACGTACAAATTAATAATTCTTGGAGGGGTTCACCAAATACATATTGAGGTTCACCAATTACGTAGTGAGGTTCACCAAATATGTACAAAATAATAATTCTTGAAGGAGTTCACCAAATACGTACTGAGATTCACCAATTACGTATTGGGGTTCACCAAATACATAAAATCTAATCGTCTTACCTAATAGGTGAATCGCCTATTTTTAATCCCCTAAACGTCATCCTAGAGGTGCTAATGGCATCCTCAAAGCCAAGAGCTAGTTTTATGCCTCCAATCGCCTGTTTCTTTCTTAAATGTCATATATAAATAGGCGATCGGCAATCTCCCTCCCAATCACCATTTTTTTTGTCCTAATCGCCACTTATATGGCTCTAATTGTCATTTTTCACAATCAACTGTAAAATTGATATTTTTGTAATTATTTACCGTACACCAAGAAACTCATTGATAAAAATAGAAAAAACTCATTATTTCAAAGCAAATATTCATGATACTCACTTATTATGTGAAATTAGATTGGATTAATTAAATATTCCCGATACAATTGAACACTTATTCATAAACTCGGTAAAAGTTATCATTGATAATGTTGTTGTACTTTTGTGACAAGTATCGAGCGAGACGAGCTTCACCATATATAATTATAGGTCGTGATGTTATGATGGTTGAAAAATCTTATTTATCGGTTTGACGAACACGTATAACCCTCAAAGTCAGATTTTATCTTTAAATCTAACATATCCGCTAAAAGTTTGAAATTGAATATTAAAATTTGAAATTTTATCATTTTATTTTAAGAATTATAACCCCATAAAATTTGAAAAACAACCTACTTACATTTTAATTTATAAGCATATAAATATATTTTATTTTTATTTATCCATCCAGGTTTTTTAAGCATAATAAGGAGTATTGAGACCAAACGCATGTGTCTGGCGTTTGGACCGCAAACGCGACCAGTAGACCCCAAACGCAAGTCATTGTAGGCGATTCGCCAGCCATGACTCGCGTTTGGGTCCTTCTGGACACGTTTGGGCCCTAAACGCCACAGTAATAGGCGTTTGGCCCTATCCCAGTGACAGAGGCCAAACCTCCGTGTGCCTGGCATTTGGGGCCCAAACGCGACCAACATGCCCTAAACGCTAGTCTTAAATGGAGTTTGGCCCTAGTGTGGCGGTTAGTATTTATTTTTACACACTTGGTCATTTTCATACCCTTAGCCATTGTGACACACTTGGTCTTTTTTTTCACATGCACGTAGCATTTTTCATTCATTTAGTAATTTTCTCATCCTCTGTCATTTTATGTATTTGTTTTGATACACTTAGTTATTCTCATGCACTTAACTATATTTTCACACTTAGGCTAAGTGCATGAATTGTTAAAATAATTAAACCCTTGTTCATAAACGCTTAAGAACGTATACTTGATTATATTGTTGTGATTTTATGACAAGTATCAAGTAAAATATTTTTCACGTACTTGGAAATTTTCATTAACTTAATAATTTTTTAACCCTTTGCCACTTTATGTACCTTTTTGTCACTTAGCCATTTTTAACATTTTCATTCACTTAGTAATTTTCTCACCATTTGTCATTTTTACGTACTTATTTTCTCACTTAGCCATATTTTCATGCACTTAGAAATTTTCTCTACTTTGCCATTTTCATGTACGTGTTTTGATGGAACTCAACGATTTTTTACCTATAGTGGCGGTTTATGCATCCTCTACCGGCGATTTTGGTTGTATTTCTGTCAGTTTTTTATCAATACAGTGGTTTAGGACCTTTTTACGGTAGTTTTTGAACACATTTGATTTTTTAAAATTGATCAGGGTATACTCAATGAATCACAAACAAAGTTATCAAAATTCTCGATTTTTTAATGAGAACATTAAGTACTTTCACTTATATTTTAAATTAGATTGGATTAAGTGATGAATTGTTAAAATAATTGAACACTTATTCATAAACGCTTAAGAACATATTCTTGATTATGTTGTTGCGATTTTATGGCAAGTATCAAGTAAAATAATTTTTTACTATTTAACGAACATGTTTAACTCTAAATCCCAGTTCATGTATAGAATCGAAATCAATAAGTATGTTGTACAATTATATATCGATCAAAAATCTAGATCTCTCTCTCTCTTTCATACAATTATGTCTTAAATTTATCATTTTACACACTATTATATCTTACATTTATTGATTCATATGTAACACATTAATATGTATGCCACATGATCATATATGGATTATAAGTCATGATGTTATGATGATCGATAAATCATATTTATCGGTTTGACAAACATGTATAACCCCCAATGTCGGTTTAACCTTTGATTTTATAATTATTACTCCATAAGAGTGTATCCTTGATTATGTTGTCATGGTTTTATGATAAGTATTAAGTAAAATAATTTTTCACCATTTAATGAATATGTATAACCCCCAAAGATCGGAGGTGAACACCTTTCAATTTGTGGGAACCCCATTACATTTTAGAAGAGCACCTTAAAGAAAATTATTTTTTCAATTTCAGTGAACACTTCAACATTTGTTGTACCCCACTACAAATTCATTGAACCCCTAAGATTACAACCGCCACTCATCATGTCACAATCGTCACTCAAAAGTCATTAATCACCATCCTGAAGGTGCTAATCACATCTTCATGACCAATCACTATACTTTGAGCTATAATCGCCACTACTCATCCTAACCGCCACCCTTGATAGGCGATCACCACAGGTAGTCCTAATCACCATCAAAATGGCCCTACTCACCAATCAAATGGCTCTAATCGTCATGTCCTCCATAACCCTAAAATTATTATTTTTAATTAATTAACGTACATCGGCAAATCACCGATAAAATTAGAAAATAAACTCATTCTCTCAATGCAAACATTCACGATATTCACTTATATGTGAAATTAGATTAGATTAAGTAAGATTTTTTTGAAGCAATTGGACATTTATTCATAAACTCGACAAAATTGGCATTGATAATATTGTTGTGCTTTTGTGAGAACTATCGAGCGAGATGGGTTTCCACCATAATTAATTATATGTCGTGATGTTATGATAGTCGGTAAATCATATTTATAGGTTTGACGAACATGTATAACCCCCAAAGTCGTATTCTACTATTAAATCGAACATATCTGCTAAAAATTTAAAATTTGAAAGTTAACATTTTATTTTATTATTATAACCCCATAAAATTTCAAAAATTACCCCATTTATGTATTAATTTATAATCCTATAAATATATTTTTTAAATCTAATCTAACCTTATTTTATTATCAAAATTAACTCCAAAATTAAAAAATCTTATTCCCGTGTCACTTGGGCACAAGCCAAAACACCGGTAAGTATGGCGTTTAGGGCCTAAAAATGACCATGAGGGCCCCAAACTCCGTATGCATATGGAAAATCGTCATATGATTAGGCGAATTGCCATTTGTATATGGCGAATCACCATTGGGCTACGACATTTAGAGCCCTCCTTAGCACGGGTCAAACGTCTGTAACTAAGTGCTCTAAAGGTCACACACTTAGACATTTTCATATATTACTAATTTTCTCACATTTGATACACTTGATCATTTTCATACTTGATCATTTTCATGGACTTAGCTACATTCACACACTTGGTTATTTCACACATTTTCATAAACTTCACTTCTCAATTTTTAACTTGTAAAATTAATTTGTCATATTTATACACTTAGTTATTTTCACACACTTCATCATTTTCTTACACTTAGACATTTCATATACTTGGTACATTTTTATGTACTTAGTCGTTTTCATAAATTTAGGCATTTTTATGTACTTTCGTTTTCACACACTTAACCATTATAATGTACTCTACCATTTTCACTCACTTAATCATTTTCATATACTTAATAATTTCACACTTAGTCTTTTTTCACACACTTAACCATTTTTATGCAATTTATATTTTTATGCACTACATTTAGCCAAAATAAAAAGATTCTCATTTAGAATAAAAACATCTCATTCATTAGTAAAATAACATAATCAAACACTTAGTTATTTTCACATGTTTAACCATTTTCAAACACTTACCATTTTCACACATTTAATCATCCGTAAGCACAAACTTAGCCATTTTTATCTACTTGTCCATTTTCACACACTTAGCATCTTTATTTGCACACATTTAACTACTTTCAATCACACACTTAACCTTCTATAATTGTGCTTTACATTTATCATTTTCACAATTGTAGAAGTTCTTCCATTTCATCAATTCAGATAAGGCCTTGGTGAAGATCGTATGCACGATTGCTCTGTGGAGTAACATAATACTTTTTGTCTCAAAATCTCGATTTCTCAATACAAACATTAACAATTTTTACTTATATTTGAAATTAAATTAAGTGCCACTACAAATTAATATTTCTTCCGATATAAATTCCTTCTAAACACATTTCAAACCTACTTCGATACATCACTACACAAATATTACATCAGAAAGTAGCAAAACAAGATGCAAATCCTGATACTTTTTAATGACTACTTTAGTTGTATCAATTTAACCTCGGGATCAAGTTGCAACGCGTGTCTCGTCTCAGATCTACACTCTTCATATAAAGATCCTTCCATTTCTTCAAGATATATTATAATGCTTGGTGACGATATCGAAAATCTAAAAAAAAGAAAAAAATAATGGAGATAAATAACAAGACCCTGAATCAAAGAAACAATACCTTTCTAAGCATAATTTCAAAGGAGATAAACAACAAAATCCTGAATCAAAATCCAAGGAAGCATACCACAATAATGCAAATTTAAGTGCAGAATCACATAATCACGGCCTAGAGCAGGACACCATTTGGTCTACAAATACCATAATTTAAAAAACTCAAAATGGAAGAGAAACAAAAATAGTACAATCACAAAAAGATTACTAAGCTAAATGTCTAAAATAATGGGGACTTAACTTACTTCTTTTGCATTTGGATATTAAATTTTCCAATCCAAATATTAAGTGCTACAAATTAACATGCTTTTAGATTTCTTTTTTACAAGCAATTTCATGTTTTTTTATAGGAGCAAGCAATTTCAAGTTGTGATAATAATGTTTCATTTCTAACACTTCTGAAAGCCAGTTTTTGTAAATTCAGAACTTCTTAGAGTACAAACAAGAGTATTAAAAAATATTACTTGGATATGTGTCTGGCAAATGTTGCCTCAAGCATTACAGGCAGCAAAAGCATGTAAGTTTGAGGAGTAAAGCAAATCCCACCATTCATATATGCAAATGAGATTAGGCGCTGGAGGATTCAATGGTCACAGAATTCCATCCCCAGAGTACTAGAAAACAATGATATATTCATATAGCAGATACAGAATTTTCTGATCATTACATTTCTTCTTTATGTCTATCATAGTTGAAAAACTAATGAACTGAAATTTCATGTCAGAGATTTCTAATTAGCTCGACTGTCCTCCCAAAAACAAAAAATTCAAAATTGTCTGAACGGAACAATAAAAGTAGAATCAAAGAGAAGAAGAAATATTAACAATGTTGGAAGTTTCCTAAAAGTTTCTTGTAAGAAAACAATATATTCAAAGCTACAATTGAACCGAGACGAAATGCAACGAAAGCTGGGGTCTCTACTTGACTGCAAATATTGTAATCGCTTTGTGCTACCTAAAACATGTAAGTCCTACATCATTACATAGTGGAGAGGTAAGAAAGATAAGAACCTCATCAATTTGGAAAATAGTTAAAGCACAAGTAATTCGACCAGCCAGCTGAAAAATGAGACAAGAAAGAAGCAAATTTCATTAAGATCAACAACACAGCCACCGATAAAATGGAAGCTTAGTAGAGGAGAACAAATAGATATTTCTCGTATAATCATCGCTGGAAATCAAACAGAAAACAGAAAGAAAAACAAGTACTCAGGTTGCTAGCTCGAACGAATGTGCGTCCTCGATAATGGTCTCCTTGAGTCTTCAGATTTGCTTCTCCATGGTCTTCCTCAATATCGATGTCATATTTGCTTCTCCATGGTCTTCCTCAGTCTTCTTCATCGTGCGCCTTTTCTTATTCTTGGTAGATTTAAGGACGACGGGAGCTTTAAAGCGACAAAAAGCGTGGCAACATTGGCGCAAGAACAACCTTAAGGCAAACTCATGTGGATGAGAGAGAGAGAGAGGAGGGATTTGATTTGGGTTTTAGGGTTTGAGAAGAATGATAAGAAGAGAAGGGTAAAAATGTCAAAATAGAAAATGACTTAGGTTACATGTTAAAAGTTTATAAGAATCAATGATAAGATTGATTCAAAGACTCTAATTACCATTATTGATAGCATTCAGCAGAAATAAATCCCCATATGGAATAGTGATCCCATTTCTCTAGTTATTTTTTAAATTACCGTATTTTAATAATAACTTTAAAAAGCCACATTAGAGGCGTAAAACCCCCGGGGTTAAATATCAATTCTTTTAAAATTCTCAAGGGTCTTCGGGTGAAAATCTCTGCAAAATAAACATTTGAAAAGGATCCAAAATACAACCCGGTCAATGCCCGAAACCAAAGTCCAAGACATGAAATAGTCGGATTTCTAGGGTTTTAGAGCCGGTTGTGCTGGCTGTTCTCTCTTCTGATCCAAGAACGTCGCAAAAATCACCATGACTGCTCAGACGCAAGAAGACCTCCTTGCTGCCCACCTCGAACAACAAAATATCGATGTAAATCTCTCTCTCTCTCTCTCTCTCTCTCTCTCTCTCTCTCTTCTCTCTCTCTCTCTCTCTCTCTCTCTCTCTCTCTCTGTGTGTGTGTGTGTGTGTGTGAATATTATCAGATGGTTTTAATCCGTTTAGCTGCTGAGGAGGTAGTGAAGTAAAAAGATAAACTTCATATGAGAAAGTTTGAAGATGCTGATGTGGCTGTGGTTTATAATTCACTGTGGTTATGGTTTCATTTATAATTAGACTTTCAGCTTGTTGTCTTTCCATTGAATTGGTTAATTCTTGTCGTTCTAGAAAACTGTTAAACACTTATTAGTGTCAAGGTTGTTACTATTACTAATGATTGGTTTGATTGCATCTGATTATATTTTTGGTCCCGTAATCATAAGTTACAAATTTACGAGGAAAAGTTTTGCTCTAGTCTTGATGGTATAGTTAGTAGATATCACTTACCAAGTTCACTTGTGGTGTATTAATTGGTGGGAATGGAGATGGATGAGGGTTTGTAGAGTACAATTGCGCGCGAATTTAATTTTGGAGCTATCATTTTGCATAAGAGATAGGATTGTAGTTAGTGTTTAGCGAATGATGTATTTCAGAAGACAGTTGAATAATTGTGCAATAAAATAAGAGGTAGTTCTACGTAGTCCTTTTTCGCAGGTGGTTAACTACGTTTCTGAGATTGATGATGTGCTATATTTGGTTTGAGATGTAGCCCATTTTTCTGAAATACGAGCTTCTCTTAAGGGAAATGCTACATTTCTCTCTTGTTTTTATGCGTAGTGATGAGCAATTTTGTTTTCTTTTTTACAAATTAGCCCATGCGAGGCTGTTAGATCATACGGTTGAATTGTTTGAAAATTTCATTTAATATGGTTTTAATCTGTTAGATGATATATGGTGCAGCCTGATGAGCTTGTAGTGGAGGATGAATCTGACGAGGAAGATGATGATGATGATGACAAAGATGAAGATGATGTTGAAGGTAACTACACAAGTACATATTTATAGTTTGAGATTTGAAATGGATTTATGTGACTGTTCCTGTGTCTCCAATTCGATAACCTTTTATGCATTTTCCTGAGTAACATTGGGAAATGGATTTAATGGTTGAATCATTGATCAGGATCTGGACCAAGATATCATTATGTGATGCCATAGATTAGATATTTTTCAAGAGTAAAAATTGTGTTTTGCAAATTCTTTTCGATATCCTTGTCCTTCAAAAGCAATAGGTGATTTTGAAAAATTTGCGGATTCCAATCCAAGTAGAAAAAGGATCTGAGTGCAATTTTTTATTTCCTTTCACATAGAGAAGAATACAAGGGAGCTCGTTCTCAGTGATATTTCAAAGATATGATAGTTGTTTAAACGTGAGTGTGAGAAGCATAATAGGCTTAGAATGCACAGCTTTTCAATATATTATGGATGGTCATAAGGACTTCTTTATTTCGTATTTTGCCTGGACTTGTGTCTGAAAATCTGTATACACAACAGAAAGTTGGCACGGATGTTTATCTTTCTTTTTGACAGGACAAGGAGATGCAAGCGGAAGGTCTAAGCAGAGTAGAAGCGAAAAGAAGAGTAGGAAAGCAATGTTGAAACTTGGAATGAAGCCAATTCCTGGTGTCAGCCGAGTAACGGTGAAAAAGAGTAAGAATGTGGGTGTCAAATGACTTCAATGTTAATATCTTCTACTGTTACAGATACCACATTAGTTTTTTCATATTACTCTTGTATACCTAATCTTTTAAGCTTTTTCTTTTCAGATTTTGTTTGTCATCTCTAAACCAGATGTTTTCAAGAGTCCCACTTCAGACACATATATTGTTTTTGGGGAAGCCAAGATTGAAGATTTGAGCTCACAACTACAGACCCAGGCTGCAGAACAGTTTAAGACTCCAAATCTAAGTAACTTGACATCCAAGCCCGAGCCGTCGAGTGTGGCTACAGATGATGAAGAGGTTGACGAGACAGGAGTAGAACCAAAGGACATTGAGTTGGTGATGACTCAAGCCGGTGTATCAAGACCTACAGCTGTTAAAGCACTTAAAGCAGCAGATGGTGACATTGTCTCTGCTATCATGGAATTAACGAACTGATTGGCCTTTATTTATTTCCTTGAGGCATGCCTACTTCCCTTTTCCAATCTATTTTGTTCATTCTGGATCTGAGGTTGAGATTCCAAGTTTTGTGCCATTTTCTATTTAGAATTTGGGTTCTTTGATCTCATTTCCCTGCAGCAATTGACTTAGAAGTGGCATCTAGGTGTGTAGCAGAATTTCCAACTAGCCAAATGCCAGTGGCAGAAATATGTATATCTTTAAAAAGATTTAACTAAAACATGTATTAAATATGTACTTTCAAAAACTCAATGGCATATAATTGATCATTTAAATGACAGTTATAAAAGAAAACGACAAATTTAAAAGATTAAAACCTTAGCTTGAGCTAGGGGCAAGGCCAGAAAAATTTTCGAAGGAGAAATTTTTAAAGGAGGTTAATTATGATGATAAAATTATATATTTAGTAAAAATCAAAATAGTGATAATTATTGATCAATTTATCTCACTATACATCTAATAATTCATAATTTGTAGGTTAAAAAATTCACTCAACAAGAAATAAATTATATTAATTACTAAAATTAACAGGACAAAAGAAAATTAAGTTAATAGTTCAAAAACTTTAAGAGGGGCAAAACTTATATATTTGACTAATTTAAGTTTTTAATTATTAATATTTCTTACATTACCTTAAAATAAAAGGGCAATTATCAACCTTTTATTAAAGGTGACTCATCGTGAACAAACTTAAACCAGAAAGAATCCCCCTTTATGGGTATGGGGCAAAGTAACAATAATAGTAAGGTTAAAATACACTTTGCTCCAAACAAGATATAAAAATAAAAATTCATGATCGCTCATATGACTGTGATGATTGTTGTAACTCAAACTCAAGAACCAATGAGTTCTGTTGTCGTTGTGATCCTTCAAAATGAATATCTATCAACTACATAATTCTCATTTACAATAAATAAAGAAATAAACCTATAAAGTAGAGCAATGCTATATGACATCATATTTCTCACCACCGTCATGTCAATACACGTGTGACGTGGACCGTCGACATACATTACAATGCATAGTTTATCTTTTCCTTATAAAGTCTAAAGTGGGTTAAATATGACGTCGACTTATATCGGTGCTGAGAACGATAAATGTCAACTTATATCGGTGCTGAGAACGACAGTGCTACATTGTATTTTTCACAATAATATGAATTAATAAAATTATTAGATAGATTAAATAAGAAAATAATAGGATTAATTAATGATATAGGGAATAACGAATGAAATGAGCATTCTTATCTATATTCGAATTCCTACTTCTCAAGGACCAACAAACGAATACAATGATTTCCATACTATGAAATAAAATAGTAACCAGACATGAAAAAATGAAGATTCTTATTCCTATTACACCTTCTATTTCCCTCGACCAAATATACCTTAGGTTTAGTTTGGTCTCTAATTTTGAATTGTCCCACTTTGACTCTACACTTCGTTTAGATGTATATAATAATGATAACTCCATTAAATTAAGGGGGCAAACACATCATTTCTATCAATTTAACCGTTTATTTAGTCATATGATTTCAAATCTGCGAAAACAAAGAGGGCAATTGCCCCCTTTATCATCTAAATAGGCTCGCCCCTGCACAACTTTAGGCTAATGATAAGCATGCAAAAGACATAGGGAGGCACAATTATTCACCAAGGAGAATAGTCATTTACAATAAGGAAAAGAAGGGAAGAACAAGGTTGCACACAAACACACTCACCCCCTTGCACAGACCAGTAGATTGCAAGTCTCTAACCAGATTTTTTCTACAAGAAATTTGACTTAAACATGATTTATCATCACAACAAAGGTACAGCCATTCTGTCTAAGCACACTAACCTTAATCGAAGGGCCATCCGGAATACCCCATCTGGTGATTATTCTCGTGCACCACCGGTGGTGAACTACTTCCAGCCGTGCCATTTCGGTTTGAGCTAGAACTAGACGTTCGGAATGGCCACAAATAAGAAAACGGATTACGTCTACCTTGATTCCCCCTGCTGTTATTCTCCCTTCCATTAACATCACTACTACCATAAGTGCTACTACTTCTGGTTCGGCTATTCAAGCTGTGCGCCCCACCCGATCCTTGAGGTGGAAGTTCTTGGCGACAAACTGGGCATGAATTGTGCTGAACAAGCCATGGAACAATACAATCTGTGTGATACATATGATTACATGGCATTTGCCTAGCTTCAGACCCCAATTCAAATTTATCTTTGCATACCGGACAGTGGGGATCAGAACGGAGATGCCTTTGTGTAATCTTAATAGTAGGCATTGCATCAATTGAGGATCTAGCTGCAGGTGGAGGGCCTCTCCGATCATTAGTAGAAAGCTGCTCAAACAATTCTTCTAGTCCAGGACCGATAAAGTAGTCACCAGCATTACCTCGTGATACGCCAATTCCAGGAATACCATTGAAGAAAGCCTCAAACCCGGAATTTCCAGCTACTCTTATAGGAATTTGGCCACCAAAGATCAACCAAGGACCGAACCCTGGACCATGATGCGCGGGAATTGATTCTGACCTTCCCCTTATATCACTTCTGTCTAACCGATGTCTCATGAAATCCGAAAAAGCTTCCATAAGTCCGAGCCTGTAATCGCGATACTCTTCCCCATCCGCTCCAAAGAAATCTAGTGGGCTGCTACGGACCATTTCATCAAGTTCTTGAACAAATCCTCCATCACAACCCGGGCAAACAGAATCTCGCATACGGAGCCTGACAGGCCGCCTACATCTGTAACACCAATGGGTGTTTCTGCTACTTGACATCCTCTTGTCTCTTCTCTTTCTCTCTCTATATATGTATTTAAATCAGAAAATAGAACCACCAATAGTCTCCGCCCCTGGATCCTCCGAATAACTGCTATCTAAGCATCATGACTGATAGTTTACAATCGTATAAGATATCAATAAAGACTGCCTCGTGTCTCCAACAAAACAAATCAGAAAATACAAAATCATAACATCAAATGACGATTTACTGGAACAAAGACCTACAGGTCACAGAGAACTAAGAACTAGAAACGACACGTCAACATCATATGAAAATATATGCTCATTATATTTTCATATGAGCATATATGAAATCCTCAGATTGATTGGTGGAATACTGTTTGGTTTTCAGGCCATATTCTAAAATGTACCTTTATCCTTTGGTTAGCTCGTCACAATAGGCTTAGTACCAAAGATAGTCTCTCATTGGAGCCATGGTATTGCCCGTGAGTATGTCTTTTGTATGGATGAAGATGAATCAGTAGTGCATCTGTTTTTTGAGTGTGACTTCACTAGACATCTCCTTCATCCTCTTATGAGGAAAGGGGGGCATGATATATCCTCATTGACTGGCCTACTTTTCTCTTATGGATTTCTTCTCTAGGAAGTAGCAAAAATTATATGAATCTGAGCTCTAGGAGAATATTTGCTGGTAAATGTTTGGAAATTTGTTTGATTACTAGAAAGATGTGTCTTATGGTTAAAGAAATACTTCTCTTCCTTGATAAAAGTAGAGGTTTGAACTTCGATGATTATTTCTCTGAATTTTGGATGTAAATTAGATTCTTATTTTTTAGTTTGTAGTTCATGGGGTATGGCCCTTGTACTAGTGTAATAATTTTTTGGTTACTACAACTTTTTACCTTTGACCAAAAAAAAGAAATGAAAGCGAGAATACATCAGGTCAGAAGTTGCATCACATACAAGGACAGAGAATACCCCCATAACATGCAACTCAGAACTTTTTATTCACTGAAGTATATTATTATTCAGAAAAGAAAGAATATGTAAAAAGAGTAAATAAAAGTCATAAACCTTAAGGAAGGTCTCGTGGAGAATAAGAAGCCAAATAAAACTTCTTAAGCAAGCTAAGCTAAAACTTGGACTTTGTCAAATGTAGTTGAAAATGACTGAAAGAAATATTTAAACCAACTAGACACGTCTCTGAATGAACACCCAACTACTTGATACTATAAAAAAAACTGCATTACACTTGAAATGTGAAATCTACAATAGCGCTATAAACCTGTAACGGTTACAAGTTCAATTGTGATTTAAAAAGATCCAAATATTTCCAAGCTTGATAGTAGTAACGCACACTTTTCTCAATTCTACAACTTAAGAGAGAAAACAGTTGTCCCTTATTATTTATAAGTAAAAATTATCTTATACCAGTCATTCTTCAATGATGGTAAAACGTTTATAAGCAACCCAAGAAAATAAGTACCATCTCCAAAAATAGTTTAATCTCATTCTTTGTATTCCCAACATTTCTAGAGATTTATCATCAAAAGAAATGGGAGTATCACCATAAATGAGTAATAAAAAATGAATGAACACTGGCATCATGATCATGTCATCAAGTCAAATCAAGTTCGCTGCATTCTGTGGGCTCTTACAGCACCACCTTAAATGTATTCCAAATTCTTACGCTCGGTACACAATTAAGCCACCACCCTAAGTCCAACAAGGATCAGACGGAAAAGAATTGACGAAGTGAATCTCGATGCCAAAATTTGGAATTTCAACAATTACAGACTAGTAGGGAAAAAAACCCCGATCCAACAACTGTGACCCAGAGATCGACAAGTTTAATACCTTCTAACATCCAAACTTTCTCGGCAGCCAAACAGAAAAATGCAAAAAAAAAAAAAAACAAATTATGAGGAAGGAAGTAAGAACATTATGAAACAGAGTGTTAATCCCCAATTATTACTCACTAAAAAAATCTACAACATGGAGATGGGAAATCTATCATATTTATTTTATTTTCTGCAGTGCGATTAAGAGAAAGAAAACCCTAATAGAGATAAAATAAGGACTCACCTTTTGGAAGCCGAATGAAAAGAGAGTGATTCTGATCAAATCTGAGTATCTAAGAGAGAACAAAGGAAAGACGAAGAGGATGAAAGGGGCCAGGCGGCCAGGGGTGAGGAAATTGAAGATATTATTTTTTTTCTGTATTATATTAATATAATAATCTATTTTTAATTTTTCCTCCAAAATAAACAAAGAGTTCAAAACATTGTTTTATACCAAATTACACGCGTCGTCCAGCACACTTATTGTGCTTCCAACTTGCAATTAACCTGAAAATACTTCTGTTATATTTTGGAGCACCGAAAATTAAGTACTATTCCACCCTATTTTTTAACATGTTGTAGTTTTTCAATCTCACCATTTATCTCATTAATTGATTAAATTAAAATTAAAGAAAAATACAATTTAATTCTAAAAGTATTCTAATTATTAGTTTAATTGCTATGTAGTTTTTCGATCGAATCCTCGTTCAATTTAAATTGTTAGGATTAAATACTATTGTTAGCCAAATTTTTTGGAAAGATAATGGCCTTAGTTCTCTTTTATGTTCAGTAACTCTTAAATTGAAAAAAAATGAATTTATTTAATTAATTAGTAAAATTATTTAACTTGTTTGAGTATTATTGATCAAACACAAATATTTAAATTATTTAACTTATTTAATTGATGAGATAGATAATGAGTATGATTTATTATACACGTATCAAAAAATTATATAGAAGAGTAGTCAGTCTCTCAATACTTCAGAAAGTATTGAAAGGTTTCTCCTAACATAAAGGCTAACTAAGAATAGTAGTTATTAGCAAGAAAATAATCTTCTTCTGCATATCCTTAAGTTAAGGGTGCACCAATCAATGGTGGAGTAAAAAATTTCATGTATCAGAATCAAATTTTTTATGATATATTATATTTTTCACGGTCATTTTTCACGTCATATTTATTTTATTCATAGTGTTGTTCACGTTATATGTTTTATTTTATTTGAATATTTTTCAAGTCCAGGTTAATACGACTTTCTTTGCAATTGAAAGAAAGTCGAAAAATTCTCTAATACCTTAATTTTTTTTAAATATTATTCATTCTAACATATAATAGGTTCAACATAGTTTACAAACACACACATACTAGCCTAAAATAGTCAGATTCTTTAAATCAAATTCATAGGAGGAATTCTATCAAAATAATTAGACTTAAGGTATTTGAGGAGAAAAAGTGGGCGGGGAGGGAGAGAGAGTATATGGTGAATAAACGATGGTCAAAATTATAAAATAAGTAGATTGACAAGAAAAGAAGAAATGAAGAATTTAAATTGAGACATTTTTATAAACACCCCTTTGTTAAAAAAAATAACAATTTTAGAATCCCCCACCGGTTTTAACGAAATTTAACATTTTTTTTAGTAGAGAGACTAAATTATTCATATAGTTTAAAGTTTTGCGGTAAATATAGTTACTGTTAGACTAAAATCTAGCGAATTTTTTTACTAGATCCTGATCTAACAAGTGTATATGTTAACGATAAAATACTAGACTAAGATCTAACAACAATTTGAGGCATTTTAGTTGTCTCTCTTCGCAAAAATATCATATTTTGTTAAAAAAAATCAAACAGCCCCAATATCATTTTTTTTCATTCTTAGACATCTTTCTGAAATAATTTCTCATTTATTACTCTTATAAAAGAGTGAGTTTTCTAGCTGCTTGCTTCCGTAAAATGTCCATTTTGCCATGTCATGTGAGTTGATTTACATTATGAGTTGTATGAGTTGGTGACATGGATATTGGATTGTAATTTTAGGTGGAATGAGGGCTTTATGGGTCATTTCGATGTTGGTATCCAATTTTCAGCTACTTGCTTGGATGTGAAATGTCTGGATTACCCCTGTAATGTGGGTTAAATCACAAATTGACATGTGCATTGGTAGTTGTAGTTGTAATGTAACTTTCAGGTCCAATGAGGGGTATAGAAGTCAATTCTTTCTTGGTAGATGTTGACTACCTATAGGCCATTGGATTGCTTCAATCTGAGTAATTGGTGTGTTTAATACTTTTGGGTTTAATTGAATCTATGCCATTCGTTTGGGTGGGATTAAATCGGAGTCGTTGATTGTGGTTTAATGGTAGTTGACCGATCACATGGCAGAGAGAGAGAGAAAGAGGGTTTCTCTCTCTTGTAGGGTGGGGCGTGATGGGAGAGGTTCTTCAAGCTTCTGAGCGATCTCGCCTCCGGCTGGAGGGTCTGTCCATTAGAGGGTTTCTCCATATCAAGCTACGTACTACCCGACAATGATCCCAGGTTTTTTCAATGGAGAGTCTGTCATAGTCAACGGATACAACCAACTTTGTCGATCTCGGTTTGTGATTTTTTCCTGCTTCTTCCTCTTGGTTCGTTGTTCCTCTTCTACATAACTTATGGTGCTTTTTTCTTTGTCTTTTTCCTTCTTTCTCCTCTTTCTTCTTCAATTTCGTCTTTCTTTTTCTTATGTCTCTCTGTTTTTACTTCCTCTACTTTTCTTTTTATTTTGTTCTTTGTTCTTCTTGTCTGTCCTTTTCGTTTCCTTTTTGTTCATTTTTCATGATTATAAGAATCTTTTTAATTTTTTTTGTTTTCATTTTTGTTGTTACTGAGTGTTTAATCTACGTTTCTATAGCCTTAGGATTTAGGTTTTGTTAGGATATTCAGTGATTTGGTTTTTTTATCGGTTTGTGATCTTTCATCTTTTTTCTATTTTCCGGATAGATTTGTATGGTGTTTTGTTTTGTTTTTTCTTATTAATCAGTTTAGCGGTGGCCGGTTGGGTGTTTCTTGAACTGTTTTTTTAGTCAGTCTTTTCCTGGTGATTTAATGTTTTTTTGTTTTTTCTTTCAATGGTTTATCGGTGGATTTTATTTTTTCTATTTAGGATAGACTTGCATTTTATTTTCTTCCTACGGTTGAATTATTGATTGTCTATTTTGTTTTTCATTTGATTTTTAGTTTTGTGCTATCCTTGGCGGAGGGTCTTGGCGTAGGGTTTTCTCTGCCTGAGTTGGTTCTTTTACGACGGTGGGCTGTTGGTGGTGGTTTACATCGCTTTCTCGTCCTGCTTTTTCTTTGCCTGAGTTGGTTCGTGGTATGTATTTCTCTGAGTTAGGGTTTTCGATTTCTAATTTGGGGATTTTTTCCAAGTTTTTGGAATTGAATCTTTATTTTTCTGTTTTAGTTTTTATGTATTTGAGTGTTGTATTTTTGTTTTGTTTTCGTTATTGATTTTCTGAATTTGATGCATATTATTCGTGTCTAATATTAATCGAATTACAGATGTTTGTTTCTTGTCATTTGGTTGAGCGGTGTATGTGTTTGATTGTTCATATTACGACAACATGAACTTGTCTTTGGACGACAATTTGAATGAAAAGCATGACAAATGACTTAGAATAATTAAAGAGGATAAAAGTTTAAACTTACTTGGTTTTGGAAATAAATTATATGTTTATTGGGATGTTTGTGAATGCATATTGTAGTTTGTTTCTATCATGAATCTGTCTGTTTTTGTATATCGAGGTAAAATCAGTATTTTTTCCTCATTAAAAAAATCTAATTTGTTTTTATATGTTGCATATTATATATTTATCGGTGGGTTATTTGGTTTAATCTTAATTTGTGTTTGTTGCCTGTTATTAAGAAGAGTATTTTTCTCACTACGCTTCTGTGTTTGTTTCTCTTGGTTTTTAATGATGTGAAGAATTTTTTAGATCATTAGTCTTATCTTTTATTTGTGTTCTTATTACTTTGTACAATACTTGTTCTATTTGCAAGTTCTGACATACTCTGCTTATAGTTCTGACTTATTCAGTTCCACTTACTTCGTAATAAATGATGGTTTCACTCAATCATTGCAATCAAATTATTAAGGGATGTTCCATTCCCATTTTGACTACCTTTCTGATCATAAAACAAATTCATTTGCTTTGATGTTGTTTTATGAACTTATATTTGGTAATCCCATCCCTCATAGAGAACTGCTTTTATTTGACAAATTGATTTAAGGTGTTACAACATTCTTAATAGTGGAATTTATTGTGCAGCCACATGGAATGTCATCATGAACTTCACCTACACTTGTTTTGCCAAGTATTTTTTTGTCTGCTTTGTAATGTTTGGTTTGGGTATGATTATAGAAATTTTATATATTTTTTCTTTAGATAATTTTTAGTTACCTCAAAGTTTAAAGATGCAACTCATCTTTAGTTTGATTTTAGTACATATGTTACGATTGTCCTTATTGTTAACGCTTGACTATCTCAGCATGTATATATATGTTTGTGTGTGTAACAATTTATTTGATCAATATATATGTGACAATTTTTTCACTCTAAACTACATATACTATATGTGTGTATTATAAATCATGTGACCAATTTTTTATGTGTGATTTTTAAATCCTTCAAGTAGATTTCAGTGTTAACAAAGACATGATAGGGAGAGCTTTTGTGATAGACCTTTATCTTTTATAGTTGTTGGTACTTTTATTTTTGACATTTTTTGGTGTAGCTTGAGCAGATTGTGAGATTTATCTCCTGCGTGTTTTTAAATCACATGAGTTTGTTTAGATCCTAGCTATGTTTTGTTTTGTCTTCTTCCATTTTTGCAGATGCCATGGCATTTGAATGTTGTCCTGTTGTTCTGCTTGTATTATTTTGCTATACATTATTATTTTTCTTGCTTTATTACTTTTTATTTGCTAGATTAATTGTTTGAAAAATTGTTAAATCAATTGGCTATTTCTTATTTCAGTTTTCAGCTAGACGCTTAGAAAATTTTCCTGCTTTACAATTGTGGATCATGTATTTTTTCTCTTGACTTTTATTTTTACAAATGGAGTTTTATAATTATTCAACTTTTTGTTTCTTGGTCATAAGCATTTACGGTTATCGTTGTTACTGGTTTTGTCTAAATTCTTCATGTAATTTGCTTTGCTCAGAGATTCTATTTTTGTTGTGTGTGTTAATTTCTAGTTTTGGCTGTGTGTGTATGGTTTTCAGTTTAGTTCTCATTTCTCTTGTGATGGTTTTGGCTTCGTCTTTTTTTTCGTGCAGAATAATAACCTTTTTGTTCATAATTGGAGATGGGTTTTGGTAGATTTTAAACTTATGTTTGTGATTAGTACAACTTTGTGGAAATTTTTTCATTTTCACAAACTATGGGTGATGTTTCTATATGATAGGGGAAAGCACATTTTTTATATAGTGAGTGCAGGTAAGCACTCACCATATAAATTATATCATACACTATTATAGACTCTTGCACATGATTTTAGCTTGTTGCACATGATTCTAGCTTATGAATATATTGTTGTTTTTAGCTACATTGAAGGGTGTTAGTTAATTTGTATGAATACCGTCTTATATAGTGGTATATGTCATCTTAAACGGAATGTTTCATGATAGTGTTAAGTTGATGTTCATATGATTTTTAAAGTAATTCTTCTGTTATTTTTAACTCTATATATTTGTTCATCATACTTTTGTGATTGTTGACTTTTAGTTTAAAGGTATGTAAAATTTTCAGTGTTCACCGTATGGCCTGGGGTTTTTTCAGTCTGGGTGTTTGTTTTTGTTTTTTCTCTGCCTGAGTTGGTTGTTCGGCGACGATGGACTGTTGATGGTGGATTTCGTCGCTTTCTCGTCTTACTTTTTCTTTGCCTGAGTTGGTTCATGGTATGTATTTCCCTGAGTGAGGGTTTTCGATTTTCTCGACAATTTCTCCCTTTCTTGTCTATTTATCTTTGAATATTCAGTTTATACATGTAAATTACGCTTTTGCAGAGGTTTCAGTTTTCGTTATTTTTTTCTTGTCTCTTTGAATTTGTTTAGGTCATCAGTCGATGTGGATATAATTGATTTTATTATGAAATATTTTACGCTTGTTTGTTCTTATCTTTTACATGGTATAGTCTTTGAAAGATTTAGTAATTGTGCTCATGCTATAGGCAGCATAAAAGTTATAATATAAATATTGATTTCTTAGTTATACTATCTACTTTAAGATAACTTTAACAATTCTCATTTTTCCTTGGTTTACATGAGAGAAACTATTTGTATTTCAAGGAGAATAAGTCAACGCCATTGAGGGTAATTTGACTTTCTTTTTTGTTTTTCATTTTTTTTAGTGTGATCTTATATTAGTACTTTTCTTTCACATTATCTCCAACTCCATTGGCTTATCACTCTGTGCTTTGGGTTCTTTTGTTTTTTTCCTTTCATTTCTCTGTTATATTAATAGATGTTGGTGGCCGGTGATTTAGAGGCTCGTTTACTTCCTTGTCAGTGGGTTTGATTGGTTGAATTAGTGACTACTTCTACATCTTTCAATTCATTTGACACGTTCTTTTTTATTATATTTATTCGTTGATTATTGTCTCTAGTTCTGCTAAGTATTTTTTGTCTGCTTTGCACTGTTTGGTTTGGGTATCATTGTAGAAATTTTATATGTTTTTTCTTTAAATGATTATTTACCTACCTCAAAGTTTAAATCACCTTTAGTTTGATTTTAGTTGCATATCGTACAATTGTCCTTATTGTTAATGCTTGCCTATCTCAGCATGTATATATATGTTTGTGTGTAACAATTTATTTGATCAATATATATGTGACGATTTTTCACAGTAAACTACATGTACTCTGTGTCTGTTACAACTCATGTGACCGATTTTTTATTTGTGATTTTTAAATCCTACAAGTAGATTTTATTGTTAACAAAGACAGGACAGGGAAAGCCTTTGTGATAGACCTTTGTCTTTTATAGTTGTGGGTTCTTTTATGTTTGATATTTTCTTAGTGTAGCTTGAGCAGATTATGAGATTTATATCTTGCGTGATTTTAAATCACATGAGTTTGTTTAGATCCTAGCTATGTTCTACATCGTCTTCTTCATTTTCTACAGATGCCATAACATTTGAATGTTACCTGGTTGTTCTGTTTGTGTAGTTTGCTATACATTATTATCTTCCTTACTTTATTACTTTCTATCAGCTAGATTAATCGTTTGAAAATTTGTTAAATCCATTGGTTGTTTCCTATTTCAGTTTTGAGTTAGACGCTTAGAAAATTTCCCTACTTTACAATTGTGGATCATGTGTTTTATGGACTTTGTTTTACTGACTTTTATTTCTACAAATGAGTTCAGTTACTATTCAACTTTTTGTTTCTTGGTCATAAGAATTTATGGTTATGGTTGTTACTGGCTTTGTCTGAGTTCTTCATGTAATTTGCTTTGCTCAGACTTTGTGTGAATTTGGGTCATGATTATTATCAACCTATTGTACTATCTTTTCTACAAAAAGGTATGACAGTTTCTATACCCGTGACCTTTTTGACAAATTATGAGTGATGTTTCTACATGATAGGGGAAGACACGCTTTTTTATTGTGAATGTTGGTAAGCACTCATCATATAAATTATATTAGTACATTATTACAGATATATTAGTACATTATTACATATTGTTGCATGTGATTTTAGCTTATGAATATATTGGTGATTTTTAGCTACATTGAGGGTGTTAGTTAAGTTGTATGAATACAGTCTTATGTATTGGTATATCTCATGTTAAATTGAATGTTTAATGATAGGACAGTGGTAAATACCACTTTTTTCAGCATTTGCATTGCTCAAGGCCTTTATGGACAAATGTTTAATGTGCAGTATATGCACTTTTTATTACCACATATAACCAACCTTGACCAAACTTTAGTTTTTAGTTGATGTTCTATATACAGTTGCGCATGTTAAGAAGTTTTTCTTAAATTGATATAGTATGCAGATTAAATGAAACAATTAGTTTCTTCATCATAGTTGAGTGAAAGTTGGAGCTTTTAGATCTGGTAATGAAAAAGTGATGTTCTTTTGATCTTTGTATGCAGTATGAGAAGCTTTTATGCTGTGTGTTTTTGGAAGTTTGTGTTAGTAAATTTGTTGTGCCAATGTTTGTGTGTCTTGGTTGGAATTTTTTCTTCTTTTGATAATCTGTAGCGTTTGTTTTTATTCCAATTGGTCATGATATGTCGGTCGGTAACTTCTATTTTTTTGTTTCTTTGTGTATAAGTTAGGCGGAGTTATTATTGACATTTAAATCCTCCATCATATGTTTTTGTATTTGCTTAGTTTTATGTTGTGAAGGTGGGTAAAAAATTTTCAAGTTGCTATTATTTGCTTAATTTATGATTCTACGATTTATTTGTCCCATGTTCTAATGGTAGTTTAAAATATTTTTGAATGATGAGTTGAATTTTTAGATTAATTTTTTATTTGATATTAGTTATTTTTATTTATTTTTATTTTGTAAGACAAATTCGTATCATGTATTAGTTCTTATTTATTCAATATGGCACTACCAACAAATCAATCATGTGTTGATGAGGAACAACATGCCATCAAAATCATTCATCGTCTGGTTGAAGAGCTTTTTGGAAACATGGAAGAAGCTTTTAATCAAGAGCATGTTACTAGGAGCGCCACCTATATTGTGGAGCAAATTCAAAAACTACCTTAACCATCATTTCATGGAACCTCGGGAAATCTTATGTTGGCGGAGTAACAAATTGAGAAGATTAAGAATACTTTCTCATTATTGGAGTGTACTGACCAATAAAAGACTTCAGAGTATAAATATAAATAAATAATGTCTGTATAATATAAATAGAATAAAAGTTAATGCTTTTATAGGTTATATAATATATGTAAATATTATGAAATATATTTTACTTTACATCTTCAAGTAATTTATTAGAAATTATGATGGTAATCTATCTCAAATCTCATTATGTATGTGTTATTAGTAGCGTCAGAACATGCTATTACAATCAAACACGTGCTTGCTAGCTTTTTGTAAAATTTTACCTTATTTATAGATTTTGTTATTGTGCAATTTACGTAAATATTATGAAATATATATTGAACTGATTATTAATAAAATGTATTTAATTCACTCTCTACTTATGTCAAATTTGACGATTAATTTTCAAATAACAAAACAACATAACTACATGCATTTTCAAATAACAAAACACAACTACAGGCACGCACATGCAACACACGTGCCCCAAACTAGTATATTGTCTGGTGGGACACGATTTAATTGTAGCGAGGTGACAAAAAGCTTTAAAAAATAATACATTGAATCAAATCATTACAACAGCGAATAAACTTCCCAAGTATATGAGAATCATTATAGTTTATTTGATTAAATAAGTTGTCAATTATTGTTAGGCTAAAATGCCAATCATTCTGTACTTCTTGATTTATGCAGAATATACCGTTATACTTTTAGCTATTGCCATGGAGAAAAAATAGGACTATTCGGGGAAACCAAAAGTTGCATCTCTCCCTCTGCTTTAATCAACACCAAAAGAACATTAAAAAGATGGATACAAATTCAGACCCTGTTACGTGCAACTCGTTAGGACAAACGGAACTTTCTAATTACAATCACATCGCTAAGCTGAGATGCAAACAAGATACGTCGACGGTATGGGTTTCTTGGAGATGTAGTTCTCATCACAAAGTGCACACCTTGAGAAAAGTTTGACCAACCAATGAGCATACTTGCCTTCTCTACAATAGCAACAGAATCAATTGTGTATTGATAAGCCATTATCAGTCAGCATCACCAAGCCCATCACTCCCATCCCCTCTCTTAGAAATAGGAGCATAATGAGAGCTTGATTTCTTGGTTTGTGAGGAAATCTCGGCGTTTTTCCGGAGGACAGCTCCAGGTGATGGATACGGACGTTGTTGAAAAAGAGGGCCCTGAAATTCATGGGAAGAAAGATCGCATGAAGCAGAAGTTTAAAACGAGGACAGTCAATTTCTACAATATAGGGGGAAAAGACATGAATAAGGCATAGACTCCGTCTTCTTTTTTTTTCTTTACGTGTAACTGCAAAATCACTGAAGAAAGCATATTATATTCATTACTCTTATAGTCAGTCTAAAACTGCACTTCATCGAGCTTCATACATCCATGTGAAAGCTTCAATTTCGAGAATGAAGCTTTCCTTTCATCAGTTAAACAATATATATACATAACGTAGATTGTAGACAAAGATCAGAAAAACTAGTGGATCATAATAGACCCACAAGTAACGACTCAACAGGGCTATAATATCATTATCACCATTCAGCCTTAACTTAAAAAGTAATACATCTGAAATGAATCTAATGCTTAAGAGGGAATAAAAAAATCAACACAAAGCAACTAGTTACCGTGGCGGTCGTATCAGCTGCTCGTGGCTGAACTCCTTTCAGGCCCACAACCCTGGAAAGACATTGTTAGATGGCAAAACCACTACTATCCATGCATTACTCCCATTTATGATCACCAAATCAACAACGCATCAGCACTAATAGCACAATCAAATATCTCTACATACCAGCCACCACGAGGAGCATCTGAATACGAGCTAGGGTCCATTGGATCTAACTCATCATCATCATCATCATAGCAACGTTTCCTTCCTGTTCTTTTACCTCCTTTACCCATAGGAGGCTTTCGGTCGGACCTGAAGCCGAAGTGAGATCAATTAATTCTCTATTTGTTGACATGTAATCTAACAAAGGATTTTATTGAGAGTTTTTGCACAAGCTGGGATCATTACTCATTATTCAATAACAAGCTAAAAAAACAGAAATACATGTGAAGTTTGACAAATTTCTTGTTCTGCAACCCCCCCCCCCCCCNCAACCCCCCCCCCCCCAAAAAAAAGAAACTTTTGGTCCTCAAAGCTAACATATATGTTCACTTTCTGATCGCTATTGTCGTAACTCCTACCCACTAGCTAAACCACTAACTAAAGCGAGAGAACGAACGAAAAGACTGACAAGACTCATCATTTGAAATCAAGATACACTTTGATTGACTTTCAGGATCCATAGCAGTTACAGTTATAGAACTACTTTTATTTGCAAAACTTAACTAGTTCCAGCAAATATAAACTTCACCTAAAATTATGAGTACCTGTTCTGAGAGGCTTTTTTGTCAGGATCGTCTCTGGTGCCCATGGTACCACCAGTTTGTAGCTCGTGATTTCCCCTTCCAGTTGACAAGTACTGACATTGGGGAAGATTGAGAGTTCTGCATTATCATAATTACCAATGTAAAAATTCTCTTTATCAAGAAATGCAACTAGATAGTCAATACACTAAAGGAAATTCAAAAAAGAGAACCGAGAAGAGCTATGACAACGCGGATACGAACTTCCCATTTTGCAGTGACGATGACTCTGTAAATACCATACTTTCAGTTCCCATTACAACATAGAATTTTACATTAACTGATAAGTCGTTCATTCCTTGATTCCCAGATTTTTTTTATACAGTGAAAGGGTGAAGTACTTCCTCAACCACCAAAAAAAAAGAAAAGAAAAGGACCTGTAAGAACCAGCAGAGCGCGAATTTTATGTGACAGTACATATTATGCGAGGTTTGTTATTTTATTGATCCTGGGGCTTGCAATAAATAAAGTAAAATTTGAAAATATGGTTTTCCTCACGTAACCTAATGAAGAGAACATGCCTCTTTCTTATGCAATCGAATTTTGAGAAATCTTTTTGTTTTCTGTATCAAGTTTGAGAAAGCTTTTGTTAAATAGAAATGTTTTCAGTGGCGAAAATATAAATCCTTTTCTAAATAGAACTCTCCTTTATAGAGGATGTCCCAAGTTCAACTTTCTTTCCCCTTCCATATTTTTCCCAAAAAAGAAAAATAAAAAGTAAATAGGAAGTTTCTTTGAGGTACAAGTTTAGTTGATCCGCTTTTTTATAAGAAACTTCACTATTTTATTAAGGTGTAAAGATATACAAAAGAGTATAAGCAAATCCTCAATGTGTATCAGTTTACACTCTTCAAGTCGAGAGAACAAAAAAGAATGGGGAGTCTCTAGAAAGCTACGTGGTAGGTTCCACAAAATTTTGCGTGTTCTTACCTAACTGATTTATTGAAAAAAACCCTTAAAAATGTTCAAGATTTCATCTGGATAAAGTACTATTAGCATATGGAAAACTAAAAGGCTTATATCAAACACCAAAAAGCAATTAACTATAGAGCTTGATTTGTCTAACTTCTTCCCCATCTTTAATGCACTTCAACTCCTTGTTCAAGGTTCTAAGAGTAAGGAACATGCCATGCTCTTCGTTTTCTCTTAGGAGCATTTCCTGCTGTTTTTCCTTTCTTAACACACATGGTGTCCTGATAACCACTAACACACTGGGAACCCTCATAAAAAGTGCCTTGGAGGTGGATCACATTGATTTAGGGGAGGAGCATTTCAAATAAGTTTTTTCAAGGCGAGCTAGTTGATCCTTGCACTCTTTCGCAAAAACAAGTGTGCTTGCAAAAATGAAACTTAAGTTACAAGAATTAAAGCTAGAGTGAATTACTACTGTGAGGCATTCCTTGAATTACTAAATCACAAATTAACTTGTAGTAACTGAAGGGCTCTTGATACAGAAATCGGCGGTTGGCATTTAGGCATTATCATACCTTGTGCAATGATTGCAGTAATCCCAGATCTGCACAAGGCCAAGACCCCAACCACCACATTCCATGCATTTCTTCGGCTCAGATGGAGCTTGCAGCTCTGATGATTGATGATTCCAATTCTCATTGGCTGATTCCACAGAAACCACACTGTAACAGTTTTTCAAGCCAGTACTAAGTCAAGATTAAAATTAAGAACATTCATGTTGCAAAACCATATCTAAATAAACTCAACCAGTTGGATTGATACAGGATACAGATCAAATCTTTTCTTTCTTGGTATATAAATGGGGGATAGTAATAGTGTGACGTGAGATGGTTGAGCAGTAACCTTTCTAGATTATGAAGGAAGATGGTTAAGGAAGTGGATAAAAATATTTAGCTCTGGCACCAACTGATGAAGATCACTGTAAAAACCTTCAAACTTCATAAAAGACAGGGAAGATAAGATTCAAATGCTCATGATTTGTAATCTGGAATTATATGGGAGATTTGGGGTAAAATTGAGAGCTTGCTTAGAGCTAATTTAGAGTCTTTCCTTTTATTGGCTTTATTATATAAGGTGCTGGAACTAGTTCCTTAATGTTTTCTGGAATTTTATCATCAGGGATAGTTTTGTAATTCCCAAAACTTCGAGTTTGGGGATTTATTTGGGGTTATAAGTTTTCATTAGTAGAAATTGGATTTTTCAGGCGATATTAGCATTGACTTCAAAGAAAGTAATTCTTCATATTTCATTCTAATTATAAGATGAGTCTTTATACAAACTAGGTTTTTTTATAAGAAACATGTTCTGTACAAGAAAAACAGATAATTACAAGGAGTGGTTTGGAGGATAAGAAATCCTAGCAGAACTCGAAAAAGATTATATTAGTCATACAAGCAATCATCCAATAACTATTGATCCAAATAATGGATAAGCCTTAAACACCGAAATATGGTAAATAATTTTTACCACCGTGTAATTTTGGTAATTAAACTATTTACGACGGTCACATTTCGGCCATTTTGCAAATAAAAAATTTTCGGCCATTTTGCAACTCCACCCCTGAAACCTGTCTTTTCTTGCTATTTTCCCTTTATACAAACTAGGTATAGAATATATAGGGAAATTAAATAACTAAATAAAAGATATTCCACACAATCAGCTATTTACTTAATCGCAAAGAATACTCAAGTATTGTTTCTGTATTCTCAATGATTGAGCCACAAGTCAACTAGGGAAACCTCCAAACTCGAAGGAGATTCTAAGTGTTTCCCAACACTTCCCTCCTAAGCTAGTCCAAGGGTATTCTCAGTTCCCAACTTGCTTACACTCTTCTTGAATTAACGAGAACAAGGTCATTACAAATTATTTCTCATGTAGAGAATGGAAAAGCCAAAAAAGAATATTACAGCATATAAGTCTTACTAAACCGTATGTCACTAGAAAAAAGAAAGAAAATAAAGCTGATTGTATTCATACTACAATGTCATCAGCATGGTGGTCAAATCATTTGAAAAGAAAATTGTTTTCCAAATAAGTCTAGCATATTGTAGCGTATCATGTGGTAAGCATGGAAGTAAAACCTTGTGTGTTTTATTAACTTCGTACACCAAGTGTCAGAATTGCCTTTTAGTAAAAAGTGCACACAGAGAATACTTTCTTGAATTTAAAGAGTCTAATAGTAATCGCCCTACCTTGCACAATAGCTGCAGCATCTAGAACTGTTCGTGAGGCTTACTGCTGAGGTACCACATCTCATGCACTTATTTTGTTCAAGAGACTGAGGAGACTCCAAGTTCACATTAGCTGCAGCAGCTCCAGAAACATTACTGTCCCAGTGTTTTATGACGACCTTGTCAGAAGAATTAGGGTGCTCCCACTGTGATAAACGTGTGTTTGTATTGTAATAGTATTTGTGACCTGTTTGTATATCAAAATGTTCAACAAATGGAGAAAAACTTCAGTCAATCAGAATCATCGTGATCTTGTTTCTAGATATCCACAATTCACCGTCTCAATTTCCCTAGTTCATGTATATAGAAAGTTTCAAAAAAAAACTAATTAACTAACGAGATAGTCTCACAATAGAGTGCTTAAAAGGAGAAATATCTCACACATTGGATAAAAATAGAGAGAGATGCTTTTGTTTCTTATGATGAATAAAAGTAGAGAAATATGTAGACACATTACAAAGCTAATATAAGACTCGAAACGGTGCAGCAATACAGTATGTGCTACCAAGACACTAAACAAGGGGCATAAGAACTCAAAAGACGAAACCGTGTTAACTTTCTTATCCCGCTCCCCCTTTTCCGTTTTTTATTAGTTTTCAAATTAACCATACTGAAACTATTAGGATGAATCATATATCAGCATTGATATACCTGTTGTTTCATCCAATGCCTCCACCCAATTTTCTGGCAGGGGTACGGATTGGGAAGCTTGAGGGGATATTTCAACAGGCCTTTCCCATTGACTTTTCCCAGTCTGTGCATTATAATAATATGAGGCACCACTAGCAGGGTCTTTAGCCTCCACCTGTATTTGATACAACAAGTTGCGTCGTCATAAAAGAAAGCATATGAAGGAAGCTTCAAGAAAGGCACTGTTTCACCATATAGCCTCACCCAATAAAGTGCTTTCGGTCATATAAATTACTGTTTGTTTTTTTTGTTTGGGGGGGGGGGGGGG